>JAOXNO010000041.1:50744272-50760365 GCA_028565335.1 Limnodromus scolopaceus | reverse complement strand
CCTCCCCAGGTGCAGGACCTTACATTTGCCCTTGTTGAACCTCATTAGGTTCTTCTCTGCCCAGCTCTCCAGCCTGTACAGATCACGCTTGCCAGCAGTGGGGCAAGAGAAAAGTTGCAGGATGGCAGCCATTCCTCTATATCAGCCCCACACCTCCCCACCCCCCCACCTTTCCAAATGTCACTCTTGAACAGAAAGGGGGTGTTGAAATACCCTGGCAGCACGACCCTCACAGGGCTGGGTGCTGCACAGCCCGTCCAGGGGAGCAAGGTCCCAGCCCAAAAATCACCCCTGAAGTGCATGACAGGCAGCTCCCAGAAAAGAAGGGAAAAGGGACCTGAAAATATTAAATGTAAAATTGTAAATGTGGCAAGACCCCACTGCACCCTGGCTCAGGCTCCTGCACACTCTGCGAGCCGCTCTTGAGCCGGTAACCCTACATTTTTGGTCAAAACCACAACGGTTATGTATTCGAGGGCCGGGAAATGAGAGGCCTGGGTGCACGCTATAAATACCCCAGCTACAGAAATAGACAGCACTTGTGGGCAGCGAGCGGCGACTGAGCCCAGGCTCTGAGGGAGCCCAAAAAGCAGGGCGGGGGCTGAGCCCCTTCCCCGGGGATCGCGGCCGAGGCCAGGCCCGGGCGGCCGTGAGGGCCTGTGCGGTGCCGGCTGGGAAATGCAGCCTGGCCCGGGCACCACGCCAACCTGCCGGGCTGCCTACAAATCCCAGCACGCCGGGGAGCGGAGCTGCACCCCAGTCTGGCTCCTGCCTGCTTCCTGCCAGCACGGGGAGGGGGGAAATATAAACAGCAGCATCTGGGGCAAGGTTTGGATGCTGGACAGGCTGCGCCGAGGAGCGGAGACAGCACTCGCGGTGAGTTGGGTGTTTTTTTCTCCCTAGCGAAATGCTGGCTGTGGGCAGCGGGGTTAATCGCTGCTCCCTGCTACGCAGCTGTAGGATGAGCCGTGGGGACCAGCCAGCATCCGTCTGAGATGCTTTCCTGCGCGTCCGGCGATGCGTGCATGGGGGGTGCTGGCGGCAGAGATGTGTGTGTGTGCATATATGCATGTCTGTACGTAAGTGATACTGCAGTTACTAGGGGCAGGTAGACGGGAAGGAGAAGTCAGGCTGGGTTTGTACCACTTGGAACGGCAGAGTAGAAATTCAAGGTGGTGTTCTCCCCCCGGGAAGGGATGCTCAGCTCCGCTGTCTCCTCTCATTTCATTTTCAGTTTTAGAAAAGCGCTTGGCTGAAATTTGGTCAGAGGAGAGCTTCTCCCTGCTCAGCAGACATGGGCTGGTTGTTGCCATCCTCTGCCCTGCTCTGTGAGAGGAGACCCCTTCCCAGCACACATTATGGGTGGAAGAAGCAGAGGGATGCTCAGCATCTTTAGGCTTTCCAGGCACCCCCTGGCTGGGGGGCCGCTGGGGAGCACGTGTGGAAGCATTGCACCCCCATGGCAAGGCTCAGGCTTTTGGGGCTGGCATCAACCAAGTGCATTTCCTACCAGCCCAGACAACACTTTGCACAGCCCCTGAATAATAAAAGTGAATTAAAGAAAACTGAGGCAAAAGGAAGGTCTCCCTGGTGACCTTGACTTCCCCTTCACTCTGCATGCTGGGTTTGGTCTATGCTTGCACAGCCCCTCCACCCAGTAATCAGGCAGGGTATGAACCAGTAAATGAGGTTTTAACCCCCCCACCTGTCTGTGCAGAGACCTCATTGCTGCCTCTGCTCTCCAGAGAAGCTCCGCAGCTTACTTGTAGGAGCTGCTGAGTGGAAACAACCCCCATGGGATGCCCCTCTGTGGGAATGGGAACAGTTCCCATCCCACAAGCTGAATTCCAAAAGTCCATTTCTGACACTGACTAGCGCATAGAAATGAAGTGTTCAACATGGTGGTTACAGAAACCACAGGACCCGGGTGTACAAAAATAAATGTGATTTCTTATTCAGCTGCTAGACACAGGCAGACCATGTAACCCCCCCAGACTTTCACCTGCCAGACCTGGGTTAGCACAGCCTACACTGAGACCTTTAGTGTAGGGTCTGGCTGGTTCACAAGGAGAAGCAGACCAGCCCCATCAGCAGGATCCCGTCCTGCACCCAAGCCCTCACCACACATCTCTACTTATTCAGACCTTTTGCAACCGCAAATAAGCTGCTCACACAGTGAAACTGCTTACTTGTAGATACAAATTCACCATTCAAAAAAAAAAAAAAAAGTAGCAAGAAAGGCAATAATGATGTGAACTAGAAGCCTACCCATAAGATCTTACCTATTTTGGCTTTTTAGCTCCAATCAATCTCCCAAACCCTAGTTAAGATGTGTAAAGACAGACTTACTTTGCTGGAAAGAGCTTCAGAACCACTATCAGCAGTTCCCCCTGGAGAAAAATACTCTTTGGGAGAAAAAAAAAAAAAAAGCACCACTTCATCATATTTAATTGGAACTATTAAACCAGGCTTTCTCAGAGCAGAGCCATTGTCAGCAGAAGCAGGTTTACTTGGGTTGCTCCACTTGGTGGGTAGGATGACCCCTTTCTTTTCCACTCTTCCTCCTCTCTAGATTGGCTGTATTATAACGTATCAATTTAATTGTATATTTTCTCTTTGAGGTTGAAAGTGGAAGATGGCAGAGCCTGAAGGCACAATCATTAACACCGATGTGAAACAGGTAAAAGGTTGTTCATTACAAAACACACATCCTGTATTTCCAAAGCAAGTTTTGAAATGCCACCACAGGAGAAGGCACACCACAGCCTGGAGCTGTGGTGGCCTGAATTGCTTGTGCCTGTGTTTCAGTAGAAGTGGCCTGTACTAGGGCTGCTGGCCACCTGGTCGCAGCGAGGTCCATGTGATTTCTACATGGAAAGAGGTTGCAGGACTGAACCTTCAGTTGCATGGACAGGACGGGTGCATTTGCCCACACAAATTTTGGGGCAGCCAGAGAGAAAGCAGCAGCTTCTGTACATATGTAGAGACTTTATTAGGCTCCGGAGCTGAAGGGTAAAACCACCAGTACATGCAGAGAAACAGCAGTGCCCAGCTCAGCACAAACAGGTGACCATGGCTGTGCTGTGCCCACAAACACCAAAAATATGAAGCAATCCCCTCTGGTATGTGCTGTCCTCAAAGCATATGGCACTTAGCAGACAGGTTATGTTGTCATAACTGCCTGCCCCATCCTTGGTGGCCTGAAAACGAAGATTGGGCTTGGTACCTCTCCTCCAAAGGCCCTCTGGCATCAGGGACCGTGACACACCTCCAACACCCAATCTCACCACCCCGGTCAGTGGAGCCCATTACGCCACCTCCCCTGTCTCCTTCTTTGCTGGCCCCTAACTCTTCTTTCTTCCCTGTCCTGCAGAAAGACCCCAGTGAGGCACTGGTCATTGCGGTGACCACCAGAGCCATCTTTAACCTGGAGGAGGAGCACAAGCTCTACCTGGAGAAGGGCAAGGAGGAGTACACAAGGCACCAGCAGGCCAACCAGGACAAGCCCCTGCCACCGGGCACAGCTTTTGCCTTCATCCAGGTAAGCCCCACATCTCGCCAGGGGCACCTGTAGACACCCACAGGATGGGGTGAAAGCTCAGCTTTTCCAGATTTAGGTCTCAGCTCCCATCACAGGGTGCAGATATGCCTGTCCTGGCCTCTTGGCCTCATTGCAAGGCATCAAGACCTGTGCTCCTCACCAGTCCCACACATCCACTTTCCCCCTGGTGGGTATCCTGCTCTCTGCACTCCTGGTCATGGCTCTTGTAATATGGTTGCTCTGTCTGGCTCTCCATAACATGCTAGCCTTGCCATAGCTGACAGATGCAGCACAAACCACTAACCTTAACTGCAAAAGAGCCCCAGCAAAGCCATCACAATCATGCCCCTCTAAAAGACTCTCATTTCTCGCAGGCAGTGCAGTATGTGAACAAGAAGATCCTGGAGAGCAACCCAGCAGAGAAGGACCTCTTCGACATCCTGGTGCTCTCCAACAACAGCCCAGATAGTGGAATGCGCATCATCAACAGTGCCAAGCACTATGGTAAGGGGGACGTCATCCCCGGAGGTGTCTGCTTCCCCCTGGGAGGCTGCAAAGCAGATAAGGCACCACAGTGGAGCGTCATTGGCAAATACAGAGCCAGAGGACACAAGGGGAAGGGGTTATTTTGGAAACAAGCCCAATTCTTGCCCACCCCATGCAGTTTGCCGAGGGTGCTGGAGCACACCAAGCATACAGGCTCTTTGGCAGAGCCCAGCTCCCTTTGGCCATATCACAGAATCACCTAGGTTGGAAGGGACCTTTTAAGATCATCTAGTCCAACCAATGAAAAAAAAAAAAAACAAACAAAAAAAGCACACCACACCACACCCAACCCAACACTAAACCATATCCCTGAGCACCATGTCAACTCGTCTCTTGAATACCTCCAGGAATGGTGCCTCAACCACCTCCCTGGGCAGCCCACCAGGCCCACCATCCTTTGCACCAGGGGGTCTGACAGTATTTTGCACAGCTGAGGCATCCTTAGGCAGCTACTAAAGAAACAGAGTTCTTAAAACAAAAAACAAAAACCCCCAAAAACCACCACAAACACAAGCCACAACCTAAATCTGGGATTTAGGTTCATTTAAGGGAGGGATGAAGGGGATATTTAACTGCACTCTGCAGTTTTGTAGGAGCAACAGGGCAAGAAGATGCAGCAAGACCATGGGCAGGCTCCCCACACAGCACTGGGAAATGAATGTCCCGAGCTCTGCAGCGAGGCACGCTGAGACCCAGGGAGGGAAGGGGGGGTGATGTGAGGAGGGTGTTGCCCCATAACAGACTTTGCTCACATTCCCTGACCTGAAGGCCTGGAGATCTCAAAGTTCTGCTTTGTCAGCGACGAGGACTCCACGCAGTACCTGAAGTCCCACAGGGTCAAGCTCTTCCTCTCGGCTGACAGGACAGACGTCTGCAATGCCCTCCGGAGAGGTGTGTTCTCCCCTCCATCCCACATCCCCAAACCTACCGCGCTTTTCCCAAGCAGCTCAGTACTAAGCGGCAATCATAGAATCATAGAATGGTTTAGGTTGGAAGGGACCTTAGAGATCATCTAGTTCCAACCCCCCTGCCATGGGCAGGGACACCTCCCACTAGAAGTCTCTGGCATTGCCAGAGCTCTGGCAATGCCGGAGCCATGTTTTCACAGGGGCAAGGGGGTGAATGGCACATTGATCACTAGTACAGTCCTGAAAAGTTCAGTCTCCTCAACAGTAGCCTGCAAACACACCAGGATTTAACAGATGCCTTCACAAGTCACTGAGTGTTTTATGCATAATTCTGGCCATGGGTCTGCCATGGGCTGGTCATTCCCTGCCTGACATTTAAACCTTTCTACCCAAGATGCTGCCCATTGCTGCTCCCTGGATCAATGAGAGTGCATTGCTGGTTCCCAGGGCTTTGTGAGGATGCTGTAGAAATTTGCTTTCCTGGTACATGCAGAGTTACCATGTGCTCAGTGATAGATGTAAGCAGATGCTTGACCTGGATTGGAGGAAATGAAGTCTCCCCAACAGCTCTAATGGGGTTAATCGCCTCTGTATTAATTTGCTTGGGTATGAGCACGTCAGCTGGCCAAGGTCCTTCAAGGTCAGGAGCAAGCCATCTGCAGCCTGGGCTTTCCTTCGCTACACGGCACATTCCTTGAGCCTCCTTGAAGGGCATCATCGCTCTGACAAGTCTCTCATCAGTGGGCCTCGGTCCACAGATGAGGGCAGGCAGGGAGCAGCCCATTGAAAGAGACCTGTAATTAAGCCAATTACCCCAATCAAGTGGAGGTGCCAGTCCCTATTACTCACAGCACAGAGTGCTAAATCTGGGCATTAAAGCCAGGCTTAGCAGGGTGAGCAAGCACCAGGAGGAGGGCTTCTCGTGCCTACACAACCACCCATCATCTCTTAGCAAACTGTGTCTCTCCAGATATCAATGTCTGATCAGCTCTGCTGTCTGGTCCATCTCCATGGGTGGATAACACAGCCCTAGTAAGGCTGGGCTAACACACATCCCCAGAAAGACCCCTGGTTTGGAGACACCAACGTTTTTGAGGTATGGGATGAGGCCACAGCAGATGCACAGGGAGGAGCTGGCCATGCACGAGCTGCCCCCAGGAGAGGGTGTCCCGCCTGAGTCCCACCTTGCTCTCTCTCACAGGGGTCTCGTCAGCACTTGTCTTCCAGCAGGAGGTGCAGGCCCCCAGCACTCCACTCCGCGTGGTATTCGATGGGGACGCAGTGCTCTTCTCTGACGAGACAGACCAGATCTTCCGGGAGCAGGGGCTACAGGGGGCAGTGCAGTATGAGCGGGCGATGGAGGCCGTGCCCATGGGAGAGGTGAGCAAGCCACCCCACCTTGACGGGCATCCACAGACTCTGCATGCACCATGAGCATCTCTCCCACTAGGGCTTTGCCATGAGTAGCCAAAAAAGCACAAATCCTTATAGGATCCCTTTGCATCCACCACTTGCTCCTTGGTGTGGGCCTGATCTAGGATCCCACTGGAGACGGATCTGGCCCAATGTCTCCTGTTAAGTGAGCATCAGCTCCCAAATATCCAGGGCTGTGGATTAGTAGGCTGCGATCTCTTGCTGTGCAAGTCCCTGCAGGACTCAGACCCAGAGGACCTGCTCACCAGGATGTACCTTCCTGGTCACTTTGGGATTAGGATAAGCACCACGATGCTCATCGCCCTCCCAAGCGCCCAAGTGCACAGCACCAGTCCCAGCACTTCCCAGTCCTGCAGCACACAGGTGTTCCCATGCTCTGCAGAGCCCTGAGAAACCCTGGAAGAGGAACTAGTGGTTTGTGCGGGCAGAGAAGATGTCTCCTTATTTCCCACTCTACTTCTAAGTGTCTTGCTGTGCTTCCAGGGCCCCCTGAAGGCTTTTGCCATGCACCTTGGGAAGATGCGCAAGAAGTTCAGCCAGGAAAAATCACCCATCCGCACCTATCTGGTGACAGCCCGCAGTGGCCGGGACATGGGCATCAGAGCCATCAAGACGCTCCGGGAGTGGGGTCTGGCCATTGATGAGGCTTTCTTCATGGATGGTGCTCCCAAGGGCCCCATCCTTTACCAGATCCAGCCCCACATTTTCTTTGACGACGGCCTTCATAACATCCAGGGGGCTCAAGACATGGGCATACCCTCTGCCTGGGTCCCTTCCTGTTGCTGATGGGCTGCAGCCCAGCAGATCTCCCTCACAGCAGCACAGAGGACTGGGCCAGTTGAAGACAAACCTTCTGGTGAAGAGGGAAAGATTTTCTATCCTGCAGCAAGCAAGCCTCAGGGAAAGGGGGTAAGAGCATTGCATGAGAGCACAGGCAACCTGGCAAGACCTGATGCTCATTTCTGCTCCTGATATGAGGTCCTTTAGGTCTTAAGATAAAGCCAAAAAAAATAAAAATGCAACTACCCCAGAAAGAGAAGATACCTTTGCTGTGACTCTGAGGACTACCACCTGCATACCCAGGAGGACCTGGGGACTTTTCTCTTTTGCAAAGAAACAAATGAAGCTGTTGCCCCACACATGAGCTAAGGAAGCAAGAAACCAAGCACTAAAAGTGCTAGCTTTGGCTGCACTCAGACAGTCTGCAAGATTTATTTCCAGGACCTCTGCCCAAAGGAAGCCCTCAGGAACCTGCCTCACCAAACACACTCAGCTTGGTTTCCTGAGAAGACTGATGTGTTAGCAAGTCCTTCAGGCAGCTCCAGCCAAACTCAGAAGAGGGAAAAAGACTTCAAAGCTGTAAAGAATTTACAAACTTTTTAGAAACAGGTGACCAGGTTGAAGAAAGCAAGCCCTAGCTGTTCCCCTTTATAGAAAAGATTATAGCACAAGTCACCTTTCATTAGGCATGCAGGCTGCTCTGCCCTTAGGAGAGCCAGACATGTAGGACACTCAACTCCTGGAGCTGCAGGAGATAGGCCAGGGACAAGGCTGCAACCTAGGTCTGAGGTCCATCCAGGGGACAGAGCTGCCACATAGCTCCAAAGTCCCACCAGGAGAGGGCACTGGAGATGGGATGCCTACAGCACAAGCCATGCGGGGGTCAGGACTGCAGACCAGCACCCCAGGGACCAGGACAGAACTAGGTGCCCAGGCCTGAGCTTAAATGGGTCTCCAGCGCTGTGGGCAGAGGGGGTGGGTGGGTGTCCCAGGTGTGGCAGTTCAGGGCAGGTGGGGCCTATGGGAGTGCTCAGGACCCTCCCTGGCACCAAGTAACCTGCAGCCCAGGGATGCTTCTCCACCAGCAGTTTGGTCTCTGCTTCTCATTTTCCTGGGGAGCAAGCAGCCCCCCAAGATTCATTTGCAGGTTTCTTTCCCCAGGGCTGGATATGAGGAGTTGCCTCTAGAGGCCACTGTGCTGCCTGGAGATGTGGCACCCCAAAAGCCCCAGGAGCTCCCCAAAGCCACCTCATAATAAAATACAAACTGGCTGCTCAGAGCAGTACCTGCTTGGTGGCAGTAGGATTATGGAATGGAGGAGAAAGAGATGATAGTGGCTTAGTTTTAGTTTGTTTAATCTCAGTGTAATCAGAAAGTAATTTTTTTTTTAAAAAGCATCACAAGCATCGCTCTCACCAATGCCTTTTTCCCCCCAATAAAGAAATAAATGAGCATCCCCGTGTGAGCGCTTGTCCCTCATGCCCATGTTCACTGGCATAGGACGAGGGCTGGGATAATTCCATGTTCTTTTACAGGCATTTTATTCTTTTATCCAGTCTTATATGTGCTCATTGCGCTGGGTTCAATACACAAGAAACCTTCAGTTGACTTTGTATTAGTTCTCTGCCAAACTTCATGCATCCCCAAACCTGTGCCCTTCTGCTACCCTGGGCCTGGGGGCTCTGCAGATCTCACCCTGCCAAGGGGAGCTGCTGACCCCACTGTGCCACTGGTATGGGTCCTGTCCCTGCACCGTGGCCACCACACAGGACCAAACTCAGGGCTGCCAGGGCACAGCAGGGCAGCCATGTTCATGTGCAGGGCTTTGCGAGGAAGCCATCTCCAAAGATACAACGCCCAACAGGGTTTTAGCACCAGCAGTCTGTCCCCTGGCCTTTTAACTCAGTTCAGATGCTGAAATTAGATGTCTCGAGGTATCAACATCAACAACATCAGCTACTCATCATTCACTAATAAAGCTAAGCACCCGTCACCCTCAATCACTGAGCAAACATTAATTACAGGATGCTCAAAACATGCTGGGTGAGCAGGTACAGATGCTCGTCCCACTTTTATGCAGGTCAGATACCACCAGGCTTGGTATAGGGATCCAAGCACCCATCTCCTGCCCCTCTCACCATGTACAGCCAGCTGCTTTGGTGGCAGCTGGCACTGGGGACCTGGACATGGCAGTGTTGGAAACAGAGGTGGTCCTGGATATCCTCCACCACTCTGACCCACTGGCTTTGCCAATGCCTGGACAGTGACAGCCTGAGCTCGGTCAATGCCTTGGCCAAGAGGGAATTAGCTGAGTCAAGGATGGTGGGGACAGGCCCACGTGAGGCTTCGCAGGGTGCAAGCTGCTGAGGCAAGGGGAAAGCGCCACATGCCTTCCTCCAGCTCGGTCAGCATGGTGGGGGATGACAGGGCAAAATGTGCCCAAAATGGGAAAAAAGGAAGGAAACTCAGGCTTTGCAGGGTTGCGTCATATGGGGCTAAGTGCAGCTGCTTCAGGCCATGGCTCAAAGGTGTAGCATCAAAACTGCCCTTCATTGCCCTGTTCCAAAGATGGAGCATCAAAAGCACCCTCTGGCAAGGACTGCTGCAGCTTCACCCCCTGCTGCAAGGGCAAACTTCTTGTTTCTGTCTTTGAGGCATCTGTAACAAGTTCATTAATGCTTGGGATGTTCCTCAGGTCTTGGCTTTCAGAGGCATTTTAATCTCCTTCCTTCAAGGGGTTGCTGGTGCCCAGGGATCTCCTGCTGCTGCTACAGCCCAAAGGGGGTTTAGTCGCTGGGGCTAGTTGCGGGATACTTCTCTGATACTTGTCTCAGGTTTCGGGGGTCAGGGCAAGGAAGAAGGAGGTCACACAACCATGCCACCCACAGGGACAACCTCCCTTTGAGCCCTGCTGGGTTTCACGCTTTTCCACTCCAGGAAAAGAAATGAAGGGGTGCAAAAGGGGGGAACCTGCACTTCATTCTGGCCATCCCTTATCAACAACCCCGCGCCATCCCAGCTGAAGCTGCCCAGTGTCAGGGTCCCCCCTGGCAATGACCCATCGGTGCTTGGTGATACCATCCCAGAGCAGGGTGGGAAGCGGGCAGCGGTGGGAAGAGCAATGCCCTGGCTCTGCTCAGCCACAGGCGGGCCAGCTGCCTCCTCTGCCCAGGCCAGCTCTGCCAGCGGTGCCGAACAAGCAGCCCTTGTTTCAGGGGGAGCGCGTGACCCCAGTTATTGGAGACTGTGGCCAGCTGGCCCCAAGGAGTTTGCAGGAGACCTTTGCCCAGGAGCGTGCCCTTAATCCCCCACCAGCGAATTTAGGATTGCGCTGCTAAAAAAAAAAGCAATTTAGCGCTATAAGAGAAAAAGAATTTTTTTATAAAATGGTGGCACTGCAGGGAGGGAAGATTGGCAGGTATTTAGCTGCTAACAGATATCTGCATTGGCAGTGTCCAAGCAGTTCAGCTTTATTGACTCCTGACTGCAGCGGGATTGGATGCTGGAGGCTGCAGGACCCAGGCACAACTACGGTGTCTCCCAGGGATGGCCCCACACCTCCCTCACCCCACAACCTGCAAGGACCCTCGACCACAAGCACAGGGCAATCATCTTCACATTTTTGACCTAACCCTAAGCCACACCGGTGACAGAGCTCCTTGGGAAACACTCAAGGGTTCCCAGCCGCCACGGAGGCTGAGACGCCAAGTTCCACGCTGCAAATAATTATAAACAGGGTGTTTTCCGTGCAGAAGCTTAGAAAGAGGGTGTGCAAAGCTGCAGACTGTGTTTGCCAAGGTGCTTAAACGTGGGTTCAAGATCTTAACCTCAGGCAGGCACGTTGGAAAATGGTGGCTGCGCCAGCAAGTGAAGCCGGTGCTTAGCAGAAAGGTGACAATAAATAGGAGGGAATTAAGAGCCTTCATGGGCCTATTCACACAGTAACACCCGCCCCGGGAGGTCAGGATTGATTCACTGAAGAGGAGCTGGGTGGTTGCTCCTACTCCAAAGAAACACATTGCAATTTTAAGCCGATCCTTGGGTTGCCATGGGGTGTTGACCCTCATCTTTCCGAGCCCAACCTCCTCCAGAAGACCCAATTGCTTTGGTGCTTTATCACATGGAGAAGATGTAATTGCATAAATGACGGTCTTCTTGAGGCAGATTTGGCTGGAAATTAATGGAAATAATTAAACAGCATCTAGTGCTGGCAAAGAAAATGAGATGTATGGCATGCTCGGATGAGGCTGGAGGCACATCTCTGCATCAAGCATGGAGATCCCACCTGTAAGCTGATACCCCCACCCCAAGCTGAGCTTGCATGGCCCCAGGGACCATGGCAGGGATTGCTCAAGGCGGGAAACGAGGTGAATCGGGTCCCAGTGCTCCCTATCACATCCTGGCGTGGGAGGCCATGAATGGAAGCCATCATTGCCACTTACCACCTCATCTCATTAGCGGTCGGTCACGCTGCCTGCTGCCAGCGCCTGCCAGGGTTGTTGTTGCCTGTCTCCGGCAATTTCAGCCTGCTGCAAAATAACTCGGATGAGGCAAACACCATGAGATCCCTGCCCCGAGGAGCAGACAGGGCCAGCAGGGGTGAGGCTGGTCCCCTCCTCCTCGAGATGGGTACCAGGTGTGTCCCCGGCTGTGGGGGAGGATGGGCCGGGGTATGCGGAAGGACGTCCGATGCTGAGCAGGGTCAGGCACAGGAAGGTGGAACGGGGGCAGCAAGGATTTGGGCAGAGCCACGGAGAGTGTGGGATGCAGGGGTGGGTGATGCCAAGTTTGGCAGCAGTCTGGTGAGACACAGCGGTGTATGAGTAAACCCTAGTGAGGAGACATGAGCACATCTCGTAGACTTAAAGACCATAAGCACTTTGCTGCACAAGGCCTTTTTTTTTTTTAAATACCTAGGGGAAAAGCTGGGACAGCAGGATCTGATAGAGAAGGTCCACTAGGGTGAAAGCACCCCATGCTCAAGGCCCTGATGGGGATGGAGCCACACTCAGGGTTCCTGCTCATCATGACACCCAGCCGTGACACCTAGCTGCTGGTGAGCCACCCTCACCTGCCACCGGGATCAGGGTTTGCGGTGTAAGAGACACCAAAGGAACAATTACCACCCAGCCTAAGCCTTTTGCAACTTAGCATCTCCCCAAGGTCACAGCAGCCCATGCTGGCAGCCAAAAACTGTTTAAGCAGGCTGCTCGCCAGCTCTGCCTCCAAACC
The DNA here is from genome assembly GCA_028565335.1 of Limnodromus scolopaceus. Lineage (NCBI taxonomy): Eukaryota > Metazoa > Chordata > Aves > Charadriiformes > Scolopacidae > Limnodromus > Limnodromus scolopaceus. The sequence continues at coordinate 50,747,924 of JAOXNO010000041.1, read as the reverse complement.
AGCCCCAGCCAGCCGGCACCAACAGACCAGGGATTGCCACCACCCACGATGTCCAGGATACCTCCCTCAGCACCTGCAGTACTGAGATGCGGCGGCCAGAGCCTGGATGACTCCCTTTGCTGTGCTCAGAGCAACCCCTCCCCTGCTCCCGTGTTTCCCATCAGCCAGAGCTGCTACTAAAGCACCTTCAGGTTTGCTTTTGCGGGTGTCACCCAGAAAGAGGGTGTAACTTGGGATGTGCTGGTGCCGCTGAAAAACGCGCCTTCACCTTGTGAATTGTACATCAGTTTAGGAAACGGCGTGGGGAGTGGGCGAGGTCCTGGCACTGCGCCGGGAAAAAGTTACCACCGCTTTGCTCCAGGGCTCGGGGCCGGTGAATCAGGCTCTGCTAATTAGCTGCATCCAGCAGCTTCACACCGGCACCGTGAGCTTGAATTGGAGTTAGGGTGTTTGCAACCAGACCTGCCCGGACTTGTGTGCCTGTAGGCTCTGCTCGGCTCAGACAGAGGAATATTTTCTTTTTTTTCCCTTAGCAACAAGCTGCAAAATCCCAAACGCATTTTTCTGAATTTGAAGAAGACATTCACCCTCTAAAAATCCCACCCGCAGCTTTGCGTTTAACACCTCTTGGTCAAAAAGCAATCAGTGCTTCTGAACTGAGGTTTTCCTTGCCCCTTAGGTCATTGCAATTCAGGGCATTGGCTACCACTGCAATAAATAAATTTTTTTAGAAGTATCAAGGGAAGGGCAAAGGCAAATACGGGCATACCACAGGGAGAAAGAGGCCACCATATCATCCCTGCCAGAGAAACTAAGCAGCATCAGGTCCCTGGCTGTATGGCAAAGGGCAGATGGGACACCCCAGTGTCACCTGCAGAGAGGACCCCAATCTCCCAGGGCTGGGGCTGGTGCACACACACACCCCCCCCCCGCAGGAGCCGCTGGGGCTGAGTCATTCCACCTCCCCTTGGGAACCCTCTCTGGCAGAGATCGAGGTTGCAAAACGTGTCCTGCTCCCAGGGGTGCGTCACCCCACTCCCACGGCCATGGCCGCCAGGAACAGTGCTCCGGCTCACCCTCAGAACCAGGGAGATGCGGGGGGCTGGGGAAACAAACCAGCAAGGAAAGGGCTTCATTCACTGTCCCGAAAATAGGAGTGAGAAGGGATAGGTCCCTCAGCCATCTCTTGCACATCTCTGCCTGCTCTGGATGCCTTGGCCACAGCACTCCAGGTCTTGCTCCAAAAACAGGGAAAAAATGCCTAAAAACCTCTGTGCCCAGGCTCATGCCAGCCTATCTTTTGAAGATAACACCATGGAACTCTCACACTCCCGGCCTACAAATACCCACACATGCTCCCAGTTCCTCGTTGAACACCCCCTCTGCGCCTCTCAAGGCTTTGACATCAGGGCAGGTATCCCACAGAGGTGCTGAGGGAGCTCGAATGCAGAAATCCAGACTCCTTGCCAGGGCCACTGGTCCCCAGCACACAGGTGCAGCCGTGGCAGCTCCGAAACCACCGGTGCCAAGGGCTGGAGACAAATTAAATGCTCTGGGGATACCCCCCACCCCAGTCTCTTCCCATCCTGAGAGCACCCAGGAGAGGATCACCATCGTAACGTTCCCCGACACAGCCCCGTCCTCCCTTTATTGCAATAAACCATTGGGCAGTGAATGGGCTCCCCATGCGATGGACACCTAAGTTACTTAGAAAAGCACATCTAAAAGCAGCGACCCTCTTGTGTTGGTAGGAGAGCAGCTCCGAATGCAGATGCAAGCCCTGCTACCACAAAGCCTGGGCCAAGGCTCACTCTTAACAGCAAGTGAAACTTGCCCTTAATCCCTTGGGAATTAAAAAAAGAGACACAGGCTGCATCCAGACTGCTTGACCCTGCTGAAAGACTTTGCTCTGCAGTGTGTGACAGTACGGGGCTAGCACAGCATGCCGTCCTCACCAGCCCAGCTCAGCACACCTGGAGCCCTCTCCAGACCCACGGGACGCTAGGAGAGACTGGCCAGACTGGAAACTCTCATGAAGGAGCTGCTGTAGATGCTCCAGCCTGGAGGGCAGGGGTGCGTCGCCTGGCCTGCCATGGTTTCCCCACCACTTCAAAGAGAAGGGAGGAGGGCTGGTACCTCACCGGCTCCGCGGCTGGCTCTGGGAGAGCCTGGAAGGCTCCAAGCTTGGCATCAGGACTATCCCTGTCTTTTGCAAAGCACATTTGCAGAGGGGTTTGGAGCCCTTGGGGAGGGTGGGTTTGCTTAAGGTGGGACAGCAGTTGGGGCAGGTTATGCCTGACCTGCAGTGCTCAGTGCTGGGGCAGGGGGGACAAGAGGAGGATACCCAGGGGGACAAGATGAGGATACCCCCAAGACGGAGCCCAGGGCAACAGGGATGCCTCCAGGGTCAGGCCCCAGATGCTGGGGAGCTGCCATGCCTCGGCCAGAAAGAGCTGCATGGGGTTTTGCTGAGTCATGCGGTGCTGTGAGGCAGGATTTGCTGACTCAGGGTCAGCGGTGCTGGCCCTGACCAGGCGCCCGCGGGGCAGGAGGGAAGTGGGGGCTGGCCGGCCTCCAGGGAGGCACCGCCGAGCCTGGCCGAGGTAACGGGACCCGGCGGGCCCAGCCAATGCCTCCAGCCATCACTCCGGAAAACCTCATCCCGGCAGGTGCCGTGTCCCGCGGGGAGGCGGGGGGTTTCCCCACACCCCCGGCTCAAGGGAGGCATGGAGATTGGGACAGCCAGTGGGACAAGACACAGCCCAGGGCAGACGTACCCCCTAAAAACACTCGGCACAGAGGGCAGCCGGGGGGCGTCGGGCACAGACCCAGGACAGCGGGAGGGTGGAAGAGGCTCAGGGAGGGAGGGCGGGGAGGAGATGGCGTGAGCGAGGTGCCGGTGACATGACCCGGTGATTTTCCAGAAGTTGCACGAACACAAAGGTGGTGAGACAGGGACCCCGCCACAAAGCCAGGGGTCCCCCATTCCAGCAGTGCCCAGCTTGTCCCACTGGCCACTACTCTCCCATGCCCAAGGCTGGGCACAAGCAGGAGGAGAAAACAAGCACCCTGAGCTCTCAGGACTTGGAAGGGAAAGAGTCTGTAAATCCGATTTTATTTGTATTCTTTTTTCTCCTCTGGTCTCGTGGCTCTGTAAGAGCTCAGTCAGGGCAAACCGAGCAGAGATTAACTCCATCCCAAGCCAGCGGGGTGGCACCTCTGGGCCCTGTCATGACACCTCGGGGTGGCAAAGAATCCATCCTGGTGCTCCCCTGTGCTCAGCCCTGTAGGGGAGGGCACCCCTCAGGATCTGCTGGTGGCTGGTGCCCCCCGGGGCTCTGCCCAGCACCAGCATCATCACCCTTGATGGCTGTAGGTGGCCTGATACCAACATGGTGGCACCCTGAGGGGTGCCAAGCCACCATTTGGCTTGGCACTCCCCACTCCCCTGCAAACAAACTATGGTCCAGGATATGGCCATCCCCCAAAAAACCCCTCAGCTTGCAGGGATGAGTTCCCCCCAAACTGGGGTTGTCCTGGGGCCAGGGAGAAGCCGGGGGACTGTCGTGGCCCCCCTGCCTGCGGTATGGTGACAGCAGGTGTGTGGCCGAGGTCCCTGGGCTTCTGGCAGGGCTGGGGCAGGGGGAGGCTG
>JAOXNO010000041.1:50722543-50734908 GCA_028565335.1 Limnodromus scolopaceus | reverse complement strand
CTGCTTGATTTATTTCCTCCCCCCCACCCCCCCACCCAACACCCCCCCTGGCCCCAGGGAGAGTAGCACCAGAATATCTGGTTTCTGCAGCTGCTTACGAATGCAAGGGTGAAAGCAGGCAGGAGTGTGGCAGCACGCTGAGGAATGCATTACAGACTATGTTCAGCGAGATCCTGTTTCCACCTTGGTCCCCTGAGTAAGTTTTCTTTACTATGCTTTTCCCTTCCCTCCCCATCTCCTGTCAGCTTGGTAACTTAAAAATCAAGAACCAGATCTTCGGGGAGGCTGTGAAGCAGCCAGGCATCACGTTCATCGCTGCCAAGTTCGATGGCATCCTGGGCATGGCATTCCCAAGGATCTCTGTGGACAAGGTTACCCCTTTCTTTGATAACATCATGCAACAGAAGCTGATTGAGAAAAACATCTTCTCCTTCTACCTGAACAGGTAGTGTTGGGTTTGGTGGTACATTATTGCAAGGGTGAGCCCAGCTGGGTATTTCTCTGTGTCTTCCCGTAGCACTTCTTGCCATGTCCTTGCCTGCACCACTGGAGAGGTCTCAGCAAGGTCTCCTTGCTGGAGCAGTCAGGCCAAAATCTCTCTTGTTTACGGCTTTGAAGTAAGAAGGGAAGTAGAAATGCAGCCATTTTACTGATAAAAAGCTGGGTAGATCTGCTACTGGATTTCTTAACTGATAAAGAGACAGAGGATGTTTCCAGAGGAAAGAGAAACAAAAATAAACAGGGCTGTGATCAGGAGATTGCATGCTGCTAGTGCAGTCCCTGTTAGGGACATAAACACAGCCCCAGTCTGTTGCCAAAATCTACAAGCCATGTGGCCACCACCGTGTCATCTCTCAGGCAAGCATAGCCCCCACCAGCCATCATGAATGATGGGGCTAACACTCCCTCACCCCCTGAGAAACCTTCCTGGGTGGCTCCCAGTGCCTTCCTACCCACTGCTGCTTGCCCCAGGACACCTCATCATCCTCCAGGCACCTCAGTGGGGACTCTGAACTACTTCAGCCCCAAAAAGTAGCACACTGGGAGTGGGGAGGGCAGAGAAGGCTGCTGCTGGCTGTTCAAGCGCCAGCCCTCCCCCATCACCATATTTCTTCCCATCTGCTCAACAGCAAGCTTTTATCTGACTGTAACCTTGAGGATTTGTCTCTGAGGCTGCTGGCTGGCACAGGGTCAGGTGTAGATAACCTAACTCTGCATCAGCCATGTCCAGCCCAGCACAGGTGCATGTTACAAGCCGATTATTCAGGGGGTCCCTACACCAGTGCTCAGTTCTCCTTTGCTGTTCCCCTTCTCTGCAGCAAGTTTCTCCAGGTGTCTGTGTGAAAGCACAAAGCTAAAATCTGCAGGGTGCTTCGACTGGGCCAAAATATTCCCATTTCCCCACCCCAACCTATCTCACAGTATCTGTCCTTACATTGACATTATAGCATGACATAGGTTGTCTGTCTCTAATGCTACTAATGCCGTGCTTCACTCTCAAGCACCCCGGTCTGTGATTTAGGGGCACACAGAGGAGGTTCTTCTCACCCTGCCCCTGATGTTGATGGGTTTGGGTTGTTTTTCAGAGACCCCACCGCTCAGCCTGGTGGTGAGCTGCTCCTGGGAGGGACTGACCCCAAGTATTACAGCGGTGACTTCAGCTGGGTCAACGTCACACGCAAGGCCTACTGGCAGGTCCACATGGATGCGTAAGTTTACCTTCTGCCCAACTACGTGCATGGAGACAGGTGTGCAGACAGCTTAAGCTGGGGGTTCAGCTGAGACCCTCCCCCCCAAAAAAAAATCATTCTCTATGCCTGCAACACATCCACACCAAAAAAAAGCAGATTCAAATCCCGCCCTAAGGCTGGGTCATTTGTTTCTGGAAGGGGAGGAGAATCAGAAGACAGCACGAGATGTTCTGCAAAATCATTTCCTCTTGTTTACAGTTTGGCCCCTGAAAACACCTGCTATGCCCTTGCAAAGCAGGGAAGAAAGCCACTGTGTCCTCCTTAGCAGGGCAAGCACCACAGATTAAACCCCGGCTTTGCTTAGCTCTCAGCAACGTCTGATCTGTGTGGCTCACTTGCACACAGCTCCAGAGGAGCAGGATGAGGCCCCAGGAAGCTAGCCCTTGACTGAAGGGCACGGCACAGCAATCAGTGTGCATTGTTGGAGGCAGAGGGGAGGAGAGCAGGCTGAGCTGCCAGTCCGCCAGACCCGTGGTCTATTCTGAGCTCTCCCACGTGATGGGAACTTAAAAGCGGTCTGTGATCAGAGCGTGTCCTTTTTCTGGGGATTGCATCCCTCCCCAGTGCAGAGTTTAGTTCTCATCTTCCCCAGCCCTGCTGCGTTGGCAAAGTGTGGCAGACCCTTGGCTGGAAGGCTTTATCTGTCCACACTGTTGTGAAATGTGTTGTGAGTGAGACAGCCAAGCAGCTCCTCTCTTATCTCTTCAGCCCTTCCCTTGCCCGTGACCCCTTCAGCCATCACTCCACCCCTTTAAGCCTTTGCGTTTTGCAGTAGCACGGGTCATACGCGTCCCTAATGCATTGCCTGTAGCTTGTTCACATGCCTGTTAGTCATGGTGTTCAGCAGGCAGGGTATGCAGGCAGCAGTCAACTCTTTGCTGGGAGGCCTCTAAGAGTCGTCTTCTGTCTGGGTATCTCTCCCCAGAGTGGATGTTGCCAATGGGCTGACTCTGTGCAAAGGGGGCTGCGAGGCCATTGTAGACACAGGAACCTCACTCATCACTGGCCCCACCAAGGAAGTGAAGGAGCTGCAGACAGCCATCGGTGCAAAACCACTCATCAAAGGCCAGGTGAGACCGGGCTGGGAAAGTGGGAGTCCATGGCCATTGTGGTATCCATGCTGATGCCCTGCTTTGCACTCAGATGCTTCTAGAGACCCTGGTCTCCTGCTCCCTTTGATCTCCATTCCCAGTCTGTGCTCCTGGAAAAGCCTGCAGCATAGCAGGGACCCCTCTGTCTTTTGACCCAGGGTAGCATTTGATGGCCTGCTCATGCTCTCGGTAGAGGGCTTGGTCCTGTGAACTTCAGGTTTTGGGTTACCTCTGCCACCTGGGAGGCAGAGAAGAAGGGGTGTGAGTTGCAGCTGAGGCCAAGGACTCATGTTAAAGTGAATTAATATATCTAATGCAAATGACAGACCTTCCCTGCCAAGTTTTTAACCATTTTAGTTAATCTCACAAGGTCATCTCTCCTCCCTGAAATTGCGGAGGAACAGGGATTATAAGGACCCTCTAGGAAGGATGCTTTGCTCTGAAATGCTGCCCAAATCACAGAGCCCTGAGCACTTGTAGGGCTTTTCTGAAGTATGGGGAGACCCTATGCTGCAGTAACAACTGGGCAAGTCTTAGACCTGCCACCCTCCCTAAGACTCACCAGTATTAATTAAATTGGCTTTGTCCGTTCATCACACTATGAGTCCCTGTCTGTGTGTCTAGGCTGTATCAAGCCACATCTTTTCCTCCTATGGCAGAGGAAAGACCCCAGCCCTGCTATGTCCGGTGCTGTGCTCTGGGGCTCAACAGAGCCAAAAGCTGAACGCAGCATCCTTTGGCTACAAAACCTTAGAACACTCTGACCCCTCAGCTTGCAGCCCTGGGCAGGGAGCAGCCCAGTTACCTCAGCTCAAGCCTCTTCTGTACCCTGAGATAAGTGGTTCTTGGGGAAAACCACAGCAAAGACATGGTTGTGCCCAGGGGAGACCATGACCTTTCCTGAGGGTGTGGGAGCTGCCGTCTAAAGCCGTAACTGTTTCTCTTACAGTATGTGATCCCCTGTGACAAGGTGTCATCTCTGCCTGTTGTCACACTAACGCTAGGAGGGAAGCCCTACCAGCTCACTGGAGAACAATACGTCTTCAAGGTGCGTCCAGGCAGCTTTTGCAAGCCTTAGGCTTTTCCCACAAGGCCTAACTTTTGCTGTCTCCACACAAACCTCAACCATGAAGTCCAAAATGCAAGAGCAGCAAAAGCAAGGCTGGAGCTAGCACTTTGTGGGGAAAAGCCTGAAAGGTTAGGGTGATGGGGTGGTGGCACTGGCTGATGGACCCAGGCAACCTTACCAAAGTTCTGCAGGATCAAAAAAACCCTTCCTGATGTTCATGAGGGATAGCAGGATGGGAGAGAAAGGACAGGCAGGCTGTTGCATCACTTTCTAGAAACATCTTGCTCTTTGCTGCTGGATTCTGGTGTCATGAGGCCAGCCTTGTAATAGCAGAGGCCACCAGCCTGGCATTTAAGCCACCAGAGTGAATTTGCAGGGACCATGTTGTACAGAATTTCAAAGACAACTCTAATTCAGAGCTGTGTGGTCTGGGAGATTTATGGGCACATGCAGCTCTACTTGATGTCTTGCTGCGTGAGGGCTCTTGGAGGGGGAGCTGGGTTTGGAGCCATGGGAGTGGTGGGTTGGGAGTTACCTTTGCAAGCTGTGGATTGCAGGTGGGGAGAGACTGAGGTGCAGCTGGTGTCCGCAGGTGTTATTGCCAGGCCTGCAAGTTTGAGAGAAGGGGACGTCCTTCTCGGACTGAAGCTCTTGCTCTTCTCTTTAGGTTTCTGTACAAGGAGAGACCATCTGCCTGAGCGGCTTTTCAGGCCTAGATGTCCCACCCCCAGGGGGCCCACTCTGGATCCTGGGAGATGTCTTCATTGGTCCCTACTACACCGTCTTTGACCGTGATAATGACTCTGTTGGCTTTGCCAAATGTGTTTAAGCGCCTGATCCCCACTGCCTCTGCCACACACACACTTACACACATGCACGGGAGCCATACAGAAGGATTAGAAATCCAGTGAGTGGAAAGGAAAAAAAAAATGGAAAAAAGAAAGAAATGGAACTAGATTTAAAATTACATGGAAAATAGTCATTAGTGCCCTGCTAGCTACTTCTTCCCTTCCATTGAGTAAGTGGTGCTGGGATGTCTCTAGTTGACAACTCCAGCTGGTGTAGCCCCTTGCTTTACTGCTAGGTCTTCCAGTACTTGTTTTTAAGAATGATTCTCAGAGCTGAACAAGGCCCTCTCATGTCTCCCAGCTCTGGTCTCCTTCCTGGGGAGCAGCTGGCTGGAGCCAGCGCCTCTGTTCCCACAGAGGAGGCTGTGCAGCTGCTCTTCGGTTTGGGCTTCTGCGCTGGGGAAGAGGGAGGGGGAGGGATGTCCAGCACGTTATTTACTACTCTTGCATTTTCACTGATGAAGCAGAGGAGCGGGAGGTGGGGGAGAGCCCATCTTTGTCACCCCTTCATGATGGGTTGAGGCAGTGACCGCTAGGTCATTTCTCAGTGGGTTTGTGCTGGCTTGGTACTAAGAGAGCGCATCCTGGGCTGGAGTGACAGGGGGTCACAGTAGCGTGCCCAAGGGTTGAATTTCAGAGCCTGAGAGCTATGGTGGTGTTTTGTGTAGTGATGGCACTAGCAAGAGAGCTGGAGGCATGATACCCATGTGCCTGACCTAAAAGGGCAGTGATTCGGGGAGGGGGGGCGGGTGGGCTCCAGATGGACTCTTTGGGGAGTATGAATGTAAAGGGGGTCAAGATAGGATGTAATAGAGGTCACTTGAATTAATGGCCACGGAGGCCTGGCTTTCTGCTGGGCAAAGTCACTTGACACAGGTTCTCTTGAGTTTGGTGAACTTCTACTGAGTTCCCCAAACCACAGATCTTCCCAGCTTCATTCGCAGCCAGTGAGTTGAGAATAATGCTTCCTAAAACAACTAAGTGATCTGCAAGGTGAAATCACACTGATAAAATCCATAGATGTTTCTCAGCCACATAAGACGTTTTGGAAACATTATTCACAGCATTTGAACTGCCCAAAACTCAAGAGACAGTTGGCAGAGCCAGAAAGCCCCCCAGGCAGGAGGGTGCCGTGGCAGCTGCTGGACTTGCATTTGTTTTCTGGGCTGCCTCATCCTGAAACCCAACTACCTTTAGCACCATCCTTACCTCCTTCCCACCTTACTAACGCTGGTGAGAGCTCTGTTCACATCTACTCTGTTGCAGACCAAGTGAGGCACAATCCTGCTTTGGAGAGGTTGTAGCTGTTTCAGCTGCATTTGCGGATCCTCCCAGAGAGCTGAGATCTGCATGTATGGAGCTGCTTGCTTCACTGGGCTGGCGTCAGTAGGCAAACACTGGTGGAGCTAGGAGGACCATCAAGTGAGTTTTAAGCAGTACTGGAAAGCAGAAGAGAGTTTGTCAAGAATCTCAGCCTTTGCTGGGAGTAAGAGACTCTGTCCACTTTCCCAGTGCCCTGGATCAGGTCCTGAAGTTAGGGAGTGTCAGCAGGTGAGGGGCGAAACTGAGGGTGGCAAGAGGACCAGATCAGCACTGGCCATGCCCCCAGACCAGGCAAAACAGATGGCAAAATCCTGGCACCCCAAAACTCACTGATAACCCTGTCAGCAGTACCAGTGGGGCCAAGGAAGTTCCCAAGAGAGGTCCTTGGGCAGTAGGTGAATAGATGGTTATGCCCAGTGAAATGCATATACATCATTCCCAATATTGAATTCACCACTAACGTGAGAGGCAAGGGTGGGGAAGAGGTCCCAAGGTGAGCTGTGGGCGGAGAGTGAGCATGTGGCCTGCAGATGTCCCCTGTCCCCACCTGCTGCAGCTGATCAGTTTGGCTTTATAACCATGCCTTAGAGTCTGGCATGGGCAGTGGGGACAAGCCTGGGTGTACTTCTGATGTGTGTATTGTCCCCTGCAACCCTGGATGCAACAAATGCTGTTCCCAAAGCTTGCTTCTGCCTGCTCGTAGTCTTCACTGCAACGCTGCGTCCGGACACTTAAGGACATGTGTTGCAGACTGGCTAGAGAACAGTAGCATGTTACCAAAAAAAAAAAATCATCAGCTATTCAGCACCTCTCCAGAGAGCCCTGGTTTCACAACAGTTAAGTGACCAGAGCTCCTCCAAGTCCTGCTACATCATCTTCCAGCTGCAGGATTTCTCCAGTGCAGCAAGACAGAGCCAGCCTCTCAGGTACCTGCTAATCAGACCTGATGCAGGAGGGGAAGCCTGACATGGAGCTGGTGGTGGGTTCTGAACATCTTTGGTATCGGATTTAAACAGGACGTGCAGCACAGCCCCAGAACAAGCTGTCAGGCTATGTTTCTGCTGGGCGTGGAATGCATTATGTCACCTGTGTTGTAGCCTCTTCAATAGCCTAAGGCTGGGCTGATGTCTGCCCTCAGGCAGGCAGGAGCCTGCTTCCTGGGGAAAGAGCATGGCCCAGAACGATGCCCTGAGTGACATACCCTAGAATGGGCTGGAGGAGTGGTTCATCGTAGTCTTCCCAGAATGGGTCTCCTCCCTTTGTTCTTTAAGTTGCATTTTTAAACCAAACTCTAACCATGTGACTGTTGGGTTTTTTTTAATCTAATTTGCTGTCAGAATTACTGTCTCATCATAGAAAATTGAAAAGAAAATACAGTATTTCCCCCCTTAATTCTGAGAGTAGTCTTTCATTTGAGATGCCAGCCTATTTCTGAGTGTCCAGAGAGTCTGTCTCCCTGACCTGTTGGCCCAGTATGTCTGGTCACCCACTTCAACTCGTGTTTCATAAGGCCTCCTTCCCTTCTCTCTGATAAGGAAACATGGTGGGAGCCAGTTGGGTTTGCCTTTTCCAATGTACTAAAACATAACCCAGCTTCTGCAGGACGACATGACAGTGTCACCTGCCTGACCCAGCACTAACAGGGTGCCAAGCACTCCCGGCATTTTTCCTAGCCTGCAGCCTTCTGCTGGGGCCACGTCTTCCTGGCTCAGTATTGTCAAGGGTAGTCCTCCAACAGCGTACTCAGGCTGTCCTCTGGGCCAGCTAGAACAAGCTCCTGCTGTATTTGGCCTGTAGCGGCCAAAGTAGGACTCCAGTTTCCAAGTCCAGCCTAAAACTCACTAGGGCATGCAGTTTGTACTTCCAGAGTGTGGTGATGAAGAAAATGTGGTGGGTTTTTTTTTTTTCAAAATGTAGGAAAAATCCATTCCTCTTGCTTGGTTGTGTGATTTTTAGTCTTAGCGCTGCTGTACGGAAGTTGGAGACTCCAATGCAGAATGAAGGCTCCATGTGCCAGGTGGAAGATAAGAGCTAATCCCTACTTTGAAAAAAGCATCATCTACATAAGCAAGACGGATGCAGCCAAGTCCCATCCCATTTTCTGAGCGGAGATCTAAACACACAGAGCTTAACTGATTTCCCCACTGGCACATCCCAAGTCTCAGTTCCCCTAGGATGCCTTAATACCACAATCAGCTGTTCTATGTTAAAGAGATGGATTTAACCCAAAAGGCCTGGCTGGGTCCTGAAAACCAATCATGCAGCCCACTGTTCCTCAATAGCCCAAGAGGAGAACAAGTAATCCACTGCCAAATATTTATTGATGGGAATAAGAGGGCGTTGTTTCTTCTGGGGGGATTGTGCCTAAGCCTTTAATCGTGCTATGAGTACTGAATGTTACATCTCAGCAGGAACAATCACAGGCTTGGTCTTGGCCAAGAGCTGGAGGAGCCAAGAGCCAGGATTGTCCACCTATGCTTTTCCAGCAGGGAGCAGAGCACACCCCACCCTGTGAGCACCCTGCACTCAGCCCCACGTCATCCTGCCCAGCAAATCCCCAGGTTTACAGCAGCCCCCTTATTTACCGCACCATCTCTACAGGATTCCATGCACATGACAATTTGATAACTCACTTTTTATTAAATGTCTCCATTGTTGCAAAGAAGATACAATTTTTCATCACATGTCCCCTTGAGTATTGGGATGCTTGGCCCTGACCCTCAGGGCTGACTTCATGGCATTTAGCCTTCTCCAACCAACTCTGCTCCAGGCTTTGCCAAAAGCTCACTCAGACAAGGACCTGCCCAAGGAGAGGGAGGATGAGACCCCTCCTTTATGGAGATGACTTGCTCATCTGGTTGGTTCAGCAATTTGTTGATTGGGGAAACTATTTTTACTCATCACTAATGACTAAGCATATTGTTTTGGGGGCTGGTGGCTTTTTCTTTTTCCAGTCTTTCTTGGATTTATTTATTTTTAGGTTCCTTTGGGAGGGAAGAGAAGCGGAGTGCAGACTGAAGGCTTACAGCACAGGAAATGGCGATCAAGGGGGAGTGGGGAGATGGGATTTACCCCTCCAAGCCTCAGTCCACCTTACTGCTTATGTGGCTTAGCAACCCATTGAGGAATTTCACAGGGGGAATAGGAAAGAGCATTCAGGAGGGATAGGTCCTACTAATGGTTTTCCAGAGTGCTGGAGCAGGATTTGAGAAGGAAGACTTTCTCACGGGTCTTAAAGCGCTTGATTATGCTACAGCCCACACATCTCTAACGTGATTACAGGAGAATTGCCTTTGGGGCAGGAACCATCTTTCTGTTCTATTTGTCTCATGCTTAGCACAAGGGGATGTGGGTCTTGATGCCACAGTAATACAGGCAATTACTCATACTCACCCCAGCTTTTATTTGAAAGGAAAATGGTCCTAGACCTTATCATTGAGGACTTGCATGCATGACCTTTAAAAACCCCAAGAAAATAGGAGGAGTGTTAAAATAATGCAGAATATTGAGGGGTTTTATTCCTTGTGTCATTATTTTTTAAGCCAGTTCCCTAATTTTGAAGGGTCACACGAATAGTTTTTGAACTGGAGATGCTGCATATATGCTGTTGTGGTCCACGGTAATCAACATCTCACCGCTCACACTTAGCATAAAGAAAGATGATGAATTACCAACCCAAAGACTCAAAACTCCTCTGCAAACCGTAGGGCTGACCTGGTACCCAGAGAAGCGAAAAAGCAGCCATCCAACCTCCCTGACCTTTCAGTCCTAATCATACTAGGAAACGTGACCATCTCTGTTGATCTCATGGACCCATAGACCACCCTGCTGCTTCCTCTTGCCTCCTCCAGACCCGCTCTTTCACTTTTTTCTCTGCTCACTCCCCATCCTTGCCTGATGTTAAGAAGAGGAGCAGCCCTACCTACATAACTTTCCCCGGACAAATGAACAGCAGGCTCGTCAGTAGCTCCTATGGCAGGCAGCAATCTGCATCCAAAGGGTTTTGTTGTTCCTCCTGAGCCTGTCGGAAGGATGCTCTGCACAGCTGTGCATTGCCTGGGTTTGTCCAAGCCCTCCAGAAAAGTTGATGACAGCTAGCCACAGCTCTACCTCTCCTACAAGCCTCTTAATCCCATGGGAACATCATAGCTGCTTCTGCTTCTGAGCAGCTTCTTGGAGAGAGACCTGGGTCTCATCACAGGCAACCATAACACTAATAAAAACCTCTCTACTTCAGCAGGACCCAACACCCCTCCAGCAGCAATAGATCACAAACTACAGGGCAATTTGTCCTGTTTTAACCAGCGCAGATGCCTTCAGAGGGATTAAACCAGCCTCATGGAAACTGGACCCCCTCCAGCCTGGGAGCGCTGTGGACACACAAGAAGTCCCCTTGCATCACACCAATCCATGGGGATGAACACGGGGTGGGTGCCCCTACACAGGAGTCAAACCTGCCTGTGAGCAGCCGAGTGAATTACCATCCTTATTTCTTAGCTCAGCACTTTGTGGTTATGCTTAAGGCATTTCCAGAGGATTTCCCTTCCCCTGCAGGTACCTCTCACACAAACTGTCATTTTACTCAGCCTTTTTCCGGTACTCTGGGATTTCTCTGCTCCCTTTTTCCAGCACCCCAGCCAAACTGGCTGCTACCTCAAGGCCACCTGTGCCAGGCTGGGCTCTGCTGCTGTGGGGTGACATGGCATGTCCTCATGTCCTCACCCTCCCTGTGCCATGGCTGTGTCCTCCCAAATGACCTGCACGCTGTCCCTGCACAGCACCAGCTGCTCTCTGGCATCGTGTCCCTGGGGGGATGCTACCACAGCACTCCACAGTCAGGTTTTCCAGGGCAGTTGGCAAGGGGAGGCAGCAAGCATTTCCCTGATTTTGTGCCAAGCCCGGGCACAGCCAGATCCTCCCTGGCTTGTCCATCCTTCATGACATCCCCACCTCCCTCCCCTAAAACAGCCGCATGCCCTGTGTCCTGCTCCCAGGGTGCTCCCACCCCTGCCTGCACTGGGATTTTCTCAGTGTCAGCAGGATTTATCTCCCTGCATGCAGGATTTATCCCCTTTCCATCCATCCCTCATGACTGGAGTGCTTTTTTCCACATGGCTCTGCATCACCACCACCTTGCCTCACCATGCTGTCCCCATTGTCCCCACATGTCCCTGCCACACTTGCTTTAGGCTTTCACCCAGGCCCATGGAAGTGAATCCGTAACCCAGGATGCAGCAAGTGGCCACTGCAAAGCTCTCTGTGGGTGATGCTAGGAACAGTTGGGCTGAGCATCCCCTCCGGACAGCCGGGGAAGCTGCTCGGCTGGGGCACAGAAGATGCCCTTCTCCAGCAGGACGCTACCAGGACGCTCCAAGCAGGAGGTGACGTCCCCGTGGGGAGGACGCGAGGAGAAGCCTGAGACACAGAGGAGCTCTCCTGCGTGGAGCACGTTCTGGGTGGAAGCTAGGGGGCTTCAAGTTGGCCTTCCCAGCCCTTAACTCCCCCCCTGCCGAGCTGCAGCCCATGGGTGCCCCCCCTCCTCTCCTCCCCTCCTCCCGCAACTCCAGCGCCGAGGAAGCCGAGCCGGAGGCAGTGCTGAGCCGGATATGCAGCGACTCCCCGCATCCCTCCTTGTGAGTATCCCTCGCTCCTCCTGATGCCTTCGGAGGAGACGGATGGACGGACGGACAGGCAGCCAGAGGTGGACTAGTCTCTCCTATTTGTAAAGCTGGGGTGGGGGGGTACCTCTTCCCACATCCCCTTCCCCATCCTCTGTCTGCATCCCCTCTTCCCCCTCCTCCTTCTCGTCCTCTCCGGCCACGATATTCTCCCCAAAAAGAATCGGGGGGAGGGGGGAGGGAACCTGCTGGTAGGTGGAAGAAATCGGGAAATGCAATCCCATCTGGAATCCCGCAGAGATGAGGACTCGGCCAAAAAAAAAAAAAAAAAAGCCCCCCCTAAAATCAAACCTCCAGGAGGGCGGGCGGGCGAGGGGCCGGGCTGCTCTGCCGCACCGGGAGACCCGCTTCGTCCGCAGTCGAGCGACCCGCTCCCATCCCGGCATGGGACAGAAAGCAGAAGGCCCCGACAGACAGGCAGACAGACAGACAGGCAGACCTACAGGCCGGCGGGAAGGGCTCTGGGAGGAGGGGGCAGCGCAGTTACTTGGCAACTTCCCGGGAGCCCCCCGGCTCCTCCCAAGTGTTTCTTTCTGCTTTTATTTGTTTCCTTTTTTTTTTATTAATTTATTTCCCCACTCGTGACTCGAGCGCGGGTCACGCAG
>JAOXNO010000041.1:50669781-50701127 GCA_028565335.1 Limnodromus scolopaceus | reverse complement strand
GCTGGGGCTGGGGGGGGGATCAGCCCTGCAGCGGGCTGCGCCGCGGGTTTGGGGGGGGGGCTAGCGCTCCGCGGCCGCGCATGTCGGGGGCGCCGCGCTGGTTTTCGGGGAGAGGTTGGAAATCCCACCCTTGCCTCCGCGGTGCGCGTTTGCCGGGCGGTGGTGGCGGCAGGTGAGGAGGGGGTTTGGGAAGCTCCGGGGAATGCCCGCTGTCCTGCTGGGCCGGGGGTCGCTGGTGGAGGGGTTGTCTCTCGGGGGCTGAGGGCTGGTGTTTGAGGAACCGGCGTTAACAGCGCTGTGGTTTTTCTGATGATGAAAGAGGTTGGAGTGTCGCCCTGTGTCCTTGGCGTTTAAACGAAGCCGGCATGTGTTCAGCAGCGGGGGTTTTCATGCAACACTTCACTGCTGCGGCTCCGAAGGCGCTGCTAGCAATTAATGAGTTAAGCTGCCCGTTTAAAATAATCCCCTCCACCTCCCCTAATGTGCACGGACCGACTGATCACACACACACACACGGATTATTATTTAGTGGTAAATGTTGCTTTCTGTCCTGAGCGCCGGTTGTTTTTAAAGATTCCTGGTTATTTCCCTTATTGATAAATAAGTTCCTTCTCCTTCCTGCTCCCCCCTCCCTTTTCTCCTCCCCCAGAATTAAATTCCTGAGCAACAGCACAGGCTGATGTCAGTGCTTCAGCTTGCATTGGGGGAGCTCTGTGCACAGGTCAGTAATTTGCGGTTTCGTTAGAAGGCAGGACGCGGTGCAGTGCTGTTCTGTTAAGGATATTTGGATTTTTCTGGGCACGGGTGCGTTTATCCTTCATATTGCGGTAGTCACCAACAGCTCCCCGGTGGGCGCTGCATAAGCATGTGTGGAAGAGACCGTCCCCATCCCAAGCAGCTAGCGATGACAAACGCGTTGGGAATAGTTGCCAGAGGTTCCAATCTCCCTCTAATTTGGGGTAGAAAGGTAGAGCCCTCCCAGGAGACGGTCGGGATGACCGAGAAGCCCTGAACAGGTAGTGCAGAGGGTTGCGCCTGGTAGTCCAGGGGCCATAGTAACCTTGAAAGCAGCTTGCCCGTGGAGTGGTAGTTAACGTTCGTGTGCATTGTCTCGTCCTCCTGCGCTAAGGAGAAGGGCTGGGGGCACGGCTGCCTACGCGCCCAAATGCGGCTGCGGAGAGCTTTGTTTTCAGAAGGGCTGGATGCACGGGAATTGGCGCTTACGGGTTTGGCCTTACCTCTGTCAGATGGGGTTTGCTCGCGCTGTTGGAGGGCGTCTGTGTCGGGAGGACTCTCTGCGGAAGAGGTTTGTTGGGGTTTTGGGTCTGGCTGGGGGTTCCTGCGCTTGCTTTGGTTTTGCTTGTAACGGTTCCCAAAACGAAATAAGCTGCAGCACAGAGAAAACCCTCCTCGCCATAGCTGGAGGTATTTGGGATTTTAAAATGCCTCCAAGGGCTTTGCAGGTGCCTTATCTCCAATTTTGCCTGGAAGAGCCTGGATGTTGGAATGGCTAGGACCAGAGAGCACAGTTGGGCACGTGAACAGCAGAAGGATGCCCAAATGCCTCTTTGTGATGGAGTAGGCAGAAATTCCTGCCCTCACCCCATCAGCAACACACTTGAGCAGCACAAACCTTGGACTGGAGGGTCTCTGAGCTTAGATGGCAGCATCTCACACCAAAAGGCTTTTAACCCAACAGATTTGCCCCCCATGGCTTTCAGTTGTCTCTGCTTTGACGCAAGGTAGGGAGTAGGGAAGGAAAACCTGGATCTGGCATTGCTGTTAAAAATCTAGCCTCAGCTAGGTTTGGGAGAGCTGAGCAAAGTGTCCAGAGTCCTTAGGCGTGTTCAATGGGGGCTCTGCAAGGAGATTATTCTTGCAAATACTGCACTGTGTTTGTCTGCGTAGCGTGTTTTTGCTGGGTACCAGGCACCTTGCTGAGAAAGCCACTAGGGTGCCTGTCTTTGGAGAGCTTGAATTCACCTATAATTAAATGCAACACCACTATTACTACCAGAACACCCCCAAGGACTGGGTAGGACTTTGCAGTAGTGTCTGTCCCAGATTCCCAAACTGGATCTTGGGAGGTGGGAGAAAACTAGCTTCTCCCCCTGCAGCCGTGTTCCCCCAAAAAGAGTTCCCCAAAGGCTGGAACCCCATTATGGTTCTGGATTTCTGAAATTACTTCTCTTGGCGTGAATATGAGCCAATCCCCACACCATCCCTACCCCAGCTGCTTTAATCAACGTAAGAGATAGGGATTGTGTCATAGGTCCTTTTCCTCTTTGGATTTGCTTCATTGCCTTTAAGTGAGGCTGTTCTTAGGGATCAGAGGTTAGTTTCTCCAGTGCAGAGCTCAGCTCCCAAAGCCCTGGGTGCAGGCAGGTGCAGAGCATGTTAACACTATCAGGGATGGAAGGAGGAAAAGGAGGTGCTCCAGTGCTTGGCAGCCTTGATTTATGGTGCGGGCTTGAAGGACGCTGCCGTCATACTGAAACAGCTCCAGCAAACTGAGTCTTGTAGGGAAGAAGGTGATAAAGAGAAGGACCTTGCAAATGCTGACTCCTCTCTGTCTGGTAGGACAGCTAGGAGGTTGCACTAGCAGAGTTTGTAGACCTTTTTGCTCTCCACCGTGGGTTTAATGGCAATGTTAAGGGAGAGATGGCTGCAGAAACACCCAGGAGCTCCTGGTTCTCCAAGCGCAGCCGCTGGGTCTCACCTCACTCTTTCTCTTGCTGCTATGCAGAGAAACTCCTGCAGCCGGAGCGACAATGCCGGCATCCTGTGGGGAAAGCTTAAATGTGCGTCCCCATGCCCTCTGGGTTTTAAAACCTGTTTTTCAAGCTTTACATTTCTTCTCTGAAGATACACCTGTCCCATCTGATGCCGAGTGGGAAGGAGACACCTGACGTAATTATGAGCAGGCTTGGGGAGGGTAGGTGAGTGGCCTGGGAGCATTTATCAGATAAGAAGCTAAATGAGCTCTCTGCTCAAGATTTTCTCAGGCTTGCTCAGGAGACCTGGGCGTACTTTGTGTGCAGGGCTATAACACAGCCAGGGGAATGTGAGGGAAGTAAAAACTGACTGTGCCAAGATGCTCTGCCCTAATGGTATCAGGGGCTGCCCTCAAAGCCAGGCAGAGCTTGCGTTGTGATTAGTGGCAGTGCAGGTTCCTGTGGGGACAGCGGGTGGTGTATTACACCCTGGCGATGGCCTGATGGCTTTCCTTGCTCCTCTGATGGAGGGGGAGACCATGCATGTGGATGTGTCACATCCCAATGGGAGAGATGCTCTGCCAGAAGTGGAACCAGCAGCTGAGACCGTGCTGGGACATACCCAGCTTTGGTCATGGCAGGTGCCTTGATCACCCCTTCTCCTCTTTAGCATAAGTTCATGGAAAGGAAAACAAGCTCTTATCTCTTGTTCTTCCAAGAGCTGTTTGTAGATTTTCTACCCAAAGCCTTTGGGTCAATTCTGTCCAAGAGGCTCCTTTGGCTCTCAACCGTCTCTGCTTCAAGCAAGGAGAGTAAGATTAAGGGAGGGCCATGTTGGAGAGCCATGACCAGCACAGACCGCTGTCCAGCGTATGCTGCAGGTTGCCATGGCTCCTGTAGGATGGCTTGCTCCATCTCTGCTGTTTCTCTCTTCCTCTGAGGTTTTATAGACCCAGATGAACAAGGTAATCTTGGCTGGTGTGCAGGGGGGTACTTCCTGTGCTTACCCAGAGCTTCTGTGGGGTTTTTTTTTGCTGCTCTGTACCTCCAGTTTCCAAAAGTGACAGGTAGTGCTGGTTTGCATGATGCCCTGGAAGGATCAGTATTTCAGAAGATAGGTGAAGTGGTAGCACGTGCTGGGGTCAAGAGGACAACCCGGACATGCTCACTGTAAACTGGAGAGTCTTCCAGTGCAGACAGGGGGCAATAACAGCACAGAATTTCAGGGACTGTGTTGCATGAAGGTGAAATAAGTGATGCATTTTGCACTGGCTTAAATTAAGAGCATCCCAGCAACCTGTCTGGGGATGAAAATCCTTCCTTGATTCTCTCTTTTCTTCCCACTCCTCTTATGCCTTTTTCCATGTTGTTTACTGTGCCTGGAAAGCCCTTCTGTTCCTGTTTGCCTAGCACAATGTGTGCATGTGTGACTTGTCTGCCTTCGTAGTACCTTGATTAAACCAATCTCTCACATCTCCTGGGTCAGAGAACTTATGTTCTTGAGGAATTTCTCCAGAGCCCTTCAGGGTGCTCTAGCAGCTCACAGAAGAGGCTCTCCATGTAGCATTTCTGCATGCTGAGTTATGAGGAGCATAATTTCTGAGCCTACTGATGACTGGGAGCAATTTGGTGACCAGAAGGAGAAGCCAACGTGTTCTGATGTTGATGTTAGCTCTCCTTTAAGGGAGAGAGGGGTTGGATGAGATGAACTCCTGAGGTCCCTTTCAACCTAAATTATTCCATGACTATTCCATAAATACCCACCATCCTGCTTCTCCCAGGTTTTCGTAAAATACCTGTTATTAGGCAGTGATGGTCAGGGGACATGAAATGAGGTGGACCACTGCTTTGATCCTGTATGGAGATTCCAATGACAGCATGACCCTGGCATCCTCCCCTCCGCAGCACATGTCCTCCAGCCCTGTAATGATGCAGTGCGTCTTTCCGGTTCGTCTCTGCCTACCCACGTTACTCATCCGGCACGTAGGTGCGCGGTGTGCCCTCATCCACGGCTTTTCATCTTGCCTTTTTTCTGCTTTTTAATAAGGGATTTAGTTCTTTGAGGAGTGCTGCTGTCTAAAGCTAGCACATGGTAATTCAGCTGATGCAGCAGAAGCACTGGTAGAGATTTCAGTCCGTTTATTAGGTGATTGCAGGGGTTTTTTTTTGTCAAGCAAGTCAAGCCCTTCCCACACATTAAACCTGCCTCTGCTTAAATCACACATCTCCCATTGAAATACAGCCCCTCCTTCATAATGCCAGGCAATCTTTTCTCCAAACAAAGAGGGTCCATCGGTCTCTGGGGCTGTTGAAAAGAAGCAACCAAGAAGCATCTACAGCATCCGATTGTTTTTTCTTGTCCTCTAATGACCCTCATTTCCAAGCTTTCCATGGCAGCCTGGTCCTCCTTGAGCCATAGCTTGAGTGGAGTTATTCATGCCATCTTCATCTGCCTTGGCCGGCAGCCCTGCGTGGGGAGCGGATGGGCACAGCCTGAGCCTCGCTTGGCACTTGAGGCTGTTGAGTAGAGGGCTGGTGCGGAGAGGGTGCCAGCACTGCTGACTTGTGAGCTAGCCTGTGAAAAACTGCGTTAACCGCTTTGCTGCTGTCGGTGCACCTTGTAGAGAAGTCTCCGGTAGCCTTGCTAGCTCGGCGGGTCTGGACCCAGAAGCCAAGCAAACCAGGAGCTCTCCTTTACATCTTATTGCTTACCGCAGGTTCAGCTCTTCCCGTGGAAAGTCAGAAGGACACGGCAGGGCAGGAAGGTGACCCAGAGGGACAAGCCTCCAGCCAAAACTGAGCCGGCGCTGTCTGAATTATTCTATGGGGTGGTGAAGGGACAAAATGCTTCCCACGCGCTGAGTGAAGTTGACTGCTGCAAAAAACCCGAATACAAATCTCTGACTGGGCAGAATCTCCCCAGACACATCCTTTTGTAAAGCACTTGCATTGTACCATTAAAAATAGATCGGTGTGTTCTCCACTTGCTGTCTGAATGCTGATGCCTATAATTCTGTGTCATCTTTGCAATCCCTTCTGCTTTGAGCTTGGCTGCCTCTTTGTCTGGCACCTGAGCAAGGTTCATTCAGCAGTAACTCATAAAGATAAGTGTGAGTTCTCTTGGAGTCTAGCAGGACAGGCAGGAAGGTGAGGAAGACCAAACTGGTCGTACTTAACTGAGGGGTCAACCGGCAGCCCTGAAGGGGCAAAGCTTGGAGTGATGAACCGTGCTTTCTGTTGTATGATGCAGAAGCAGGGATGAGTGAGATCTGCTGGTGTGGAAACGAGTTGGTGGATGTTGAAGCTCTGGGTGGATGTCATGATGTATCTCTGGGGTATTTTTAAACTGGGGTTAAAAATATAAGTATATATCATGCTTTAGTGTCTGCCTGGCGTTGGTGAGGAGAATATTGCTGTTTTTTCCCCCCAGTGAATGAGTTCATCTAGTTTACCGCCCACAATAGCAGTGTTGATACAGGTTAATAGCGAAGGCCCGTGTTACAAAAGGATGCAATACCCAGTCTCGGTGAAGAGGCTGGGCTGTAGAATTTCATACACGAAGAACTATGGCATCTGACCAGCAAGCCGTGGCTCAGCATGATCAACGGGCACATGCTTGTCTGGAGTGGTGGGGATGGAGGAAGACCTGCAAAACATTTTGTTTGACCCCTGTATCACCTCAGATTAACTGGACAAAACCACCTGGTAATGAATTACAGCCCCCAAAGGAAAAGGAGAGAGTGGGGCAGGAACATCACCTTTGCCTGTCTTGTGTGTTTTTTCTAGATAAAGGTAACCCCTCGAAACCCAGAATTGCCTCCTCCTTGTGGCTGTCATCAGAGGTAGAGCCTGAGCTGACAAGTGCTAATTCAGCCCAAACCTGCAAGCAATTTAGCTATTGTGTGCATATAGGAAATTTAGCAAGCCTTGAACCAGGTGAGAAAAGCCTTGCAAAGCCTGTTACTGCCCTGGGGAATGTCTCATCCCGTGGAAAAGCAGCATAGCCCCTTGCATTTGAGTTGAATTCTGGGTCTCCTAAGGAGGGCCAGAGTTTCAGCACGCATAGGGTGGCATAACTGTGGACATTGGCCTCTGCTGGCTGGGAGACCTGTGCTGGGATCTGCACCTGCACCTCAGTTTGCACTGATTATCATCAGAAACTGTGTAAAACCTGCCAGGAGGCAGTGATATCATTGTTCTTCAGTGAGGCCAGGGGTCCTATTTGTCATTTAAATATGGGGGACTAATGACACTGCTCTGGGCAGGTGCCAGCAGACTGCCTCTGTGTTTGTTAGGTGCTTGCTTCACCAGCCTTGGCCTCATCCATGACTGTCCCTGGCGCTCTGCTGAGATGGGCAAACTCACGTCGCTTGGGATTGTCCTTAAGAAGTGAAATGCTGGTGTATTTGTCTGCAGCCTTGAAAAACCACAGCTTAATCCTGTGCTTTCTTTCACTTAGCACGTAGGTGTTGTGGGAAAATAGCACACAGGTCTTGCAGCCCCTTTCTCCAGGAGACTACAGATGCACCCAGCAGGTATTTATGGTGTTTGGTGCCCTAGGAGAGAGAGCTGGACCAGCCCTGCTGAAGTATCTAACTGCATACCTTTCTGGGCTGCCTCTGTCTTCTCTTGTTGCTAAAAGGCAAACAAGCTGCTGGAGATCCCCGAGATAAGCCTGCTGGCCCCATGGGGTCATGCAGCAAATGATGGGGATATCAGGCAGTGGGTAGCATCAGTAGGACTAGACTTCCCTTCTCCAGTGTGGCATGTCCTCTGTGATGTATGCCAAGCTGATCAAAGCAGAAGGTGCTTTCGGCTCTGAGATGAGAGCCTGGCCAGCTCTCAGCTTGGCAGGGTGAGGATGGAAATGGGATAGCTTTGGTATTAGAAAGCAGCGTGCTTGGGAGCTCCATCCTCAGCATGGGCAAAGGCAGAGATTAAATATCTGGCTGGTCATGGATAACCTTTGGTCTTGGCTTTTGTAGTCTTTAAAATGAAAGCTTTTGCTTATACTAAAGGGGAAAACCATATAAATCATGTTAAAAGCACAAGTCTAAGAGGAGGAGATGCTGGCCTCATCATCTAGACTCCAGCTAAATTCCTTTCCTTGCTGTCCCTGCTGGCTTTTCCTGACCAATCTCCAGACTGACCACCACAGCTGCAGTCAGAAATATTTCTGGGAATGGCCACTTTGCAAATCCTTAAATGCACCTGGGTCGCTTTAGTGGAAGCCAACTAGGAGGTGGTTGCGTTTGCAGTCATAGCCCATCCAAAGCTGCTGGCACAACATCAAGTGGTGGGAGAGGATGAGAGACCTCTTCACTTGGCTAAACTGCAACCAGAAGAGCCAGTCTGCCTTGTTGGGATGAGGGGCACATGGGAGAGACCCCCTTGCAGCTGGGTACGACTTGACTCCTTTCCTTTAATCCCTCTGTTCCTGTCTGCGGCTCCAGCGTGAGCAGCCCTGAGCTGCCCCATGCCACCAGCCACGTAGCCGAGGGTGACCACCCCCATGCCAGGGCTGCTGCATGCCTCCACACCATGTCCCTCATCCGATGTGAATGCACCATCTGGCACTTTGCTGAAGGACACCCTGGTCCTTCAGCCATGTCCTCCAGTGGAAAACACCTTTGGGACTGAGGGCTGCAGGTGCAGAGGGGAAATGGGAGACACAGGGAGGAGAGTGGGTGCTGTTTAGGCATGTGCAGCTCCCTGCAGGGCTCCCCACCATGCTGCTTCCAGCCTACAGGAACTGAAAGGAGACTGCGGCATAGAAAGGAGGAGGAGAAAAAAAAAATAAATCACGAGATCAGCAAGCAGCTGGGCCTGAAACCCTGGCAAAGGTGCAGTGGCTGCCTTGCGTTGATGTGATGTGGGAAGGAGGGGAGGCTGCCCCTTCCGAAAGCCCTCGCTGCACAGAGCGGGTGTGCAGGGGCTCTCGTCCCGGGCAAAGGATGCCTGTGGTGCATAGGGAGCAGAGATGGGGATGCGAGATCAGCGTGGATGAGGCTGAAGGGGAGTCCTCTGTCTGCCTTGGGAAAACCCCTGTGGGCTTCAGGGAGGTTAGAGCAGGGCAGCAGACCGCATTGCCATCTTACCCGCATCTGCATACTGCTGGGGCTCGGGAGATGTTGTTCCTCCCCATCTTTGAGATCCACCGGGGAAAGGTGGACAAACAGACTTTGCATCTGAGTTAGTGGTGTTTCCCAACCTCATTTTAAGGAGCAAAAGAAAAAAAACCAAAAAACGCTCAATTTTTCCATCGTCAGACAGAAATCTTTTGTGCTGCCTTTTAAAGGGACCTTGAGTAGCTGCTGAGAAATCATCAGCGGTTACATCACCTCCAAAGTGGCTACTGCAGGCACCTGACAGCTTTGTCCCACTGCCATCCTGGGGGATGATTAGTGCTCCAAATTCCTCGCCCTTGGAGAAAGCCTGCATCTCTCGCTGGGAGGGAGAAGCCGCTATGCTGTTCATGACGCTGTGAGTGGCAGGAGGGGCTCAGTAGATAGGCTGCAGTTCACAGCAGATGGGATAGAGCAGGGGGACATGTCCTGGAGTTTCCTAACCCCATCCAGTTTGTTAAGATGGGTTCATCAGCTCATGCAGGACCCAGGCATCTTTTCGGGAGTGAGCCCAAGGCGCTGCAGTAGCACTGCCTCCGGTTGGAGACGCAGCCGTTGCCTGGCAGCTGCAGGTTTCCAGGGAAACCAGAGGTGCTAACTTGTTAATGAGCCCACGTCCCTGATTGCTGCTGCAAAATAATAATAATTAGTAATAGGCCCGTGATTTAGGAATCCCTCAAACAGCATGAGCCTGCCGAGGGGAGTTCACTAAGTGCCGAAGCACTTGAAAGAAATGAGGGGATGGGAAGGGAAAAAAGGATGGGAGGCTTGGCAAAAGTGCTGTGTTTTACATCTTAATAAGCGTCTGGAGAGCTGGGGGACGGTGGGGTCTTGCCAGCGTCCCAGCAGTAAGTCTGGGGCTGGTGGCAAGGCTGACCTGGGTGGATGGAAAAGCTTGGCTAGGCATCATCTCATTGCAGGGCTCAGAGGACACGAATATTTCCCCAGGTGAGCTGCAGGGGGAAAAGCCAGATCACTTAGTTCAGTGCTGCTGGGTCCCTGGTGGAATGGCAGTTCTTTGGGAAAGGCTGCTTTCATGGGTTACTGGGGTTAAACGAGCAAGCGTTTCTCTGTGATGCTTTTATCCCTTGGTAAACTCAAGGTGGAGAGGCCACCAGCAGAGCATGCTCCTGGGATGAGCATCACAGGGAGCGTGCTGTAGATCCAGTGTCACTTACGTGATGGAAATGTGTTCATGGGATCAGAGCTGATTCCCACAGCAAAGCTGACCTGCCCAAGGTGGTAATGGGAGCATCTCCTCAACTGGACTGTGTGTGAAGGGTAGAGCTCTCCAGAACACAACTACTTGGTGCAGAGGGTGGACATACCAGTTAGTGAGGTTTATGGTCGCTACAGAGACATGCTGCCCGGCCAGTTGATGTCTCCAGTACAAGGGAAACCAGATCTGTGCCCTTCCCATACCACATCTCTCAGCTAGGGACGTTGTGCAAGACAAGAAATTAAGGGAAGTGGCCTCCACCTTGGTTACCTGTGTTGGGCCAGCACAGGGATGAGTTCCCATGGTCTGTCATGCCACATAGATAGACTCAGGCTGGGGTGTATTTTGGGTTTTCTTGCTGTCTTTCTTGGCCTAACCAGAAGAGGGTCATAGCCAGATTGAACACTTGCTCTTAGACTGTGTTGCTGCACAGATCTCTGTCACACTTGTGACTCATGTGGCCAGCACCCTTCACCTGACACACACGTCCGTGGAGGTGATGCCAGGGACAGAGTCCCAATGAGTGGGCAGTTGACCCTGCCCGTGTGCTAAGCTCTGCCCATCTTTCTGTCCCTCGGCTGCAGTGTGGCCTCTCCTGCTTGGCTGTCCCCATTCAGCTAAGCCATGTGCCCATCTCCTCATTACAGGCACTCCAGGGAGAGGTGGGATTAAAGGATTATGGTAATGTTCTTCAGGAACACTCAAGAAGATTAAGATGGCTTTAATAAACTGATAAGAGAAGGACACAGCTATGTTTCTGAAACCCTAATTTAGGTTCCAGGTTAACCTTTTCCCCTGGTCTCCTGTCACCATGGTGAAAAGATCTTTTACTTCAGCAGTGTTCCACGGCTATGCCTGTTCCTTCAGTTTTCCTTTTGGCCAATCTGAGCAGAAGCAGAAAGGTATCTTATTTACTTCTCTGGTAGCCTTCCTAGGTATGGAGGCATTAGAGCTCATTCTTCTCAGAGACTGTCTCACACACAGCCTGCAAGGTACTGTGAAGGTCTCATAGGTTCTGCTGGTACCTGGGGTACCTGTTAGCTGGGGGTGAACCCATCACCCCTCAGTCTGGCTTCAAAATGTCCTGTGGTTGGTAGTAGAGAGGTGGTTCATCTGCCTTTGACCTAGCTGGACATATTCTTAGGGAAATATCTTGGGTCTAATGTCAAGGTTTACAGCTCCCTGCAATCGTACTCAGTCGATCATCAGCCTCATAAAGCCTCCTAGAAAGAGGGGCAGAATGGACCAACCATGCCTTGCATTCCACCATGGCTTTTGGGTGGAGCTGGGAGTGGGACCAGGCTGATGTGTCACACATGTCTGCCACCAGGTCCACCTGGGCATGCTGGAGCGGGCATTTATCCGGTTCTGCAGGAGGGTGGCTATTAACTGAGCTGGGAAGCTTCTCCAATCTCTTCCACCCAAGATCCCGGTCATCTGTCTGAACTTCATGCATGGAAGGCCTCTTCTGAATGGGTTTCTCTCAGAGTGGTTAGGCAATCAAGGATCTGTTATCTTACCCAGACCTCTCTGTGTCTGAGACTGCCAAAGTTTACCCCTTGCTCATTATCTGGAGAGCAGATAGCGTGTTCCCTCCAGAGATACTGTGCAATGTGTCCCCCCATGATGGATCACTCCTTCCTCCCTCTTCGGTCTTTCACTCTCATCCCTCTGCCATGGTATTATCCCCATCTTTTTTGTCTGTTGACTTTCTCCATTCCCCTTTTATTTCTTGAATGTAATTAGAAGAGCCAAGAAGAATTCACAGCCTGGTGTCCTGATGGGGAAGGGAGGCAGAAAGTGATTTGGGGAATGGGGTGTGAAAGGAAGACGAAGGGGAAAAGCTGGCTAATTTGCATCCTTTCTGAGTGCCCTGGCTCTATAGCCAAGGTACAGCAGGGGGTCTTCTGGCAAGGCGGTAGCGACGTAATGAGGTGTGTCATATCCCAGCAGGAGCCAGCCTCGGTCCCCCTCAGACCCCCTAATTAGAACTGTTTCAATTTTTAAGCCCCCCTGGAGGAGTGCTGAGGGGAGGTGGGGGGAGCAGGGTTCCTGTGGCGGGGGGATCGCCAGCCGCCCGCCGAGGGGGCAGCTCTAATTGGAGTTGCTGTGAGGAGCCACAGAGTGACAAGCTTGCCGTGAGGCTGGGGACAGCGATGCCGTAGTGCTATGGGGCTGCCAAAATGCTTTGTGCCAGGAGGGGCCATCACTATTGTAGCTTTTAGGGGATTTTCTCCCCCACCTCCCCCAATTTAAATTAACGTGTTGGCAGAGGCAGCAGGGGTGCGATACAGGGGCAGGGGAGGATTGCACATCCTATTGTGGCCTCGTATTGGAAGCTTGGATCCTGAGGCTGAAGCCTGGGACATCTACCCCCTGCTTTGGGAGGCAGGTCTGGTAGCCCAGGGAAGTTAGGGCTGTTAATGCTGGAGTCATGAGCCGGAGCGAATGCTGGAACCCCCATCCTCCTACTCTGTGCATTTCCGCCCTTTCCGTGCAAGCTGGCTGTGTTGTCCCAGTTTGGTGACTGGTAACTGAGGTCCCAACAGTTTCACCCAGTAGCATGTCCTACCCAAGCATCTCTTTGTGTCTTGAGCTACCATTGCAGTAGGTGCCCGCACTGCAGGGACTTCAGGTGTAGGATCTTCCAAGAACTGCTGGCTTACTGGGATCAGGGAGACTCGTAAGCCTCCTCTAGTCCGTGGACCAAATCCTGACCCTGCAGAAGTCAATGAAAATCTTTACGCTGCCTTTTCAGGCACAGTATTCATAGTCCTCCTAATTTAGATGCATTAAAGCTTCCATGGAACAGCTTGTGGGTTCTCTCTAAAACACCGTCTGGCAGGAACAAGAGGAGCCTGGCTTATTTTCTGAATGACTGCAGCAGCATTAAAACCTAATACCATTAAAACATGCCTGCAATGACGTGTGCCATTAAAACCTAAGAAGACACCCTGAGGTGAATGCCCCCCAGCCTGTCTATTGCTCTTGCAGACTCCATGGGCTGGGCATGGTGGAAGCTTGTTCTTCTGGTTGCACTTCAGAAGGCACCAGGCTCGACCCTCCTCAGCTCCTAAGATGGAGCCCAGATATGTACCACTGTATACAACCCCCCTTTCAAAGTCTGTGCAAGTTAGATGCTGGAAGGCAGTAGCAGCTTTGGGGCCATCTCAGTCCAAGTACAGCTTCCCCAGTTTATCCTAATGCCTAGCCTGTTTCTTGAAGGCAGGAGTGAAGGTCAGCTCAACTTTTTGGCTTCCAAGAGAGGTCATCTTCTCTTGACTTGCCAGGAGGCAAGCTGGCAAGATACCCGTGAGCAGGGTCTGATAAAAAGGCAGGTGAAATCCAGTGTGAAGTGATGGACATGGGTGAGCAAGTCTGATCTGGTGATGTGTCTAATGTGCTCTGAACTAGCTATTTCCATGTGGCAGCAAAACTTCAGAGCTGAGCTAAGCTGCTTCTGTGAAACCATTAGCTCTGTGCTCGGCAGAGGTCAGGAAAAGCAAATTGGTTTTGAGGAGCTGTTGGGCAGAGAACAGGGAAAAGAGGAGACATCTTGCCCCATGCAGATCCCTGGTGTGCCTGCCCTTAAACACAGCATGTCAGGGCCGGCTGAGGGGGCAAAAGGTGCCTGTAAAAAAGGCAGCTCTATAGATGCTCTAACCTGAAAGGCTCCTAAACAACGTCTAAATGTGTTGACAACTGTGGAGAAGGTGATTAGGGATCGGACATGAGCAGCCTCTTCCAGTGCAAGTAGTAGGGATCACCCAGAGGAGCCATTGGTTAGCAGATTTGGAGCAAACCAGGGGAAAGACTTCTTCAGCATACCTGGCAAACCATTCCACTCCCTGCCACCGGTCACTGTGCCTCCTAAAAGCTGACATGGCTTCAAAAAGCAATTAGACAAATTAATGGAAGAAAGCTCCACTGAGGGCTATAAATACAAAGAGAAAACCTCTGCCTTGGGCAGCTCTGGAGCCATAGATGCCTGCAGGCTGGGAGAACATACCTAGAAAGTGTGGCTTGTTGCACTCTTATACTTTTCTGAAGGCATCTTCTGAAGGCCAAGCATTTGGGGACTTGGCCCAAGATGAATGTTGTGTACTGCCCAGCTGACCAGTTGTCTCTCCTTTCCTCTCTTTCCAGGTTCAGCACAATGAGTTGGCATCCTGGGTGTTAGCAGCGTGAGGAGACCAGGACAACTGCTGCCCTGCTTACCCCTTGTCCCCTCACTCGTTCCCCTCGGGGAGGCGGGTGCTGGTGTCCCTACCCTGCCCTTCTGCCCCTTGCCCCCTACTCGCCATAGAGGGGACAGGCCCGTTATGGCTGGAGACAGGCTCCCACGCAAGGTGATGGACCCAAAGAAGCTGGCCAGCCTCCTGAGGAATGGAGCAGAGGGCACCCTGGTCATTGACAGCCGCTCCTTCGTGGAGTACAACTCCTGGCACGTCCTCAGCTCTGTCAACATCTGCTGCTCCAAGCTCGTCAAGAGGAGGCTCCAGCAGGACAAGGTCTCCATCACAGAGCTCATCCAGCCCTCCTCAAAGATGAAGGTAGGGGATCTGTCCCTCACCTTTCCTGGTGGATGCTCACACCCTCTTCCCCAGTAGAAAGGAGCAGGGTGAGGGCGGGATGCAGACTGGCCTAAGGGCTGGTCTATGCCTGGTGTGTGCATCCTCCTCTTCCGTTGCTTGACTGCTTGACTTCGGTATCTGCTGGCATCTCTCTGGCACCCTTTGAAGAACTGGTGCATGAGCTCATGCGGCCACAGGGCTGTCCGTGGGGACCTGTTCATTGCCACCACCCCAGTGATGGGGCTCCCTGCTCCAGGAGCCCTCCCCAGACAAGTCTAACAGGTATATCAGCCTTTGGACTTGTCCTACGCCAGCAAACAACCCCCCAAAGCCTTCCTGGAGCTGTAAGCTTAATCCCCTGCTAAAAACTCTTCCCCTCCCCTCTGTCATCTCTAACTCCATTCAGGGACATGTAATCCTCCTCCCCTGTGACGCCAGAAGCTCTTATCCGGTGTCATGGCATATTATCTCTCCCAGGCTCCTCTCTCTATCGCTCCCGGTTAAATAATAGAGGTGGCTCCGAGCCACGGAGCTGGGCTGGAGCCCCGGCCAGAGCTGCTGCGGGTGCCCCCGCGGTGCCACCGGCGGGGTCCTGCCCCCTGCCGGGGCGCTGCCGGGGGGGCCGCTGCGCCGGTGGGTGCCGGGCTGGGGGCCGCAGCCGCGGGGTGGTTTGCCGTCGCAGCCCGCCCTCCTGCCGGCTCGCTTTTTACCGTGTCCCCCCCCTCCCGCCTTGTAATTTTATGGCAAAGCGAGGGTAATTCAGGCGATTAATCAAATGCTGGGCCCAGCTGGAGCCATCTGCGTCGTGTGTCCCCCCCCGCCCCCCTCGCCGCCCCGCGAAGCCACCGCCGTCCGCATTGGCTGCCGGTGACATCACCCCTCCGGGATCAAGGGGGCTGGCAGCGGGGGGTGTGGGGGGGGGGCGGCCTCCCGCCAATCTGCGGCGGGGATGCTGCGGGCTGGGGCGATTTGGAGGGGATTGCAGGCACTGATTCCTGAACGGCTTTAGCTGCTTTTAAATCCCCGGGAGAATAAAGCAGAATAATCAGTTTTTCGCCAGGCAGGGAGGCAGCGCCCTCCTCCCGGCGAGGGTCACCTCTGCAGTGGCCGCCGTCACGTGGAGCGGCAGCAGCAGCCAAGGCGATGCGCAACATAAGGGGGGGGGGGGTTGGGGAGGGAGGAAGAAGAGGAGGAGGAGGAGGATGATGACGGGGAAGGGGGAAGCATGGAAGGGTTAACGTCAGCTGACGCCGTCCTCCCTGCAAACCTGCAGCTCGGCAGCCGCGGAGGAGCAGCGGCTCTCAAAGGGGTCGGCTGGTCCCCCCTGGCGGTCCCTGCTCTGTCCCCAAGGAAGGAAGGAGCAATCGCCTCCTCCCCGCGCCTGGATCATTGCGTAATGGTCCAGGTACCGGCTGGGGAGGGAGGTGATTATAACCAGGGATGCTGGGGGTGGGGGGGTGGAGGAGAGGCGTTGCCTCTTTAATCCACGAATTTTTCCTTTTTTCTTGTCGGTAGGGCTGAAATCTCTCCCGGCGCAGCCGCGGGCAGGAGGCAGCGTGTCCCCGCTGCCATGCAGCCCTTGCCGCGCTCCTTGCTCGAGCGCTGGCTCTCCCAGTGCACGCAGACTGGGAATTAATTAAGCTTCAGGGCACCCTTGTGAGGTTAAGCTACTTGCCCTGGGAAGCTGGAGGGGGGGAAGCGGATGGGGTCATCTGGCATAAAGCAGGGGTGGTGCTGTGGCTCAGGGTGTCCAAGCCTTTTCGTGCACGCACCTGCAAGCTTGCATTTTGGGGTGATAAACTCTCCTCTCCCCGTTCCTCCTTCCCCCATGCTGCCGATTTCGGCCACTTGGATTGTGGATGTATGTTGGGACCCCCAGAAATCAATACAGTCTGCTGCCTCCAGGTGCACAGACCCTCAGAGCGGGACGCTGGAAGCTGGTTTAGACCTCCATTACCCCCTTATCGTTTCCCTGCCTCCACCTGCCATCACTGGCTAGTTCCCCCCCTGGCCCTGCTCCCCGCACCGAGGCTGGGGGAGGTGGTGGGGCGAAGCAGGGGAGGACGGGGGGCACGGCTGGCGTTGGGAGCAGATGGCAGGAAGGGTGACATCAGTGGTGCGATTGTCCGGCCCCATTATTCCTCCTGACGGGCCTCCCGCCCTCCTCCCGTTTCCTGCTCCCGGCCGGCCAGGGCTGCTGAGACAAAGGCGGCCGGCAGCGATGTGGGGCTGCCCGGGCAGAGAAAGGGCAGCCCTGAGCCCCGACCTCGTCCCACTCCTCCTCGCCTTCCCAGTGCAAAGAGAGCTTGATCTGCGCATCCTGGCTCGGCGGGCAATGCCCCGGGTGGCAATTGCCTTTTGGGAAAGGACGCGGGGACTAATACAGATGCACAACCCTGCCTGGCTCTCCCCTCTGCTCCTCCTGTGTATGCACAGACAGGGGGGATGAGAGCATTTGTCTAACCTGCTTTTCCCAGAGCTTGCGCCCCTCTTTTCCATACCACTGTTAAGGAAGGGTACCATTAACACTGCTTCTGGATGCTGCTGTCTGGAGCAGGGCTGGGGGATAACAGCAGCTCCCTGCATTTTTGGTGCAAGGAAAGGAAAGGGCCATTTGGTGGGAAAAAAGAAATGGGGAAAAATAAAAATTCCTTTGTTTTTTTCAATGAAATATGTCTACAATTGTGGTCATAGTTAAGCCACCGCTCCCTGAGCCCCATTGTGCACTGCATCCCGCTGGGCGTGTGCGTCTTCCCATGGTGCCCGCCTGGGAAACTGCAGCAGCAATTCATCTCCCGATTAGCAATAGTATCACTCTGCACAAAAATGGCACCAATGTAGTGCTCTGGTTTTGTTTTTGAACCCTTCTCCCAATACTAACTATAATAAATTCTCCCCATAATAAATTCCAATAACAACTGGAAAAATTCAGCTCTTTGGTGCAGTTTCGGGGGCAGAGGTTATGGGAAATTCCTGCTTGGGGTTTTTACTAGAATTTCTTGAGGGAAATGTTGAAAATATCACTTCTTCAAGATCCCCCTGGAAAGTCTTTCCACCTCTTGACCTCTTCTCACTTCCTGAAATGTAGCTATCTCCAGAGCGGCTGTAGCCGCGCTTTGAGGCATGACAGGGGTCTCTTTGGGCGATGGGAATATTTATTTATTTGTGTTAGGAGCACGGCTCTGCAAGCAGCTGTTTTGCTTGAGGGAAAGCCGGGGCTTAGTTTTGAGC
This sequence comes from Limnodromus scolopaceus, assembly GCA_028565335.1. Taxonomy (NCBI): domain Eukaryota; kingdom Metazoa; phylum Chordata; class Aves; order Charadriiformes; family Scolopacidae; genus Limnodromus; species Limnodromus scolopaceus. The sequence goes on along the minus strand of JAOXNO010000041.1, from coordinate 50,683,264 downwards.
CATGTGCCTGGCTGCTCTTTATGTTGATGGAAGCCCTGTTATTTCAGCAGGGTGATTCACTGTGTTTTGAAACAATATGTGACTGAGATGTCGGTAGTAATTGGGATAATAAGAATAGCTTGCTCTTATCTTAGCCTGGATCACCTGTAGAGCTCGTCATCCCTGCTTGGCAGCTGGGGAGAGGCAGAGCAGCGACCCGCACTGTGTTGAACCATCCAGTACCCAGGACCAAATGTCCGTAAGGGAGTTACCTCCAGCCAGAGCTGGGGAGGGTGTTTGGGAGCACTGGGCTTGGCACAAAGGCTATGGATGGTCTCAGCTGGGGTTTGGTTGGAGCTGTTGGCCGTGTGGTCCCTGCTCTGGGCTGGCCTTTTCCCATAGCTGAGATGCTGGCAGTGGGGAGGTTTGTCTCTGGGGAGGTGCCCTGGGCCAGCAGCTTTTCAAAGGCATGCACAGATTTGCAAGCCCCACTGAGCATCTACTTGGGGCCAAAAGATTTGCTGTGCCTTGGTCCTGCTGTCCCTTGCTGGCTGGATTTGGGGACCCTTTCTGGAGGGTGATGCCTGGAGGTTTGGTCACTTCAGCAGTCTTGGGCTGATGGGCAACCTCCATGGGAAAGCTCTCACCATGGAGGTGCTGCTCTTCAGAGGCACTCCTCTGTTGTCAGCCATGTCCCTGGCAGAGGCAGGAATCTGGCCCTGAGCACCTCTTCAGCTTTACCCTCTTCCTCTATCCCGGTTAGCTTTCAACCTCCCTGTGTTTAAGGCCACAGAAAGGGCAGTGCCTCCCCCTACGTACAAGGAGTGCATGAGGTTAATGGGAAACCCACGGACCAGATTAGACATCTCCCTCTTATTTCCCTGTGTGGCAGGAGCTGGGGTGCTGTTGCGGGCTCCTTGTGTGCTCCACGAGGGCTCCTTGGGACCATCCTGCAGGCATCCTTGCCCCAGCAAGTGCGGTATTTATTTCCTGCAGCCGGGCCATGCGAGGCCAGCGCTTGTTTGGCATTTACATTGAGTGAAACATTATAACTTTAATAAGATGTAAACCGTGTCGCACATCTCTGCCGTCGCTCAGCAACCCTGCAGTAATGGCCCAAACAAAGCCTCCCCGTGCGGAGGGAACAGTAAATCCTATTGTGGGATAATTCTGCTCAGCCAGAGCTGGTATCTCCCCTGCAGCCACCCCGGCCGGGACTGTGCGGCCGGGACGACCCCCTGCCCCGCTGCAGCTCAGTCCCTGCCTCACCATGCTTTTAGGGGAGATGCTTTTGCTGGCATGGGCTTCAGGCTGGGGACTGGGTTTTCAGGATGTGCTAAGGGCGTGCTAGGGGGGGCTTAAAGGGATAGTGGCCCTGCTAAGAACTGGTGGGCTCCCACCTCTGAGCTGGCTTGGCAGCCACCATGTTTTCCTCCAGCTGTGCTTGGGATGGCCTCCTGCAAAAGTCCTGCTTCAGGGATGGCCGAGGAAGAGACGCTGGGGTAGATCCTCAGCTGGCTTACCCCCAGGTGGCTCTCGCCATTTTTCAGTGTCTTATTTTAAAATTCCCGCATTCTTTTCTCTTCTCTCTTAGCCTGCCGCTGCCTTTTCATCCCTCCCATCATCCCTTTGACCTGCAGGCCCAGTTTTGCTCTCCCGTGCTCGGTGCTGGGCTGGGGACAGGCAGCTCCTTTGAGCTCCCCCCTCCATATTGCAGAGCTGCGTGCGGTGGCCCGGCAGGGATTTCTGTTGGTGCGGGGCCGTCCTTTTGCTGCAGCGAGGAGACGTGATGAGCTCAGCTAAATTGGTGCACCCTGCAGTTTTATTTGGATGGCGCTCACGTTGCTGAGCAGGGAAGCACCTGCAGCGGGGTGTGAAAGCAGCATTAATATTGACAGCAACCCCGAGCGAATCTGCTCTGGTGATAAGACAGCACATAGCAGTGAGACAGCAAAAGGAGGTGGGTGTCCATGAGTGGTTCCTGGTTCAAGTGCTCTACTAAAGGGATTTTGGAGAGGATGGGCAGGGGATGGGAAATGGGCAACTCCAACATAAGCTGGTGGAGAGGGAGGCTCGACCCTCCCTCCCTGCCCACTGCTGCTTCCTCCTCCTCCTGCACAGTGATGGATGTGCCTTAACCACACCAGCTGGGAGGGCAGGCGCTCATAAGGCAAGCGTGTGGCATCCATCAGGCTATTCAGTGAATGTACTCAGCCATGCCCCTGCAAGCATTTTTATCTTCTTTTTATGCACAGACCTTCAGGTAGACGTAGGAGCGGCCGGCTGCACCTTGAATGCTCTCGCTTCAATCAGGGCATGGGGGGACTTCTGCCTGCAGACAGCTGCCTGCTTGCAGGGTACCCCACCATCTCACCTGCCCCAGAGACCCTGCAGTGGCAGCAGGGCTGGGTGGTGTTGTGGCATGTGAAGTCACATGAGAGCAGTCTGGGAGCTGTTTTCCCTGTACCCTAGCATATCTCTGCCATGTGGAAGCCCCACCATGCATTACAAACAGAAGAAAGAGCATCCCCCTGAACATCCACAGAGCTAAAGAGCATATTTTCCCTCTCCTTCAGCCTGCAAGGGGTCACCTGCAAGTTTGGGTTGAGCTTCCAGAGGGGTAGTGCCTACAGAGGTGTTACTGTACTGGGCACAGTGTCTCCAGGTTGAGTCCTGAAGAGCTGTTGCTCCAGCCCCACTCTCTCGAGCTGCAGCACAAGGACTGTGCTGGGAGCACCCCTGCCTGCAGAACCACCCCCAAATCCCCATGACACCAGTCAGGCTGAAGGCAAAGTTTGGGTGGGGAGGAGGTGGTGAAAGAAGTCATGGTGACTTCAGTTAAATAATGGCAAGCTGAGGGTGGGCAGTGGTGAGGAGTGACCCTATTTGGGTAGGATTCTCAAAAGCGCTCACAGTTGGTGGGCCTGCTCCGATAGGCATCTGTACTGACACACTCGCTTGTAGTTGTGGAGCAGAGTCCCAGCTTGGCCGAACCCTTCATTTGGTGAGTGAAGCCAGATTGTGGGGACAGCATGGAGCTGGGGTGTCCCATTTGTGTGACTGCTAAATTGAGTTTTACTTCCCATGGTGGTGTGGGCAGCAGCATCCTCAGCACTGTTTCTCTGACGCCTGGTATTCACTGTTCCTCTGCAGGTGGAGGCGGAGGAGCATCAGGACGTGGTGGTCTATGACCAGAGCACGAGGGATGTGACCGGCTTGGCTGCTGACAGCTTCCTCTCCATCCTCCTGGGCAAGCTGGACAGCTGTTTCCACAGCGTCTCGATCCTCACAGGTAGGAGCCCTGGGTTACCACTTCACCTGGTGCTCATGCCCTTAGTCTGGAGTTACGGAGCTGGGGCTGCACGTGTCCATCTGCACCTGCTTTCCCAGCCATCGGTGGCTGTGGTGGCGGAGGCTGGCATTGCTGGGTCCTCCCCATGCATTCATTCCTTGCACTGTCTAGCTTCTCACCACTGCACCCACCAGCCGGGGTGAACGAGAGAGAAGGGTGGAGAGGGGTTGCAGTGGTATGGATCCAGCCACCCAAAAGCTGCCCTTTGTTCTCCCATCCCTGTGCTGCTTCAGCCCCAGTGAACGTGCCAAGAGCTGGACCCAGTTCAGGCGCTCTGCTCCCTCTCGCTGCTGTTAAAGGGAGGGCAGGAGAGGAAATCCATGGATGTGCTAGGAAGGGGAACAAGGGCAGGAGCAGAGGGTCATCACTGGGTCTGCTGGAGATTATGTTCTCTGGGCGTAAGCATGCAGGCAGGAGGAGGCACACGCTGCCCTAACTACAGCCCTTCTGTAGAGCAAAATGGGAGACAGGTAGCTGATGAATGAGACACTCCAACCCAGCAGAGAAGAGGAGAAAGAGGCAGCAAACTGCTGAAAGGAGAGTTCAAGCTGCCTTTAATTCCCCGTGGCTGCAATGGCTGGGTGTCTGCCTGCCTGGCTGCCCACCTCCAAGCTCTCTGCCTGTGGGGGGGTGGGCAGGCGCTGCCCCACGCAGCCCCCTCAGTCCCACTGAGCTCAGCCAGGCTCCTAGATAGTGCCGAAAGCAGAGACAAGGGCATCATCTCCATTCCCCAAGCCCGTCCTCATCCTGTGGCTATTGCGTACTGCTATGGGGCTGAGGTGGAGGGTGCCGACCTCTGTGTCCCCAGGGCATCGCAGGAATGGAGGGAGCAACCGTGCTCGCAAACACAGCAGCGTGACAGACCCTAGGATGGGGTAGTTGTGAAGGGTAAGGTGGCAAAATCAAGTGGCATTCAGGGAGCCTTCACCATGCAAGGCATGGGTAAGTGCTGTTGAATTGGAGCAACTGTGTTGTGATGGGAAGAGCAGAGCAGAGAAACAGCGGGAATAAACTTCCTGATCTAAGGGTTTCAAAAGCAAGCAGTGACTACATGAAATCACGTTAAAGCTAATTAACGTGGCTCGGGTTGCAGGAGCTCTGTCGAGGCCCGTGCTGGAGGATGCAGCCCAGAGCTTGCTACGGCCGCCCCCGGCCTGCCCCAGCAGCCGTGCCTGCGGCTCCAAGGTCATCCCAGTATAAACAAGGGCACGGCTTGGCGCATGGTGCAGGAGAAGGAGAAGGCGGATTCGGTCACATCTGGGAAGGAACCTGCTTAGTCACCGGGACGGGTCAGGAAACAGCCTTTGCAGCATGACCTTGGCACCCCCCAACCCGCCACCGCTTTCCCAGGGCTGTGCACTGGCTGCAAACCCCCACCCCTGAGCCCTCCTGGAGAAGGGACAGGGCTGGGTAAGGTGGCCTTTAAAGCTCCAGAGCCTTTTCCTCCCTGGGAAAGTGAGGAGAGACTTGGGGGACCCCACTCACATGCACAGCTTGCCCCATGCTGGGTGAATGCCATCGGCATGCCACCCCCATGGCCATCAGCATCACCACTGCTGAGCCCCTTCTGAGCAAACCTGCACCCCGCTTGGGCTCACGCATCCTCCATCTTCAGGGTGGCCATTTCCATCTCCATGGGCTGCAGGAACCCTGACCCCAAAGCAGGGGCACGGCTGTGCTAGGTGCCAAGCAAAGCCAAAACCTCCCCAGTTAAAAGCGCTGCCAGGCCGCAGTCTGATGGGGAACATGGGCTGCCAGTGGGTGGAAAATACGGGAACCAAAATGTAGAACACTGGGTCATGGCAGCGGCCTTCTACATGGAAATCGTGACTGGAAGCGGCTGCGGAGAGCGTCCGGGGGAGGCTGGGCACGCTTGCCGACACGCGCAGCTTCCTCCTGCCTGCGGTGTCGGCAGCAGCCGGGTTGTTTTAAAGGCAGCTCTTGGGAGGTCTGAGGGGGAATGTGTGGGCTGGGCCTGATTCTGACCCCTCACCCTGGTAGGGTTTAACCCCTCGGTCTGTCCGCTCTGGACTCAAGCACCTCATTGTGCCCCAGCCCAATCTGTGTCCCACAAGAGGTGCCTGGGTCCTCCCTGGTGGTGGCTTGTAACCCCAGTGGGGAGTCAGGCTGGCAAGGGCTGCCAAAATCTCAGGGTTCTGCCCTGAAATCTCAGCGTGTCCCTAAGTAGATGCCAGCACTCCAGGGAACCCCACCCTGAGGACCCCCAAACCCATGTGCCAGCCCTACGCAGCCCCAAAATCTCCTGAACCCCTCCATGCTCCCCAGATCTCAGTCCCAGCAGATGTTTCTCCAGGGTTGCCACACGTCCATGCCTCATTGTCCCCATCTTGTCCAAATGCCGTGCTTGGTCATTCGTGCTCACCTCCAACCCGTCGTCCGTCAGACCCTTGAAGCAGCTGGTGGGGGCTGATGGGCGAAGACAAGGGAACTGGGTGTGACAAGAGTGGCAGTGGGGACCCCTCAAGGGTTAACAGCCCAGAATCAGCAATTCCAGTGGGGCCAGGAAGGAGGAATCTGAGTCAATTATTCCCAGTCTTGGAAATCATCAGCTTGTCTTCTTTTTTCCTTTTTTTTTTTTTTTTTTTTTTTTTTAATTGTGTAAGTATAAATAGTGCTGCTTGCTGCCCTCCATCCGTGGGAGCAGAAAGCCTGTTGATTTATATGGTTTTCCTGACATCACATGAAGTGGTGGAAAACTGAATGGAGCCAACATTTTTCCTGCATTACGTAATGCCCCCTCCCTCCCTCCCGGCCCAGCTCTGCTATTCCTGCAGGAGCCTGACTGTTCTTTAACCTTTGTTTACTTCAGCACAAACCCTGGCTTTTTTGCTTTTTTTTTTTTTCCCTCCACTTTTTTTTTTTTCCCTTTATTTTTTCACTTTGGTTCCCCTCCCCCCCACCCTTCTTCTTCTTCCCCTTTGCAAACTCCCACTTGGTTTTTATTAACAGCCATTATCTGTTTATGAAGCAGCAGCAGCGGTCTGGCTCCATCGCTCCCTCATGGCTCCTGCGTGCCAGCTCTTGTATTGGAGCCTGGCCAGAGCTGTAGTGTGGTGCTGAGCTGCTGGGTGCTGAGCTTCACCAGCTCCTCTCCCTTTGTCCAGCTGCAGCAGAGGGTGGGGAGATCTTCCTTTGCTCCCGTTCAGTGGCTAAAAGCAACAGCCGAGGGCTCGGGATGCTCATCCAGATGATGCTCAGGCACCCATCCCATCCCATCCCATCCCATCCCATCCCATCCCATCCCTTCTTCTGGTCCTTGAGCCAAGCGCTGGGCTTCTCTCTCCTGTGCTCAAAGCCATATGCCAGCCAAAGACAAAACCGAGGTGGCAGTGTGGCCAGAATCAGTGGTCCCAGCAGCCATGACCGCTGGGGTTGGGACCCCCATTGCACGGCAGAGGCTCTTGTCATTGCAGTTCATGCACTGGGGGAGCTTTATTGTTGCGGTATCACGCTCTGACCTGAAACAGGCCCCTCGCTTGCGTTCTGAACTCGAGTCATGAGCTTTTCATCTGGCTCGGAAGCGCATGTGAGATCATCTTCAGCTCCCCCCCTTCCCCCCCCCACCCGCTTTTGTACCAATTCTTCAAGGAATGTTTAAATTTTCCAGTCCTGTTCTTTCTAAATTTGGAGTGTCTGTTTACTCCCAGGATTCGGAAAGAATGTAACAATATCATCAGTGAGAAATCCCTCCCAGCCTTCCCCTCGCCATCCTCCTCCTCAGCGAGCAGGCTGGCCTCAGCATTGCTGGCCATGACCAAGGTCCTCTCCAGCCCGGTGGTGCCGCAACCAGCCAGTGTGGCTGGGGAGAGTTGTAATTGCGTGGTGGCGGTGATCTGGAGAAGGCTTAGATTTGGGGGATTTCGGAGGAATCTACCAAAGGCAGGTGACTTCAGAGCAGACAAAATGAAGTACTGAAAAGGGAGGGGGATTTCCATTGCAGGGGCTGACTTGAGATGACCAGGTGGGAGTGGGTTCATCACTGGCTGGAATTATCTTAGAAACAAGGACTCAGGGTCAGATTATTTTAATAAAAAAAAAAGGGGAAGGCACAGTCCATAAAGGAGATGAAATATCAGGGCAGCTGAATGTGTCTTTGCACATCCTTGGCTGAAAATACCATGATGCTTTTGTGTGTTGTGTCAGTCTGAAGCCACATGCCAGCGTCACATCTCCTTTGCTCCCTGCTCCTCTTGAAACACATCGGCCTGAGGCTGTTTCTGAGGAAAGGAGAAGATAAATGAAAAAAGCCAAGGTAGGCAGGTGCAAAAGCAGCGCATAAGCAGGGCAGAGCAGAGCGGGGTTGAACACCCACACTTTGGTTGTCAAACAGAAGCTGTCTGATTGGAGTGGGAAAGCAGGACCTCACTGCAGTTGGTTATTGGATGGTCACCTTCCTCATCAGCCACTCTGGACAGAATCACGATTTCATCTGACAGCTTTGGTATGTGAGTGTGTCTCCTGGGGATGCAGCACTTGCAGGATGCACTTTGACCTCTGATTCCAGCAGAGCCTCTGCTAGATAGAGGGGCCTGAAGATGCACCTGTAGGTCAAGCATTGGGGCTATTTCAGGTACCCTCAGACTGCAAGGCCTGAGAGCACTTACTTACTGGTGTGAATCCATCAGATGTACCCACAAGTTTTTCTTGTAATTACTGCCTCTGAACCTTCCACAAGCACCTCTGCCCACCCATGGATATCTCCATCCCATAGCATACTGTGCTGAGCCAAAAGAAGCAGATCCTTGGCTGTCAGGATTATGGGTATGAATAAGAAGCGTGCAGGGGTGGGATGAGATGGGGAAGCACGCCCACGTGGGACTCTCAATCTCTTGCTTCTTCCAGCTTTGGGAGTTTTGAAGAACTAGCTTTGCAAACAATGTGAATGGGTATTCTGGTTGTTGTAGGATAAGAAGAAGGGTAAGAAGTGCCTTGGAGGGGGTTACACTTCGCTTTTCTCAGGCCGCTGGTGGTGGAGAGCAGGGGGATTATCTGCAGTGATACTTCTCTTTTGACTGTCCAGAGGGGTGGCAGTGGGGTGCTATTGCCAGCCTAGTGAGAGAGGCGCTTTTAAAAAATATCATAGCGTTGGCTTTAGCCGCTTGAAGTTGGACTTCAAATGGTAACACTGAGGTTAGAGATTTTTACAGTCCTGGAGATTTTGGTAACTCTCTGAACCTCCCTCCTCCTCACCCACTTCATCCCCTGAGCATGTGGCACTGGAGAAGTTGCTTTCTTTCCTGCAGCAAAGCTGTCTGGGACCTCTTTGGACAGGGCAGGACCATGTTTTCTTGCCCTCCAGCCCCCATCCAATGGGTGCTGGCATCCAACCCTGGCCATCCAGCCTGGATTTGGCCCTAGGGACTGCTCCCAGTCTCTGCAGCATGAGGCATGGCAGCGGGGTAAGGTACCCTCTTCCCATCCTCTGCCACAACCAGGAGATGCCTGGGAGGTTTTTGGCCCCTGAGGGACCAGCGGCTGCATCCCTGGGAGGGGTTAAGCCAGGTCACGTATGTGCGAGCTGATTGTATTCCAGACCTATGCTCTAAACCTCCCTGTTTAGTAACGCTGTCGTCAGACAACTTGTTTTCCCGATTCTATAATTACCCCGAGGAGTTTACCCTCCCCCTCTGGCTGCTTTTTTACCATCGGACCCAGAAAAGGAAAGCAAAAGGGCCAAAGACAGAGAGGGGCAGAGGAGAAGGGGCTTACAGAAGAGGAGCCCTCCAGTTGCCAAAACTTACAAAACTGCCGTGTAATTTCATTTTCATTTCTGGAAAGCTGACAGGAGAAAGGCAACTTCCCCAATAAGAGATCCTGATGGGCAGAAGCCACTATCCAGTTATGGTTTCCTTCCTTTTGAGAAACCTGCCTCCCTTTGTCTGCCTCCCTCTTTCCCTGGGCCTGTGCCGCACGCTTGCAAAAGGCCAGCGCTGGGAATTATTATAAGGTCCCAGTGCTGGGTGGAGAAAGGACCTGCTGGCCACTGCCCGGCTGGGCTTGTGCCAGGCTATAGGTACCATTGCAATGTAGATGCTGAACAGGGGCTTTCTGCTCCCTGCTCCTGCAGGCAGGTTGCATGAGTCTCTCCAACCCATCGCAGCAGTTTTTTGGCGGTGAGCACAGTGGCAGTGAGAGCAAAGCAGGGCCAGTGAGGCTGGGCATTGCCCCCCAGGTGATGCGTCTCTGCCTCCTGCTAGAGGCAGGGTGGGTGACAGCCTGGCCAGGAGGAGCACCTGGGGAAAGAGATTGAGAGGCAGCGGGTGGTACATGGGACGTGTCTCTGTACTATGGCTGCTGCCTTTCATCTCTCTACTTGCTAGTACTCACTTGCCTAACCACCAGCTCCCAATCCCTACCCTGGTTCTGGCAAAGGGGTGAAGAAGACGGGGAGGAAGCTGCCTGGGGAATGGTGGCTGCAGGTAGCATCTCCATATGGCTGGACCTCACACTGATGGGGGAAGGGGGTTGCTTACTTGTCTTTTGCTGAGGGTCAGAAGGACAGAGGACATCCTGCATCAGGGACTGCTTGCTGGTGTAATGCCTAGCTCCCTAGCTGCAGCCCTGAGCTGAAAACTAGGTCTTACTACATCCTAAAGGAACCTGCCAGCATGAAAATAACTTGTGCCAAAGGCTCTTGCAAAAGCCTGAGGGAATCGGGCAACCAAAAGGCAGTGAGGGAAGGCATATTCATGTTTGTGGACTGCTGCACTGGGAACAGGTTGATGATTGCACCCCTTCATCCACCGCATCATTCCTGCAGCATCCCCCTGGGCTGGTGCAGAGCAGTCGGCCAGTCACTGCCCCTGTGTGAACCAATGATGGTTTCCACCCCAGTGGAATCCCAAGCATAGCTGACAGCAGATCACAGAAGAATTGCCCACCACTGTAGGTAGAGCACCAGTGGCACAGTGACAGTGGGAGATGGAAGCATCTCCCTTGCTGGGAGCCATTGGCACTGGCCACCAGCATCACGTACCTTCCCTCACAGGGATAGAGGTAGCAAATGTGGGGGACCACAGACCCACTGGGGAGCTGCTGGGGGAGCTGCTTCCCAAGCACAGCTCTTGGGGGAAGGCTGCTCCTCTCTCTTCCAACCTAGTTGGAGCATGCTTTGAATTTTATCCAACCTCTGACCCACATCTGATAATAATCAAACCATATTTATTACAACAACAAGGCTCGTTAGGAGGCTGGCTCCACTCAGGGAGGGGGGGAGGGGAGAGCACTTAGTAAATGCCAGTGACCTCATCTCATGTGATGTCATTCAAAGGAAAAACACTGAAGTCACTCACATATGGCTCAGCCTGGGGTTTTTCAGCCCGTAAAGCTTCAGATTTTCAAAGGCACAATACATGCCTCCTCCCTCCCCCCCCACCGCTCCTCCGCTTGCTATAATCCTGAATGATTTTCTGGAGGCCTGGGCTCAGACCAATAAACTCGTAAGGAGCTGTGTGGAGACGTATTAAGGAGTCCCACGGGTGGGAACAGGAGAGGAGAAGTAATTCTCTCCCCCAGGACAAATAGAAGGAATAAAATGCATCAATCTCCAACCTGCTTCAGAAGCCACCACTGATGGATAGACCTCAGCAGGACTGGGAAAGCCCATTCCTACATATCCCCTCTTGCTGGACTTTTGCATGTAAGAAGGCTTTGGCGGAGGATGCATCTCCTCCAGACCACTGTCCTTCTCCACTGGAACAGGGCAGATAACTCCATCAATGTGGCCACACACAGGTGTGAGCAGCCCAGCTCCAGCCACTTTCCCTGCCAGCCCTTGGGGCCCATTTGCCCCCAGCTGTTTGAAACCACTCCAGGATGAGCATCCCTGGTGGAGACATCAAGAGGAAAGATGAGTTGATGGTTAGGACCTGCTGTCTGGTCCCCAGCTCTGCCTGCAGCAGAGAACCCTGGAGAAGTTATTTAATCTTTTGTGCCTCAGTTTCCCCCTTGAGAAATGGAGATCATGGCATTGCCCTTCTTGGTGCTGGGGTTCAGAGTCAGACATCCCTCAGGGGACGCACGTTGGTTCGTGCCAGGAGCAGCTGTGGGGAGCGGGCAGGATGGGGTGCATCCGTGGGGTGCAGGGAGCAGGGATGGAGAGCGGTGTCGCATCCCCCCCTTCTGCGCTTTGATCACGCACTGCCCTGGCTGGTGCCGAAACGAGGTGTGGTCATTAGCTTCCTCCCTCCGAGTCCCTGTCCCCAAATTAACTCCGCGGGGCCAAGCCCGGCGTGGCGCAGCCACCCCTCTCGACTCGCTCGCCGCGAGGGGCTTCGGGCGGGCGAGAAAAAGGCGGTTGCGCCTTTAAGCGGAGAGCGAAGCATATGTCAGGCCCGGCGTTCTCCTGCGTGTCTGTGTGCTGAGTAAGGAATGCGGTCGCATGCCTGACCCGTTAGCTATGAGCGCGTACGAGCGCGCTGCGAGCGCGGCGGTGGATGGATCAGCGGGGCTGTTGCTCACGGGCTGAGCTCATTCAGGCTGGAGCGGGAGCCGCGCACGCAGGGGGCGAGAGGCGAGGAGGAGGGCGGCCGGGGAAAGGGGGGCTGCGCCGGGCCCCCCCCCCTGCCCCGCTCGATTTTTTTTTTTTTTTTTTTTTTTTTAATGCTTTTTATTCTTTCAGCCTGAAGGCTGGAGCCGGGCGAGGCTGGCGGTGCCCTGCCGCGGGAGGGCTTTTTTGGGGTTTTTTTTTTAGTGTTTTGCTTGCCCGCCAGCTGTTGTTTTGGTAAGGCAAGAGGTGCTCCGCGAGCCGCAGCCCAGCTGCCTGGATGCCCGTGGATGTAATGATCGCTCCCTCCGAGGACCAGTTCTGGACAGACATGCGCGAGGGGCAGATGAAGCTGAAAATAAGGGTGCGGAGGATGAAGGAGAGCAGGGACATGAGAGGTTTGTCAGCCGGCCGGCTCCTTTCCTTCCAGTGGGGACGGAGGGGGAAGAGGGGGATGCTCAGAGCCCTGCTTTGCCCGGGGGACGGAGATCGCCTTTGCCGAGCGGCCGACGGGGAGCGGAGCGCGATGGCTGGCAATACAAAGAGCGCAGGCGGCTGGCGAGCGGGGAGATGGAGGCGAGCGAAGAGCGTGTGGAGGGGGAGCGATCACCAGTTCCCGGCCACGGGCAACGTGCGGGAGCGCTTGCGGAGGCAGCTAGCCTGGTCCTGCAGGCAGCAGCAGAAAAGGAGCTGCTCGGAGGGGGCAGCTCTTTCAGGCAGGTGAGAGGCTGCCTGCAGCGGGCAGGGGGCATCGGCAGCAGTCCCGGCGCCGGGCAGCTTTCCCACCTGGTGTGGGGTCCAGTGAGGCTGCCTGGCCGCGGGGTCCACTCCAGGGTCCCCTGAACCTTCTGTAACTAGCGAGCTCGGTGAATGTGCGGACTCAGAGGAGGAGGGATGGAAGAAGGCTGCAGGAGCCAGGGCAGGCTCTGCCGCTGGCATCTCTGCTCACTTGGCGCCGGTTTGGAGGCATCACCGAGGCTGCGGGCGTCCATGCCCAGGGCAAAGGGGATTGTGCGGCGGGGAGAGGACTAGCGAGGGTGGTGAGGTGTGCAAGGAGCAATCAGCTAAAAGAGCGCTGCGGTGTTGCCCGCACCCAGGCAGCTGCCCGACGGAGCCATTTCGCTTCACTAGCGTGGTTGCTGCCTACCCATCTTTGGGGGTATTTCTTTCAGAAAGGGGGTTTGCAGTGTTGCCACCCACCAGGCCAGGATGAAGGGCAAGCAGAGGAAAGGGATATTAACTGGAGCAGCTTAAAAATATGCCGAGCCTGGAATGACCTAGATTACCAAAGGGTTGAATCAAGAAACTTCCCCTCCATCACCACTTAAAATGGGAGCCTGCTAAAAGTGCTTGACAGGTTTTTGTGGCATGAAGTACATAACCCAGTGGTGGTGTCATTAGTAATAAGTCACTCCTGGAAATGACACATTTTTCTTTACTTAGAATGAGTAAGGCTGGTCCAAAGCAGGCACAGTCACCAGAGGAAAATCAAGCCCAGCAGCTCGGGGAGTGTGTCTGTGGTTGTGTGGGTGGAGGGCTTCCTTTCTGACGCTTTTCCATTTTTTTAAGGATGTTTTCCGCCTGTTCGGGAGAACGGGAGAGGGGTCTGGGACCAGCTTTTGAGGCCGGGGGGGGGGGGGGGTGCC
>JAOXNO010000041.1:50655898-50669681 GCA_028565335.1 Limnodromus scolopaceus | reverse complement strand
GAGAGGGGTCTGGGACCAGCTGTTGAGGCCGGGGGGGGGGGGGGGTGGCCCGGGTTGAGAGACAGCAGGGCAATGTAGCAGCAGATGGACAGAGGCTGTTTGGGGTGACTGTTGAGGAAACGGGGAATTCACATGAATCCATAATAGGGCTGATTCACCAGCTTTCTCATCCCTATTGCTTGGAAAAAAAAAGGACCCAGCAGTGGGGTGATGAAATTTGGTGCCAAGTGAAGGTAGGGTAAAACCTGGGCAGGGTGATGCAGGATGGGGACAGGGGACTAGGTGAGCACCGGACATCTCTCTCCAATGCACTGAGATGGGTGGAAGTAAAAGAGCATCAGCCAGGAGAGGGCGAGTTGGCCAGGATTCTGAGCACTGGAATTTCACCCAGGGGGGTGAGAAGGGCATGCAAACAAGCAGATTGCCTGCATCGGGCATTGCTGGCAGAGCTGGGGAAAAGCAAAGGGGGCTGCAATGCCGAGAGAGGAACAGCAAGGATGGAGGTGGGGGAAAACTCAGAAACGTCCCAGGCAGCGAGGAAGTGCTGACAAAGCCCTGGAGCTTCCCGGAGTGCAGTGAGTAAGGGTGGCAGTAAGCAGTGTTTCATCACGCCGCCCGGCTTAGCTGCCGGCACCAACAGGTTCCCACCCAGCACGAGAGCCAGGGAGACGGCGTTTTGCAAAGAGGGATTTTCCCAGCGGCTCTGAGGGATTGACGTGCAGTGTGCCTGGCCCCTCGGCGTTCCTTCCTTCAGTTCAACCTGCCACAGAGATGTTCAGCCAAATGCTTGGGCTGACTACCCTGTCAAGGCTGGGCACAATGTAGGCAAGGGCTGGGGTTTTGCAGGTCTCCCCCCAGCTCTCATCATCTCCTGCCATGCCTCAATTCAGTAATGTGGTTTACCACCTGGGGACAGATACATTCAGGTCTCTGGGAGCAGTGTGTCCCCGGGGGGCTGGGGTGATGGGGAGGAGGCATCCAGGCACCATCCCGGCTGCTGAGCCGGCACAGCAGTGGGGGAACCGTGCTGGCGTGGCGGCTGCTCCAGCAGCAGCCGAGGCACGTGCTCGCTTGCATGCCCTGCTGCCCCTCGCCACGTGCCGCCCTGGCAGCGGCTCTCAGCCACCGCAGGCATTTTAATGAGAGCTAAGCAGAGCCAGGCCTCTCTCAGCCCCCTTGGTCGCTGGGAGCTTTATGGGAGCAGAGGGTCTCCAGCATGATCACAGGTGCAAAACCCACTGCTGGGGCCATGGGCTGCTGCAAAAGCCCCAGCACCTGCACAGGGAACCAGACTCTGAGCTCCTCCAGCTGCTGCTCCTCTTTAAGAGTCATTATAGGAGCAATGAGGGTGGGCTATAAACCACCTCTTTAATACCCCCTGTTGGTCTCCTGCCAGCTCCTGGTGTGAGGAGGTGGGGTATGGTGGCTGCTGCTGGCCCAGGGAGGATTTGCAGCTCTGGCTGTGCCTGTTCTCCTCTTCCTTGTTGCCACAGACTGATGGCACAGCAGGGTGACATGCCGCCTCTTCTTCCCTGTTTCCTGCTGGGGGGCTTTGGGTTGGATGTGCTTCACCATGCATACGGGAGGCTGGCAAACAGAACATGTCCCTGCTGTTCAGTATGTCTCTGTTGGGGGCATTTAGGAGACTAATGGGGCTGGGATGTTGTTCAAGAGGCACATGGCTCTCCTTAAGAGTGTTTTTGGGGTGAGGCAGGTGCCCTAGGAAGCCCTCAGGGTGCAGCATCAAGGCCAGAGCTGTTGAGTTGTTTCAAGGGACTGTGAAGCAGGTGAGTCCATGGGTCTGGAGATGAATGGGCAGTCTGTAGCCATCAGAGCAACATGTGAGAGGGTTTTTAAGACCCATTGTTTCCCTCTTTCCACTTTATGCCTCCAGCCTAGGAAGATGGCCTTGGTGCAGAGAGGGATGCAGGGAGCAGCAGAGATCTGTAATAGCCCTGCTTAATGTGCCTCACACCTCCCTTTTATCCCCAGCAGTATTTCCCCTAAAGTCCCGGGCAGCTCAACGGATTGTAAATCCTCAAAGCTGGGGCTTACCGCCAGGAGAAAAATAATGCCACATGACATGCCTGTCCCTAGCCTAGACTTTGTCACCTTTTGTGTCACCCTCCCTGCACCACCACTGCTGCCCCATCTTGGCAGAGAGGGGAGCAGGGCAACTTGCTGTTGATGGGTGGTGCCTGAGATGTGGTCAGTGTCCCAACCATAAGCTGGGTGTCCCCAGTGACCACCTGAAGGTGACAGCCAAGGCAGTGGAGGGGACCCCAGGTGTGGCAAGGTCCCAGCTCAGCAGTGAAGTTTGCTGTTCAAGGGAGAAAGTCGCAGGGTTCCCCAACAGTTGCAGCAGTACTAGTACCCCAGGGGCTTATTCAAAGATGCTACTGGCATCTTCCCCTGGGGCTGATGGATAGGCTTGGGAAGGGTTCCCGGGCTGGCTGCCTTCCCTCTGAGGCATCTGTTCTCCCGACAAACCCAGTTTCACTGGGAGGTTGTCATAGATGTTCAGCTGGAAAATGTACAGAGAGGACGGCCTGGCAAAGATGAGAGTGGAGGAGAAGTTGTGGTTTTTTTTCCCCCTCCTCTGTTTGCCACTAGGGCCATGCAGAGCAGGGCTGGGGGCTGGCCCACAGAGAACTCTGCAGGGCAGTCACAGGTGGAAGGGAGGGTCAGCACCCCATGAATGAAGCCCAGGATGGGAGAAGAAACAAGGTTTCAGTTGTTGCACTCTTCTGGCACTAAGTTGCTGCAACACCCCATGTCACCGTTTCCATCTTTCCTCTGGGGAGAGGAGGGTGACAGCAGTCCCCTCCCTCCCAAAAGCTGCATTTCTCTTCACCCACCTTGAGCGGGACACCACTAAGGGTTTTTATGTCTCTGGGGGCATTGCTGAATGAACCCCCCAAAACTTTCCCGGAGCCCTGCCTGATGCTGGTTCTTGGCTATTGCTTCCATGTTCAGCAGGAGCAGTGAAGGCATCCCCACTTCGGTCCTGGTTACCTGTGCCCAACATCCCTCTTCTCCTCCTGGGCCCCACCTCTGACCCACGTAGTTGCAGGAGGACACTGGGTTTTCCAGGGAATGGTTTTGAGAGCCCTCAGGAGTGCTGGAACCATGAGCAGTGCACAGAGCTATGCCATGCAGGGACAAGCTCATCCCCAGCAAGCCTTTACCAGGCTTGAGGGGAGCATCAAGAAGAAACCAGTGATCCCTGAGCACCCGTTCCATGTCATATACAAATCCTTTCTGAGCTTAATTCCCCACATGCCAAGAGAAATGGTGCTCCTGGCACAACACTGTGAATAAAAGAGGAAAGACTAGAAAGACCCGGTGCTGCCCTGGCTTCTCATCCATGGGGCTCTGCTGCTCTCTCCTAGCAAAAGCTAGGATCCGTGGCCCCGGGACAGAGGGGGGAAAGCCCAGGTATCGGTTGGAACCCAGCCAGGGACATTCACTGCCTTTGGGATTGTTTTGAAGAGCTGCTTTGCTTTCTAAAAATGAAAGGCATGCTACAGCAGCCGGCGTGGGGTGGGGTGAGTGTCACTTCAAGGTTGGGATGGTGTCAGGTACCCAGCCCCATCTCTAGGATTTCCCCCAAGCCCGGGCTGCCCTCAGCAGCTGCAAACATGGGGGAAATGAGGACAGGCAAGATGGGAGCATGTCCGGGCTCCCAGACACAGGGTTGAAGCTTTGCTTGGGACAAGCAGGGCGTGCTATGGGCATAATTTTGGGTGGTGACATCCTCCGGTTGCTGGCAGCGTGCTGGGTTAGACACCGCAGCTGAGGGTGCTGTTGCCACTCTGTGAACATCCCCACCTGCTTCGCAGCCCACTCTGCCCCTGCCTGGACTTCCCCAGCCAGGGCTGGCAGAGGATCTGCTGCCGTGCAAGTGCTGGTGGAGGCAGGCAAGGGAGAGCGGCATGCCCCGACCTGCTTTAGCTATGAGATCACCCTGTGCTCCCAGCTTTTAAAGAGCGGTGTTAAACCGTACATGGCCCCGGGTGGCTCTTGACGGGTACAAGTGAGCGTGAGAGGCTGGGGACCTGGGACAAGAGCAGGCACCAATTCCTGGGGCTGTGCTTGCATGCACCCTCCCCCCTCAAAATGTGCCGGGTTCCTTTGGAAAAATTCCTATGTTGTTTTGCATGAGTCCAGTGGTCAAATCTGTGCCCCAGTCAACCACGTGTGCTGCAGGCTTCCCTGGGGGGCAGCTGAAGGCACACCTTCCCACATGGTTTCTGCTTGAGCATCCCTCAGGTATCAGTGGTGTGTGCTCAAGCACAGGGCAAAGCAGGGAGGTCGCACATGTCCACACATGGCTCTGGCCGGTGATTTACGCTCCTTGGCAACGGGGACACAGCGCAGGGATGAGCAGTAACTGGAGCTGTGCTGCACCTGCACTGGGCCTCCTGCTTTTGCTCTGATTTAATGTCCCAATTGAGAGGTGATGTCATTTCGGAGGGAGCCAGAGAAAAGGAAGTGCTAGGGAAGATAAGGTGCTTTAACTCTACTGCTCCCGGCTTGGCCAGGTTTTGAAGCTGGGAGCTCTGTTAACTGCCAGCCAGGAAAACATAGGGGAGGAAAGAGGTTGGTTGGAGAACACCTTCCTCTTGGGACAGTGGGAGCTAACACCAGGAGCTGCTGAGGTAGAAGGTGATGGAGGACCTTGGATGTTCCCAGGTGGTGTGAGCATGATTTTGTGTGCTGCTCTGGCTTTTTCATCACCTCCCAAACATATAGGCTGGATTGTCTGCAGTACCAGTCATACCCCACCAGAGCCTGTGTGCCACACCACCAGCCAGGGAGGTGCTCCAGCAGGGACAGCAGAAATGCTGGAAAGGTGCTGGAGAAGGTAAACTGAGAATGTGCCAAGGCTGCCTTGCTTCCAAAGGGGAGAGAGACTGAATGGAAAGGTCATTACCAAAGATTCATCGAAAGGTCTTGTCTAGCTGTGGAGATGGGCCAAGGATTCCCACAGTACTGAGTCCAGAAACTTGGACTTTCAGAAGGATCTCATGGGGGCATCCTGTTCCCTCTCACAAAGGCAGTCAAGCCCTAAAGTCATCTGTGCCCTTTGGGTGATGTCAAGCTGCATCTGCTCATTTGCATGACTGGAAAAGCCTCAAGGGAGACTGGTTGGGCTTATACAACCCAAGGTCCTGTCCATTGCACCAAGCTTTCACCCAGATGTCCTCAGCTGGAGGGGAGTGAGGTTGGGCCACCACTAGCCAGACCCAGCTCTACCTCAGAGAACAGGACCAGTGAGCGAGAGCAAATCAGGATCACCAGTGGCCTTACACAACCGTGCAGGATGTGCAACAGCACTGGGGGTTTTCCAGCTCCCCGAGCTACCCACCATGGCGGCAGGGCAAAGCTTGCTGCCCTGCTCAAGTGAGTGCTCTTGTCGCTTGAGCAGGGGACTGGCTTTCAGGCAGGCTCAATCACATTTGGACTGTGCTTTTGACTATGGCAGATACAGTGGCAATAGCTCTGGCTGTCAGATGCCACCTACCACAGTCCCAGCTGGGGGTTTTCTTTCAATGTCGGGCTTAGAAATGCTCAAGCTGGGTATTACTGCTCCAGCAGCTTGCTGCTGTAGATTGGGTGCTGTGTGCTGTCACATTCGGTAAGGTTAGAGCATGAAAGGCAGCAATGGCCTGCAAGTACCGATGTGCCGATCCAGTCCAATGTGGCGGAAATCATGGGCTCAGCGGGGCTGGGCAAAGGGGGCAACTCTCAGAAACTGCAATGTGTAAGTGTAGCTGTTGTGGCAAGGTTTGTGCTGACCTCCCCAACACAGGGAACTTTGCATCTCAGTGGGCTTGCTTGTCATCATCCTGCCCTGGCAGGTTTTGCTATCAAAGATTGACCCTGGCTGTCCTCAGAGTACCAGGCAGCCAAGAAAAGGACTTTATCTTCCCATCGTTGGTCTGAATGAAGTTGAGAAGAGCAGGAGGGAGTGTGGGATGCCTCACATGTGTATTAATATCCAGCTGCGGCAGGAAAAATCAGAGCTAGATCTCTTTTCCTTTCTCCATGTGTGTGGCACAGTCATCACAATGTGTCTGCACTGGTTACCAATGGCTGGTGGCTTTTTGCTCTTCAAGGCTCTGTTCTCAGTGTTGCAGGGTTATCACTGCGTTGTCCCTGGCCCAGTACTGATGGTCTCAGCTTCACTGCTATGAGCTCAATGTCCCCATTTTCTCCACAGGAGGCTTTGCCACCTTCTCGTCCTGCTTCCCGGGGCTCTGTGAGGGTAAGCCAGCTGCCATCCTGCCGATGAGCATCTCCCAGCCATGCTTGCCTGTGGCCAATGTTGGCCCCACACGCATCCTGCCACATCTCTACCTGGGCTCCCAGAAAGACGTCCTAAACAAGGTATGACCCTCTTGAGGGGACACATCTGCCCTGTCCCATCTGGGACCCCAGTCATGCAGGGTGGTGAGAGCATTAAGGACTCTTCTTCCGCCCGGTGGGAGGACCACACATGGCCAGTCTGACTCTACCAAGAGGCTGAAAGGCAGGGAGTGCATAGGCAGAGCCCAGCAGAACTGGGGAGGGTGGTCACAGGATGAGTTGTCTTATATTGATGAGCTTTGGGGTGGTCAAACTCTTCCCAAGAGCCCATAGCAAACTCAGGAGCAGGTGGAGCATGGCCAGGAAAATACGTGGGTTTGGAGGGTGAGTTACCATAGCTGGAGAGAGATGTGGAACAGGAGTCAGCTTTGCACCCACCCACCTAACCAGCTAGGCTGCCAGTTAACACCGATTTTCGCGACCCTGTGATCCCCTTGGGAGCCAGAGAGAGTGGGAGCAAAATGGGTTATTCAGCTGCGGCAGCACAGGGACAGGTAGCTCTGGCCAGGGGCAGGGGCTTGTTCAGGAGGCCCAAAAATGAGCAAAGTTTTGCTGTGGGGAGAGAGGAGAAAAGAGGGACAGTGCCCTTTTAAAGGTGCTGGAAGGGCTGTGCTGTGATGTCACGCCAGGGAAGGAATTTTGTTTAAAGGAAAAATAACTGCAAGAGGAAAGAAAGAGGAATTGCAGTTAAAATGCCGCCGGGCGCCTGCCTACCGCGGGCAGGAGGGAGCCAGCCAGGCGTCCTCACCCGGGGCAGGCGAGGGGGGAGAGGGACCAAGATGCCGGAGGGGGGTTGGAGACAGAAAGGAGGGAGAAAGAAATTATATACAGGGAGTAGAAGGAAATGAAAGAGAAAAATGCCAAGAATGTGAGCCCGGGAGCTGGGCTGGCTCCACTGAGCCGAGGCCAGGCTCTGCAGAGCCTGCTGGGTTGGTCAGGAACCGACCACTGGAGAGCCAGGGCCGAAATCCCGGTGCGGTCTCCTGAGGAGCCAATGTCAGGCAGGGAAATTGATGGTTTCCTTCCCTCCTCGCCTCCTTGGAGGGTTTTGTTCATCTTTTGGAGTTTTGTTTTCTGCCATCCTCATGATGTGGCCAGAAGATGCTCTATTCATAGGCAGCAGAGCGGGGTCAAGTGCAGATGCTTCTCTTCTCCAGCATGCATGATGCTTCTCTTCTCCAGCATGTTGCAAAAGAGAGATGGCAAATCCACCCACTCTGATGTGTGGAAGGACTTTTTTATCTCCATGTTTTCTCCTTCCATTTAATTCTGGGTCTTCCCTGGAATAGTGCAGACCGGGCACTGAGTCCCAGCCCCTGGCACACATTTTCCCCTTTTTTATAAGCAACCTGTCCCCAGTTGTACAGATGATACCTAATCTGATGAGATGGGAAAAGGGACGGGTCAGATGAGCCATAAATTTGATGTCAGCACTGCATATAGGTGAAGCTGGCTGTAGCCCTGGGAGGGAAAGAATGGAGGTTGGTGTGGGTGCAGCAGTACACACCCAGCAAGCCAGTTCCCTGATGGATGGCCTGTGGGTCAAACCTCACCCTTTCATCGCAGTTTTTCATCTGACCCTATTTACCTAAGGTCTCCCTTGTGCCATTACATTTTACTGAGTCAGAAATATGGGCAGTGATGGTGGCCATTGAGTGCCCAAAGCAGAAAAGGCACACAAAACAAGTCCAGGTTCACTCCAGAAAGAGGGAAGAGATTATTCCCCTTGCTACCTGCCTATGCCCCAACACAAGAGCATGTGTTCACAGTGAAGACCTGTGAACAACGGGTAAGTATGTGAAAAACTACCAATGTGTTTCTGAGGGGTGTGAGCAAAGACATGGGTTAACATAGGGTGCTCCCAATGACTTGCCTCACTCTGTTGGTGAGATGCCTCCTCTCTTCCTCAGCTAATACTTCCAAAGCTTTCAGCCAGAGTTTTCGCTGATTTTCTTTCTTGTATTTTCCTATTCTTCTCATACTGGGGTTGTTGGGTTTTCCCCTCTGGGACCCCCTTCTGGGTGTCTTTGGTCTTGCTTACTTTTACTTGGACCAAAGTCAAGATCTGCTGAGGTTCAAACCTCTATCATCTAAATTGACGCAACCTTCTCAGCTGATCTGTGCTGTGCTACCATCAATTAGGCCAAGGCATCAGTGGGAGATCCACAGGAGAAAATACTGGGGTGGGAAAAGGCAGGTGCATGACAAGGCAGATCCTCAGCACTCAGTGCTGGCTGAACTCAGCTGATCATCTGATCACTTCTTTCCCACCAGGACTTGATGACACAGAACGGGATAAGCTATGTCCTCAATGCCAGCAACTCCTGTCCCAAGCCAGACTTCATCTGTGATAGTCACTTCATGCGCATTCCTGTCAATGACAACTACTGTGAGAAGCTGCTTCCCTGGCTGGACAAGTCCATTGAATTCATTGGTGAGCTTTTGTTACAAGGCTTGCAGACCCACCAGTTCTCAACCTTCAAAACCTGTCCTCCATGGACTTACTCCCAGCAACCCTTTCATCCAAAGGGGCTGAGGAGGGAGGCTAGAGTCATTTTGCTCAACATCTCTGACCACATTGATGCTTTTCTCTATGTTTCTCTGCCATGCTCCAGACAAGGCCAAGGTGTCCAGCTGCCAGGTGATTGTGCACTGCTTGGCTGGGATCTCCCGGTCGGCCACCATTGCCATCGCCTACATCATGAAGACCATGGGTATGTCGTCAGATGATGCTTACAGGTGAGTTTTCCCCAGAAGTCATGAAGGAGTTAGGCTTCTCTCCAGGGAAGGAAAGCAGGCTGAGCCCAGAAGGAGAGGGTGGGAGCTCCTTGGAGCTCTCTCTTGCATTGGCTGAGTCTGGGTGAAACCAAACCAAGCCTCCATTAATAAAGTGCATGCAATGAAGAATGGCTGGGAGTGGTAAAATGGAGAGGGGGAGGCAGTCCCAGCTCTACCTCTGGGGCATCTCGAGGCCCCATGGTTCCCCAAGACCCCTTTCTTCAGAGGGTGTGGTCAGAAGGTCCTGGACAAAAAGCCTTTTGTCAAAGAGGCTGAGAGTAGGGGTGGCCCACTGAAGGACCAAGCACCAACTGGGGCTGTTTGTGCTTCTTGGCAGGTTCGTTAAGGACCGTCGCCCGTCCATCTCACCCAACTTCAACTTCCTGGGCCAGCTTCTGGAGTACGAGAGGAGCCTGAAGCTTCTCAAGGCCCTGAAGTCAAAGGGTGACCGGGGTGAGGGGGACGCCCAGCAGGACCTGGCAGAGTCAGCTGAGGGCAGCCAGCAACTCCCACCACCTACCTCAGAGAAGGCCGAGGAGGTGCCAAGAGGCACCGGCTCAGTGTCCCCCCATGGCGACCCTGAGCGGCAAGGTGGGACCCCAAAGGTCCTCTCACCCACCACCCTCCAGCAGGGGCTCAACGGCTTGCACCTCTCCTCCGAACGTATCCAGGACACCAACCGCCTGAAACGCTCCTTCTCCCTGGACATCAAGTCCGCCTACTCCCCTGGCCTGCGGCAGGACCCCCCTGGACCCCCTGGCCCCGGGGATGCCCCCAAACTCTGCAAGCTAGACAGCCCCTCGGGCCCTGGTGGCCTCAGCCCCTTCTCCCCAGGGGCGGACAGCCCTGACCGGCCAAACGGGCCCGATCTCCTGCTGGAGGCCAAGGTGAGGCAGCGGCGGAAGCACCGGCACCCAGCGGGCTCGCCGGCCCATGGGCTCAGCCTCAACGTTGGTGGGGCCTGCACCACACGCAAGAGCCCTGGCGCTGAGGACGGGCTGCCACCACGGCTCAGCCAGCCGGCCACCACACCCAGTGCCGCCACCACCACCACCGCTGCCGCCACCGCCTGGAGTGGGGTGCACCTGGAGTCCCCCAGCACCCCCTCCGGCGAGGCCGGCTGGTACTTCAGCACGGACTCCGGTGGCACTGGCAGTAGCGGCGGGAACCTGTTCGCCGGCGCTGGCCCGTATCCACCGCCCTTCGGCTGCGGCGGGGTGGCGGGTGGCTGTGAGATCAGACTGAGGGACAAGGCGCGGGCCGAGCCGCGGGACGGGCGGCACAGCTGGCACGAGGAGGCCGGCGCCGAGAAGCAGTTCAAGCGCAGGAGCTGCCAGATGGAGTTCGAGGAGACCATGTCCGAGGGCAGGGCCCGGGAAGAGCTGGGCAAAATCGGCA
Source organism: Limnodromus scolopaceus (assembly GCA_028565335.1). Lineage (NCBI taxonomy): Eukaryota > Metazoa > Chordata > Aves > Charadriiformes > Scolopacidae > Limnodromus > Limnodromus scolopaceus. Next base: position 50,659,133 of record JAOXNO010000041.1, on the reverse strand, counting down.
AACAGTCCAGCTTTTCGGGCAGCATGGAGATCATCGAGGTTCCTGCACCGGCAGAACAGCACCCCCTGTTGCAATATCCTACAATATTAAAACGCAGAGAAACATTCTTGAAGCTCTGATTACTTAAATCTATACAGTTTTGCCCCAAAGAGCATTTCTGAGGAGATGCACACATGCTCAGGGGCAGAAGAACCATTTCCAGCCACTCTAAAATGCTGTGTATAAAGTGGGTGGTCTTGTTTAAACCATGCCCCCCACAAGCATCTGCAAGCAGATAGAATGCAAAGAAATTGTTTTTCTGACTCATTTGAGTGAAGAACTCATTGCTAGTACCTGAATTCTGAAAACAGAGATGGGCAGGTTCATATTACCAAATAGCTTGGCCAAATAGGAAAAGACAGGAATTATAAATTTCAGGGGGTTTTCTTTGGGCTGGTTCTAATCTGGTCCCATGAACTGACCTATGAGGAGGTGGATGCTTTAGGTGAACTTTTCTTCAAGATCAGTTTAATACAATTGAATACAGTATGCATTCACCAAGCCTTTCCCACAAGATGATCCGTGGTACAGAAATTAAGGCCAAAAAGGACATTTTCTTTGAAAGCTCAAGCCTGATCTGAGTTGAAAAACCAGAGAACGCAGCCCCTGTGAGCCCACCTCCTGGCACCTGAGAGCCCCAACTGCAGTGTGGTTTGACCCAAAACTCGGCTTAGTCTGTGCAGTTCTGGTATTTGTATACTTAAAGAAAATTGAAATGCTCTAATGAAAAGCTTCCAAAGTTATTTGGTCCTGATATCCATAGCTTCAACAAACAGAGTGAGAGAGGAGTTGTCATACTGTATATGCAATGCCTTCAGAGTCAGAAAACACAGAGATCTAAAAAATGCTATTTTGGAGAGAAACGTGTATCAAAACAATTGGCAACAAGCTGATGCCAGACAAATTTTAAAGAAAACACACTTAGTTTTAATTTTTAGTGCTTAATATGTTTAGCCACCAAAATAATACAGAAAAGGAATGTGTGGCATCTCAATCCATTCGTATCTTAGAATCAAGACTGGACAAACACAAGTTACAGTCCTCAGTATAGAGGGAAAAAAAGAGACACACAAGGCATTTACAAAGGGCATCAGATAGTTCAGTGTTCCTGTTCTGTCCTAAGTATTGTAGAACGATATGCTGACATGCATTATTCAATGAATGAGCATAATTTTAAAAACGTGTTAGTAAAACTTAAAATCCATTTGCATACTTTGCATATTTTACCTGTGGGAAAACTATATGCTGCTAGTATATTTGCAAAGTTCACTATTACTACAAGATTTACATATGTTGTATATATAAACTATTAACACAGCTTGCTTAAATAATAATTCCAGGAATTAAAAAAAAAACCCAAATACATAAGAAGGGGTGAGCTCTTCCCTAAACAAAATCAACCCCCAAGAAAACAGGTGCAGAGAGAGAAATCTGAAGAAAGCAAGAAGCTCTTCATGTCCTTACTCACCTTGAATAATATGTTCATTACTGTAAAAATGACATTTACTACCTTTGCAAAATCATCTATGGAATCTATCATCTATAAAAAATCTATCATTAGCAAAAAAATCTGATCATCTACTATAATTGAAACAGTAACGCTATTTGTCTAAGCTTAAGAATTGCTCTAGGAAATCTAAGTTGAATCCTGCAAAGCCAGCTTATGAGAGCTCGATACTGTATTTTTACTAGAAAATAAATAGCTGGGAAAAAAGTGAGATGTATTATATTTTGCAAACTCGACCAGATATGGCCCTTTTTCTAACTTTCCCAGATTCCCACAAATAACATTAGAATACATCCCTGCAAATCTCTTGGTTTCTAAGTTCAGATAGTAAGAATACCTAATTTCTGATAATTATTTTTTTAAAAAATACAAACTCTAGTCTTTTGATAGAATGATAATTAACACAGCATGTTTCCTTCTGTCTGAGTGGGCTTATATATTTCCTACTGAAACACAGTGAATGCTGGTTACTATAGCTACAGTTTAAATTTAGAATAAATGCATTTATCTGTAAATGTGGAATATTCACATGGAAACAGCTCAAATGCAGCTTTCAAATTAAATCTATGTTATTAAAAACACATGAACAGCCTTAAATTTAAACTAGTAGATGAGGTCCCTTGATAGTACCGGTAAGAAATTAAGACTTGAGGCTGTGTAATTGCCTAAATAGGATGGATGCCTTCTGAGAAAATAATTAGTTCAAATGAACACAGTATTCTACTTATTAATCTGTGTTAACATTTAAACTCATTCCAGTCCTGTCTAACTTCCTAAAACATCTGCTTTTAACTTCATTTCTTATTCACTGCATAAAGAAATTTGGAAATTAACCCTGAAGAGCGGGCCTTATTTATGAAATTCATCATAATTGCATTCGCAGCCATGGAGGCATCACTGCTTTCCACAGGCGTAGCAGGCAGATGAGGAGCTGCAGAAACATTCTGCGTTGGTTTGAGAAGTATACAAGTAATGTCATTAAGTGCTGTTAATCCTCCAGGCAAACATACCAACAACATTCATACATGTTCAGCGCGCCTGCTGAATGCTACAAACATTTCATAATCTGGGGCTGTATTAAGGGTGGCACATGGCGCTGCCTCCCGTTACAATTTTCCTGGCATCTTCCACAATAAACCCGTTCTTTTACTTATAATTTGGCTGACCTGTAAACTTCCAAGCTGAAATCTCATGTGTCTCAGGGTGATTACATTACTGTTGCTGCCCGAAGTGTCAACGAAATGGGTTAACTGGTGGAGAAAGGCTAGGATAAAATAAATGGGTTTGCCAAATTTACAAAATACTGCAGCTCAGGTGTTCTACTGCCTTCATGTCTTGGTTTTGGAACTTGAAACGTGGCAGTGGGTTGTTCTGGTATCAGGAATATACCTCTCTTTTTCCTGAAGGAATCAACCCAATATCTGAATGCCTGAAAAGCTTTGGTTTTCGCATGCTCTGGAGAACTCAGTTACAATTTAGTTTGGTTCTCCAAAGGTTTAGTCCTTGTTGAGGTGGTCAGTGTGGAGGACTACAGCAAACTAAGATCACAGAATCATGGAATTGTTGGAGTTGGAAGGGACCTCAGAGATCATCTAGTCCAACTCCCCTGCTAAAGCAGGATTGCCCAGAGCACATCACTCAGGACTGCATCCAGGAGGGTCTTGAAAATCTCCAGAGAAGGGGACTCCA
>JAOXNO010000041.1:50624653-50655798 GCA_028565335.1 Limnodromus scolopaceus | reverse complement strand
GAACAGGGATGGGGGGGGGGGATATTTAAGCTGGGGGGAGAGGGGAGGGGGGGGCAGGGTTGGAGGGGAGTATTTATACCTGTGCGTGCATTTTCGGGAGCGCACGTGCTAAAACCGAAGCGAAGTTGGATGAGTCTTTCCAGAGTCAGGAAACATAACGGCGGATGCTTAGTGTCCCTCCTACACTAGTCCTGGTCCTTCCCCTCCGTCCCTAGGGGTTGCAGCCCTTGGAGACCCATGCTCAAAATTTGGGCATAGAAATCAAGCAAGAAGGGGCAGGGGTTGCAATTTTGGCTGCAGGGATGGGGCACAGCGCCTGTGGAGGGGACCACGGCTGCCCTTCCCTGCACCTTGGTGCACTAAGCATTCTCCCCTCTGTTTCTCTGGCTAAGTATCCTAAAAATGCTGCACTGGAGCAGCCCTATACATATATAAATATATATTATATATAATATAAAGAAAAAAAAACCCGAAAACACACACACAAAGGAAAAGGTAAATGGTTTTACTGCGATTTTTATTGAGACGTAAATAATATTTCGATTTTTTGTTTTGTTTTTAATTTATTGAAGCTGTTCATTCTGGCAATGATTTGCAGACAATGTGGGGCGGTACTTTCAGCTCTATTTTTACTGTGTATGGTATTTAAATCTGAAATACGAGTTTCTAAGCAATATCTGAAGCCTGTGGCTCCTTCTATAGCTCATGTCGATGACAAAGTTTTTCCCCCCTCTTCCCTCCGGGCACAGCGACAATGGGACAGGAGACTCTTCTGGGCACTTTTTCTAGAAACGAACAAGCGAACCATAAAACCTTCTTACAACACAAACTGAGCCAGAAAATTCTCTTCTGGAAGCTGCTGCCGCTTATTCACTCCTTGGTCTGTTTGCTTCTCCTCATCCTGGCCATCACCCCCATCCCAGCCATCATCCCATCCCAGCCATTGTCCCCATCCTGGCTGTCACCCCATCCCAGCCGTGGCCCTTTCCCCTCCCCTGGGCTCCCCTGGGCTTTCCATCTTCACTGGAAAGGGCAAGGAGGGAGTCACCTGAAATGGAGTGAAGGGTGCCAGGTGTCACCTCCAGCTGCACAGGGAAGGGGAAGGTGTCGGAGGCTGCCACAGCAGAGACAAGGAGGAGAGGCTGGTGGTAGTTGGGATTTCTTGTCGGGGGTGGTGTCTTACCTGCCCACCCCAGCCCCTCAGCTCCCCCTCACCTCAGCCACCTTGTTTGGGAGGTATGGGCTCCATTTTTCCTTTGGGGATGGTGGTTTTTCAGGCTTCCCCCATCCTTCACTTTACAGCTGAGAAACTTGTGCAGTGTTTGCAGGTGCTGGGACTCCCCTGGTCCTGTTCCTCCCTGGGCCAGCTCCCCTCCTTCCAGCGGGTGATAAGCCGGCTGAAAATGAAGCTCTGCAAGCACACAGGGGGCACAATTGACTTTTTTTCAGAAGTGTTTGGTTGCTTCCCCCAGTCCTGGTGGGGAGCCAAGCTCTTGCCCTCAACTCCAACATCAGGCTTGCTGAGAAGTTGCTTTTTGGAGCTGTAGGCACTAAACTGCCTCTGCTGCAAAGCACATCTCTCCCTGTGGCTGTCTTTGCTTTCTCCCTTTTCTTGCGCTAGTTTGCAAAGCTAATACCTCAGGGGTCTCTGTTTGTGCATGTCTGTGTCCTGTGTCATCCTTGGAGTGATGTTTTTTTCTTTTCTGGGTCCACACAGTTTCTTTCCCTTTCCCTTGTTCCTCCTCTCATTGTTCGTTTCTATCTTTAAATCAAAATACACGTGACAAAACCAAATGATCTCAGGTTTAAAACTGAACACAAAGCAGAGGCATGAGGAGCTACGATCGTGTGAGACGGGGCTGCTCGCTTCAGCTGGCTGCTGCCCTATCCATCTCTGTGTCTACAGTTGAAGCAAGTCTCCCTGGAGGCTCGTTGCTCTCTTCAGGCCGACTTTCGTTTTTCTGGTTTTCCATGGGGCCATTTGGTGAGATGCTGAGGACCTCCATATGCTCCTGCCTGGTTCCCTGAGGTGTGGTGGGGAGGAATGGGGGTGGTTGGAGAGCCAGGGAACCACCTGCCTCTCTCCACACATTGCTTTTGATGAGGGCAAGAGATCTCGTAGTCATCCCTCAAAAGCCCACTGCCACCCATCATTACCTCCAGCAACCACCTCAAACCGGCTCAGTGTTGCCGATCTGAACATTCTCCCTTCTGGCCATGAAAGTACAATGACACTATTTTCTAAACTCCTTTTTTAGATTCCAATAAGCATTTGGTGTCCATCCCATGAGCTGGGCAGCTATGCAGGAACTGCACTTGCAGCAGGATCTCCTAAATGGGCATTGATGTCAAATTCAAGGAGGGAATCTCTCCTGTAAGCCCCCCGAGCCCAGGGTTAGTGTTACCTGCCTCCTGCCTAAGCAGCACTGCTGGTCTCCCTTCACCTCTTGCTGCCCGTGGTGGTGGGATCTTTTCCTAAACATGCTAGAGGTCATCACCTGCTGATCTCTGCTTGGTATTGCTCAGTTCCTGCCCATCCCATAGTCCTCTAGGGTTGGTGCCAACACAGATCGACTGAGCTCAGGTCAGGCAAATTGCTGGCAGTAGCTGGTTAGGTAGCTGGTAGCTTTGGGCAACAGAGAGAGGGCTAGATGACTTCCAAAGGGGTTTAATAAAAAGAGGACAGGTCGGCACAGCCAGGTGGGGAGATGAGCCAAGGTGCTAGTGAGCTCTTGTGTAACTCATGCCATTAGCTGACATGGTACGTTATGAGCACAAAAAAGCAGCTGGACCAAGGAAGGAGAGGGCGCGTGTTGTAAATGAGACTCTGAATATCTGCAAAGAGACAGATATGTGGTTTGCTTTTCCTGCACTCCTCTCTGCTATCCTCTGGGTGCTCCTTAGCCATGTTTGAGGCTTTAGGCACTACGGACTTCTCTCTCCTCTGAAACCAGAGCAGAGAGAAGTAGATTTTAAGATTAGTAACTGACAAGAAACATTCACAACCCACCTCTGCAGCCTTATTTTGATGTGCTTTGTGTTCATCCTTCCCCTTTACACTGGGCACATGCTCTCTCGTGCAATATTTTAAGGCTACATCCAGAAAATAGGCCTTGATGGAGCTCCCTTCCCTGAGTGTCTCCTGCCAGTGCTGACTCAAAGCCATCAGGGTCACCAAGTGGCTTGCAATTAACTTAAATGATTTTTTTTAAGTCATACTCTGTCCAATAGACCACTTTTCCATGAATCAGAGAGCTGTGAGTTATCACAAGGATGGACGCGCTGGCTGGTAGCCCTCTCCCTCATCTGTCAGCCAAGTCTTTTTATGGGCTCTCACAGCCAGACAACCCAATCCAAAGCCTTACTGGAAGCAAAAATCATCTTCCCATGGCAATCTTCACTAGTAGGGACACACAGTGGCAGAAGTGTGAGCAGAGGAGAGAAAAGGACTCTCCTTTCAAGGGAGGAACCAACAAAACTGTTGGGTGCCTGACGGTCATGACATCGGCAATGGCTGAGCTTTCCACCACACGAAGGACAGAGCAAACCACAGCTTTCCTTCAGGCTAGAAGGGACATTGTGCCCTTCCCTCCGTCCACTGCCAGTCCCCAGGGCTGAGCCCCCGCAGCCACCTCCTCCCCAGCCACCTTTCATGGGGCTGAGTGAAGCCGGCAAGAGGGCAGTGATCAGGTCAACAACACTGAGCCAGAGGCTGGGGTCGGAGCAGGCTCATCCCCAGCCTTGGCAGTAGCATCCCCAGCCCCTGCTGCCTTCCTGGCCATTCTGTTTGTCTGCTTGTTTCTTTGGATGTCCAACCCCATTACATTTGCCCCTTAGGAGACGATGCCCCCCCAGAACTCCCTCCTACTGTCCTATTCCCTCTCCAATCCTTAATACTAATGATAATAAGCTATCAGTGTTGTCATTGCAATCTATGAATAATAGATTTGAGTATTTATGATTATTATTATTATGATTATTATGGTTATGATTCTGTACTTTTTTGCTTCTTACTCTTTGTATGTTGCTCTTTGTTTCTCTGTTGTGAATAAACGCAAGGCCCCATCATATCTTCTCTCTGCTCCCCGCAGCCCAGCTGGGGCTACGCTAGCCACAGCTCCCAGCTGTCCCAAGCCCCAGGAGGCAAACCCTTGTCAGAGGATCTGGAGGGTGGTGCTTCCTGAGGGTATAAAGACACCCAAACCCGGGGCAGATCCATTCTCTTACCTCTTCCCTTCCCTTTCTGTGGCTCCTCTCCCCCGTACAAGTACCTGCTCATGTTTGGAAGAGGCAGGATTAAATCACAAAAGCTTAAAGCTTTTGTAACAGCTTTAAGGAGCATTTGCCAGGCATCCAGCTCATGGAGTCAGCTCCCTCCAGGTTGTGATCCTCTCACCGTCTTCTGCTGGCTGCACCTACAGGTTGCCTCTTCACCCGCAGGGCCTTCTTGCTCTGCTGTCGTAGCTGGTTTGCAAAACTCCCCTGGCTTAGTTGAGCCCATGCATTGGCACCCTATTTTAGCCAGGTGCCTTGGGCTTTCTTGGCTTGAGTGTCCTCCTCATGCTGGTGAGCTCTCCCTACCTGGGGATAGCACAGCCTGGGGAGCACAAGTGGCCAGTGTTAGAGCGAGGTCAGTGGCAGAGCAGCAAGGAGGGATGTCAGCGGTATCTGGAGGAATTCAGAAAGGGGCTGGGAATGTCCCCTGACATGGTACTGGGTATGGCTTCTATCCAACACTGATAAACTGGGGTTCCGTAAGCAGATGGAATCCAGTGCTGCTTTTTTGCACCCTTTGCCTGGGCTTCTTGTACAACAAGGAGGTTTCCAGATGACTGTAAGGTGAAGGAGGAGGCATTAGGGGAAGGGAATAGGAACCCCGTCTGCACCGTGGTACGAAGCACTCCCTGTACTGCGCCAGCCCCATGAAGAGTCATTTTAATTTGCGGGGTTTAACATCGCCTTTCTCCAAGCAGCCTGGGCACGGCCTCTTGTCTCTGTTGTGACTTTGCTTTGCCATGGCTTGTGGTCCTTCTCATCATGCTGTGCTGAACTCATTTCCAAGGCTGCTCTGAGAACGCATCGGAAAGCAGAGAGCTCAGGTCTCACCCCTCTCTCGGGGGACCCTGGCAGACCCCGGTTGGGGTCCCGGTCCAGCATCACCCTTCCTACCTCACCTGCCTTTGGAGCAGCACTGGACAGGGAGGGAGCAAGCGGGTCCCGATGGCACCGGGGCTGAGCCTCCTCAGCACCTGCCCCAGTCCCTGCAGAATCAGGCCCTTCCTCAGCAAGCACAACACAGGGAGGGGGTCTGCGCCCACCCTGGCATACCCAGGGATTACTGAGCAGGGAAGAGAGGCTCTGGCCACGGGCTGCACCACGCTCCCTTCTTCGCTGCCAATTTGGCCAGCACTGGCATTGGACCCGGGGAGACACCCTGCCTCTGCTCGTCTTTATTTATTTATTACCGGAGGCTGTAAACAGCAGTGCTTTTCTACCCTCTACTTTCTTTTCCTTTCTTTTGTATTTTGGAACAACGTGTTGTAATAAATACCCAAGTAGGTGTTTTAACAGCTGGTGTCAGCCTTGGTTTTTGAGGGTCAGACCTTCTCAGGGTGGGGGCTGGAGGGTCCTCTTTGGGGGTTTGGGGAGGGCAATGGATCTTCGGCTGCATCGATGGGGCCAGAGCCAGTGGAGAGCTGGACACACAGCCAGAGCCATGTCTATGTGTAGGGCCCAGTGGCTGGAAGCTGCAGCTGGACTAAATCAAAGGCTGAGGGATTAGGGGGCTAAAAATTAATTAGGGCATTCATGGGCCCATGGACTGCAAACAGCCACTCTAGGGGTTTCTGATGGTTCAGTGCGTGATTCGCAGATCTGAAGCTGTAGGCAGGCACCTGCACAGCCCCTTTCTAGTGGTAAGGACTGCCCCATATGGGTATAGGTTGGTACATATTGCCAAGCTAAAGAGCACAAAGCCATGGAGTGTTTGCATTGAAATACATTCTGTTATTAACAATTATTATTATTAAATTTTCTTTGCCTCCCAGCTATGCTCTGCTCCCACCTTCCTCCTGGCATGGTGACAGCATGTAGCTGCACACGTGCTGCACACTGCAGTTAAACTCAATAAACGCTCCCCGGGATCGCCCCCACGGCCAACTGAGCCATCATCTCTTCCCCAGGCCAGCAGCAGTGATGTGCTGGGGTGGCAGCTGGCAGGCACCGACCAGCAGCCCCATTTTGGCCGAGATGGGCTCAAGCAGAGGCTGGTGGAACCGTTTCCCTGCTCCCCCCTGCAGCAGGTTTGCTTTGGAGGGAGGAGAAGGCGTGAGCAAGCTCCCTGCAGCTCTGGCTCCAGAAAGCTGCAGCACTTACTGACTTAAACACATAAGGGACATCTTTCCCCAGGGCTGTTTTCCACAGGCTAGGCTAAATCCCCGGTTCTTTTATAAATCCACTCCCCTCACCCAGCTGCAATTGCTGAGTCTTGTAAAGCTTCTTGAAAGTACTGCCATCATCTGCTGCTGGGATAGAAATTGCACTCCCCAGAGTGAAGCTTCGGCCTCAGGCTCAGCTGACCCCACTAGTGGTTTCAGAGAAGCTGTTTGCATGCCCTCCTCTTTCAACCACTCATTGCCATGTGTGAAATGGAAAGAAAAAATTATTTAATACAGAAACATGAGTGTTGCTCCCATCTCCTTCCCCATTCACAGGCTTCATTTTTCCAAACCTGCAGCGCTGGGGAAGACGCTGCAGCGGAGTCCCCAGGGCTGACATCTCCTGTTGCTGCTTCCACAGGCACAGCTAAATCCCCTTGTGTTTTAGAGATAAATTCCTTCTGGACCATGGGACTGCTGGGCCATTGAGTCACTGGCAGCAGTGCCCATGCAAGATGGGACCCAGGTGATGCTGCAGGGTACCTGCTCTTAGCTGGGGCTACAAGCATGCAGAGGCTCTGTCCCCTGGCAGAGGCACCCATAGGTGCACACCTGGCACATCTTCCTCCTCCTGCCCTGGTGCCGAGGCTGCCTCTCTTCCCGCTCCTCGTGGTTTGCAGGGCAGAAACCATTACTTCAACGAGAAACCCAGGAACGTCCTTTTTCCAGCTCTTGGGTTTTTATTGACTCAGAATGGCTGCCAAGCCTATAAATAAATGTTCCTTGAGCTAAATATAGCAGCCACTGAAATAGGCTGCTGGCTATTTATTTAGCTTGTGGCCTCTTTGAAAGCTTGCCAGTCTATACTGCCTCTACCTTCACGTTGTCCCACCCCAGGCTGTGGCCACCCACTGCGGGGGCATGGCTGAGTCAGCGTTGGGAGAAGGGGTCACAAAAAGTCAGCCCTTCCTCTGCAGGGCTGGAGAGACAGGGTGGCAGGGTCCGGCAGCCAGAGGAGCTTTGGGCCCCTGTACCCCTGCCCAGAGAGCTGAGGGGTCCCCAGGAGGGATATTTGCTGGAGTGCTTGGGCAGGGGCTGAGCCAGCCACAAGCCCGTTTCCTCTCCTGGGAGGACTCAGAACCTTTTTCCAAAACTGCAGCCTGGAAAAGAGGATTTATCATCTCCCGCAGGCTTTCCAGCATTAGGTGATGTGCATTGCTTTTTCATGCTTTGCAGGAGTGTAAATACTCCTGGTGCGCAGCGATGCTGTGTGTCAGGACCCTGAGGGCATCCGGGGGCATGAACTGATCCCCACCTATGCGCCCCTGCTCGAGTCAGGGCACTGAAACCTGTACCCCAAGCCATGCTATGGCTGTGACCTGGTTGCTGACCCCCGCTGCTGGGTAGACCTCAGGCAATGCCGCAGCTGTGTCCTCTACTGCTCATAGCAGGAGCCTGTGGCTCGACTCCATTATGTGTCTGGGAGACGCTGTTTGCCATATCAGTGAGATGAGCCCTTATTAGGGCACCGCACTCTGAGACCCTCCATGGGACACGTGTTCCTCCAGAGCCCTGTTGGTGGTGCATCACTGCAGGAAGGGATGGGCTTCACCCCTCCAACACTGATAGAAAGCGAAGTGAGGACTGCTCGTGTGCTGCAAACACTGCTCTACACCCTGAACCTAACAGAAATAGGATGCCGCTTACCTTGGGCTGTGATGACTTCATTGCAGCTCCGTGCTAGCAAAGGGAAAAACCCCGTCACTCCCTGGAAAGCCACATTTGCTCCTAGAGCAATTCAAGACATTAATAATGCTCAGCACTTACCGAGAGTTTTGCTAAACATGAGCTAATCCTTACAACACCCATGGGAAGGAGAAAAGTAATTATTGTTATCGGGCTTGATTTTTCCTTTCCCATGTACCCCTGCAGATGGGGATCAGCTCTACCAAATCCAGAGAGCTCTGGAAATCAGAGGAGAATCCCACTCTGCCCAGCTTGTACAAATAGGAAACCTGGAGCAAAGACAAGTTATTTGCCAAAGGCCACCAGGAAGGCAGAGATGGAGTCGAACTAGTGTGTGTGAAATCCTGGCCCCTGGTCCTGCTCCTATGCCATCAGACTACAATTCCCCACAGTGCTGGCAGCATGGGGGCAAAGGAGCCAATGGGCTGGTCCTTGGGCTTGTCCCAGCCGTGCAGTGTTGGAGCAAGGCTGGCTTAGAGAACTGAGATGCTGCTGGGGTCCCTCCTGGGGTGTGGGATCCCGCCTGGGGCACTGAGGGGCTGGTTTGGGAAGCTCTTGGAGAGAGCAGAGATGAAAATGAGGGTTAACTGCTTGCCTAGGTCCTCAGCAGGGAGAAAGGGCAGTTTTAGGGGGTTCCCTAAAAACAGCAATGCTCCCCAGCCACACACTTATCTTCAGCTGAAACCTGTGCACTTTGTGTCTGAGTGGAAATACTGTCTGTCGGCGGTACCCAGATGATGTCATTTAGTTTTCCAGGCTTCTGGGCTGAGCCAGCAGCTCAAGCCAGTATGACTGAAGGAGCTTTATTTAGAAAGAGCCCAAGTGCAACCGAGCCCAGGCCTTCGCGGTACCCCTCTGCCACCTCCCTTCCCTGCTGATGCAACCCTGGCTGCAGCAGGAACATCAGGCTGCCGCGGAGGAAGTTGCTCTTGGGAAGCTCAAAATGGGGGGTGGGTGGGAAGCGGGGGGGATGCTTCAGGGAGCAGGTGAGTGGGTGATGCTCAGTCTGTGCTGCCTGCTGCCCCCAAGACCGGGGAACATCCATGCCCCTCTGTCCAATGTGTGCCGCCAAGGAGCACCCATCGCCCCAGATGCCTTTCCCCTCCCTCGAGCTCCCTGAGAAACTTGGCCCGAGCCACCCAGCATGACAGCAGCCACCCTCCTCATCCTCACATTTGCCATCTCCAGGCTGTGATACTGCAACCAAGCCCCAGGTTAGCTCCAGGAGCTTTTTAGTTGGAAAGCAAATGTTTTTCCCTGCTGACACCCCTTAACCTGCCTCCTCTCCCTCGGCAGCATCTCCTGACGGGTGAGTGGCTAAGAATAGCCCGGCCGCCGGCTCCAGGCTGGTGCTGTTTGCTCAGTGACTCAGAGCTGGCCGGACAGGCACTTACTCAAAGGGTCCCATTACTCATCTGTCTGCATTGCCCCAAGGATGGAGTTTGTGTCTCTCTCTTGCCTCTCCTTTAAAGATATTTTATTTATTTCTTTTTAATAAAGCCTCCATCCACAAAGAGAGGTAATTATCCTGCTGTGGATTTACCGCTAAATATGTGTGCCCCGATCCAAAATGCTGCAACCCCCATCAATCATGCTGGCAGCCCCTTGGTATTGCTCCTGCTCATTGCCCTCCCAGGAGGAAGCTGTGTGAGCAGGAGCAGGGCAAACGAAAATGCTTCCCAAAATCACATTTCATGGCACCAGGGTAAGCATGCAAACAAAAATCCTCTCCTCCAGAAACCATCCAGAAACCATCAATGTTGAATGCCAGCATGGAGCTGGCTGTGCCCAAATCCAACTGGCCCCTTGGATGCCCAGATCATGACCCAGCTGCTTCCATCTCACTCACAGCCCGCATTAATTGCAACCCTTCTTCCTCTCCACAGAGTGTCTCATTGCCCACCCAGTGGGTGCAGCAGTATCTGCAAAAGACCTTGGCAAATTAGACAGGCCTCCATGTTAAAAAGTGGCTCCATTTCCAAACAACAAAAAGGCATCATCTTCTCCATCTGGTTTGCTCCCCTGAGGCACTCTCTGAGTCACAGCCAGTCGTGCTGGGAACAGAGCTGAATCCTGACGGGTGCACATCTGTGTCTGCAAGGCGCTACCATGCCAGTACTGCCACTGCCAGGGGAGGACACAACTACTCTCCCTGCCCCACCACTGTGGGGACAGTCACTGAGGATGCAGCAAGCAAAGCACTAGCAGCAGAGCTGGAGGAGGTGCCTTAGGATGGCATTTTCTTCTCCTGCTGCTGCAGCCCAGTAGTGCCCCTCTTTTGCTGTTCTTCAGGTTCTTCTTCCAGCTATTCCAACTCTGCTGCTTCATGGCATCATTCTTCAACCCTCCCATCATCAGAGGGCCCACTAGCTCCAGACTGGGATGCTTCACGAAGCCTCGGCAGAACCAAGAGGGCTACCTGAGAGCAGACACAGCCTCTGTGCTGGGGCACACCTAGGGTATCCCAAGCCAGGTCTGGTGTGTGTTTTGCAGAGAAGCACATTGGGTGCAAATAGATCCACCCCACATGGAAGTGGGCAGCTGGTTTGGATTTGGGCTCTGGCTGGGGCACTTCTCCTGACCTCTCTGCCCTGGGTCTCTACATAACAGATGCTAAGGGCCTGATCCTGCACCACTAACACAGGGGGAGCCTTTCCTTCCATCTGGGGTGAGCAGGCCCCAGTTCTCTCCGCAAAGCCCTGTGCAGGAGAGCCAGGAGCTCACACCTCGGAGGAGATGGTATCCCCAGCTCCACAGCACCGAGCTCAGCCAATGCTGACTGCAGCCAGGGATGCAGGACAGAGGGAAGTGGGAGCCTGGACATCCACCTACGGGCTGGAAATTAGGACCCTGCATGCCTTGGTAAACACATATTTGTGTGCTCCCCCATCACAGTGACCTCCCCTCAATGTCACCGTGTGGGGCCATCCAGCTGGGCATGATGGCCAAAGAAGAGCAGGACCCACCTGCCAGGCTTGCTCCTGTCTTGCAGACCCTACTGCCGCCCCACAGCATCCATCACACCGCCAAGGGCTGCCAAGCGGCTGGTGGTAACCCCAGGAACCGAGGGCACAGCAAAGCCAGGCTGTGCCAGAGGAGGCAATGGGCCATCGGCGGCCCAAACCAGAGCTTTGTGGGACATCTTTCCCCAGCACCTGCCTCAAAGTCGGGCTCTCAGCAGGGCTGGAGGGAAGTCCTTGAGCTGTGTGTGCCTTGAGCAACAGCCAGGCCCTGGTCCTGCACACCCGCAGCCCTGGCAGCACCCAGCCCGCAGCAAGGCATACGAGCAACCTCTAGTGGCAGCTCACAGCGACTCGGGAATTCTTTAAATCACCAAAATTTTGTCTGTGCAACACCAGGCAATGGGAAGGGAAGTTTACTCCCATTTCATATCCTTCAAGAGCACTCGGGGCAATGTTCAGTGCCAGACAAACCGCATTTTGCAAGCATGCTGAAGCACCACTGCAGATGTTTGGTACAAAGAGGAAGAGGAGGAGGTGGAGGAGAAGAAGGGAGGGCTGAAGGCCAGCGGTTCCTCACACACCATGTTGGACGGATGCAAGACAGAAGTCTGGAGGGTGAAGCTATCTGAAGGGTGATAGCCTATGGCGAGACAGGAGCCCTCAGCCTGGCTCTGACCACACCAGGCTGTGTGACATGAGGAAGGGCAGATGCCCATATCTGTGCTTCAGCTTTGAAATCTTTTGCACCCTACAGATGCAAATTACTGCATAAAACCAAGGCCATGCTGGTTCCGTGTCTCTGCAAGCAACCTGCCCTCCAGCAGCCTGCCTGGGGGGGACATGACAGCTCTGGTGTCCACAGTGTCCTGCTCCCATCTTATCTCCAGCACACTGGCTGGAGATACCAGCACATGATACCAGGAAAGGGAAGGGCTCCATGCTCTCCGAAGAGCCACATCTGTCCTGCTTCATTCACCTGTGGTTCATTGAACCATGTGGTTCAAGTCTTTCACATCTCTAAAGCCACTGGGGACTGGATTTGGGTTGGGGGATTGGCAAACTCAAGGCACCAAGTGTTGGACTGCTGACAGGTGGCTGTACAAGATGCTACAGTTCTCTACACTTGTAGGAGACCCTGCTCTGCATCCCAAAACTCTCTTACTGACATCCCAGCCTGTCCTTTTCATCATCAAGAGAGGTCAGTGACAGGTTCCCACTGCCTTCCAGACTGTGTGTCTCATCTGTCATCCATGTGCACAGTCCCCAACACCAGTAACCAAGAGAGATTCAGCAGCAATCCTCTCTGGCTCAGGCCGTCATCTCAGGGTGTGTTTCCTTCAGCCTGGCTTCAAGGCTTAGCTTCAGCTTTGCCCTGGTATCTCCTGGGCACAGCGCAGTGACGAAGTGTCTGCATTTGGACCAAGGGAGCCTCTGCACAGTCGCTGCTCAGCAGACTTGGTGGTGCCCCAGGCAAGGACCAGACGGCCTTGTCTCCAACCAGGGAGCATTAGCCTTCCCCCAGCAGAGACACTCCTCAGATCTTTCTGATGCCAAGCAAAAGTACATCATAAAGTCAAAGCGCTGCCAGGGCTGCCTCTCCCTTGCCCTGCTTTCCCCGTTAATTGCTGCACAGGCCATCCATTAGGGACAAGGGCCAGAACGTGTAGGAGATGCTCCCCACAAGCAGCTGGCATGCCTGCCTCTCACTCACTACAAACCTCTGAGGCAGACTGCCACAGATCACCAGGATATTTTGGTCATGCAGCCCCTTAGAAAATTCCCAGACACCCAGGGCTTTGTGCCACTGATCCCTGCTGTGGTGTGAGCCCAGAGAGCCATGGGCCCAGCCCTGGGCACTGTCCTGAGAGAGGGGCACAATGGGTACAGACAAGTCAGAGATGGGAGTAGAGCGATTTCCTTTGGGGTGAGGGCGCTGGCTGATTAAGCGGTGCTCATGGGGGTCACGGCTGAGGCCATAATGTCACTAGGCCAGCACAGTGGGATGCATTCAGAGGACTGTGAACTTTCTGCCCTTCCCTCTCCCACCTTGGCCCCAGTCCTCTAGGTCATGCAGGGTTCCTGATGTGCTTTTAGGTCTGAAGAGTTTGCGTAGCTGTGGAAACCTGAGAAAAAATAGGAAAATTCAGTATTCCTCTTCAAGTCCTCTTCGCCATGCTCCCCTGGCTTCCCATACAGCACTGGGCACAAGACTGGCACAGGGGAGGCAAACCCCACCAGGCAAAGTAGGAGCAGGCAGCCAACAGGAATATCTGAAGCTTAGGTGCCTGATGGACTCCCGATGGTAACCGACTTCAGTCCCATCAGTGTGCCTCTTGCACCCCCCCAAAGCCAGGCAATCAGGTGGCCAACAGGGCTACAGTGGGAGTACAGATACCTCTTAGGAAGCAGAATAACCTCTTTGGGCAGGGGGAGCCTCCTTCTTTGGGGTATTTTTATATCAGAGTGGACTAAAGGGGACGCAGACAGCAAGTTAACCTGGATCACTGCAAGGAACCATCTAGCTCAGACAAACTCTGTAGTTTCACCAGCTCCACTGCATATTTGATAGCACCCAGTCAAAGACTAAGCTTTGATCCCCCTCCTCACCAAAAAACACCATTCCATGCCCAGAGAATTAATGAAAAAGGATCCTCCTGCTGCCACCTGCACCAGGCAGCACTGCTGACAGAGCCGAAGAAATGATATCAAGCCTTTCTCCGATGTAGACTGGCTGCCCTTGGCTCTCACACCCACCAAAGCTATTAGCAATGAGCTCACCCCTCTATTATCGCTGACCCAGGGAGTCTGGAGGCTCTCGGAAGCACAGCTATCGATCCACGCCTCTTATGTATCCCCCCTGGGGCTTTGGTTTCAGGAAACCTTTTTGCCTCTCCTCTCCTTGTCTCTCCTCCACAGCCTCCAGGTATGTTTGTCTGAGGGACCTTGGAGTGGAGCTGGGAGTTAAGGGAAAAGCAAGTGAGATTGTGGTGAGAAGGATGGCGGTTTAGCCTGGCCTGTAACCACCTGTTTGCTGTGGCTGTGTGCTTTATTTGTCTTCTCCATCTTCCTCAGTGGAAGAAGGCAAGGACTTTTCCCCCAGGCTAGGGTTGCAGGTTAAGGGAAGGAAAGCCTGGTGCTTTGCATGGCAACCAGTCCAACATGGTCTCTGCTCCATCCAGGGCATGGACTTTCTGAAGGGCCTGTGCCCATGGCAGTGTCCTCTTCTCCCTCTCCCATGCTTGCAGAGCATGACTTGTGCCAACCAATAAACAGGTGACTGCATCTCTGTGCAAACTCACCCTGGCGGCACAAGCAGATAAGCCTGTTAGTCTGATGGGGAGCACTCAGTTATGGTAATGATCAACTCAGCAGCATCCTGCTACAACTCGAAGGACAATCCTGCACCCCTCAGGCTGCTTCTCCTATCCATTCAGGTCCACCTTGCCCAAGCAAACAGGTGACAGGGTGAGGAACCATGCTGGGCAGCTGAGGAGTCAAAAGACTGGTGGAGCTACAGCCAGAAACCATGTCATCTGCTCTGGGCTCCTTTCCTAGGTATGAAGCAAACAACTTGTTTCCTGGCTCCTTATAAAATGGGCTCCCTCACTCCCCCCTCATTCCCAGGAAGACTTTCAGGTGCCTGGGTGCACTTCATAAATGACTAATGAGCCATCACAAACATTAGTGCTAGTGCTTGCTGCCAGAAGCAGGCCGGGATCAAGTCCTCCCTTGCATCTATCAGCTCCACCCAGGAAACAGACTTGCCTTTGAAAACAGCCAGATGAAGAAACAGGCAGACAAACAGCCACCTGATGCCCTGACTGGTCAAGCTGTGAGGCTGGCAGCCCATGGGAAGGGGTGGTCATCGGAACAGAGAGGAAAACTCTTGTCTTGGTACAGTAACCTTCACAGAGCTCCTCCAAAGAGGGGGTTTTGGTGGTGGCTTGTGTTTCCCTCCAGGTGAGTTAGGGCTAGCAGGGAGAGTTCTCTCATTTTTTAGTGGGTTTGTGAACAACAGAGCCTTGGAGCCTGTGCATACCCTGAGGAGACCTCCACACTCATCAAGAGACCCGGTGTGCCCAGCACAGGGGTTTTCATCTCTTCCTTTAAAAACTACTCATGCGGCCCCAGCCTGCAGATGGGACACATACCTTGGAGCAGAGGCCTGACCTCATGAAAGGACCAACAGGTCCCCTTCCATACCCCCATGAAGATAAACTTCAAGGAGTTGTTTCAGCCGGTTTCATGTGCATGAATGACAGACCTATGGTAACAACCACTGGCATTTTTTTAGGTCATGATTCAATCATAGTACCATTTGATCCCCACACATCTGAGGAAATTACCCTGGGCAAAGCTTTCTGACCCTTGCCCTACCCTCCTGGATTTCATGTAGCAGCACGTTACCATGCACAGGGGCCAGAATTTAGCTGACTCCTTGCATGTACTGCCCTTGCAGTCATCAGAGTCAAAGAAGAAAGAGGACAGGTCATCTCCCATTGCTAACGCTGCAAAGTAGACATGGAATAAACCTGACCTTCATTTACAGCGTTTGCTAGAGAAATCAACACTACCTATACACAGAAAAAATCAATGAGGTGCCACTTACCAAAAGAACTCTCATTGGTCTGAACCACCTGCATCAGCAGGGCCTCATGTGCCCCCCCAATCCATTCTTCAGCAGCTCCAGCAGAAGCTCAGCCTTCCCTTCTCCAGGCTGTTTTGGCAGGGCTTTTTTGTTTCTACCAGCACACCAGTTCTGGCACAGTGCACTCTGCCCTGAGCTGGCTTTGGGAAGCCTCATCAGCACACATTTTTTCCCAGTTACATCCTGCAAGTGGGCTGTTGCTCACCTCTCTTTCCCACATACCTGCTCCAAAGGTGCTCTGGGAGCCAAGTGAGGAAAAAGAGAGGATTCCCACCACACAGGTCAAACTAGTCCACCTCTCAACACTCCTGACTACCTCCCAAAGCCTTCTTTTCTCTCCAGCAAGACCACTACCCCATCTGTGCCTTGCTAGACACCGTGTTGCTGCTTGGGAATAGCTTTCACATGAATCTTTCCTCCCAACTCCATCTCCAGGAGCTACCAGCTTTTACTGCTTGCTTTTCTTATGGCCATCAGATGGTGCCATTGAGTCTTCTTGGGATGTGAAGCCCCGAGGACAGCAGGCTGGCACCAGGGATCACACTGGAGTCTTGCTCCACCTCACAGGCAAGGAACAGAGCTTTATTACCCAGTTCCAAATACGGCAAAATAAGAGATTTTTCTAGCACAGGTGTTAGCAAAGTAAAGCAAACCTTGGAGTTCTGCTGTTCCAAAATACATTAACATGCACCTGCGTAACCATTTTTTCTGTTGTTTCACACAAGACTTGCAAGACTGGCTGTCTTCTTGCAGCTGCCCTCAGTGATATCAGTGTAAGGGCAAGTGATAGCAGCACAGGAGCACCTCAGCCTCAATTCCCATCCCCCATTAAACAAAAACCAACCAACCAAACAATAAAAAGGTGTTTTCACTACTGGAAAGATTTAGAGAAGATGAACTGAGTTCACATAGCAGGGCCCCAGAAATAAAAGAGAGCAATAGCTCTAGAGAAAGCTCCCTTTCCCTCCACAACAGCAATATGGGACACAGGATTTGTCCTCCTTGGACAGTCCAGAGAGCAGGCAACAGGCTGCCTGATGGTCAGGGGTGACTGCTGTGTCCCCTCCACATTGCACTGCCTCTTCCCTCTTCTTTTTTTCAGCACAGACTACACTGTATGGGGAAGAGGCTTGTGCACCAAGGTGTGCTGCTTGCGATGTGCTCATCACATTTGACATCTCCCCTCCAGATGTGGGGCCAGGACTTCCAGGGCTTTGGTATTAATAATTCTCTTTGTGTTTTTTAGCACTGACCGGAGCCTGGCACAGGCAGCCCTGCTGTCCAGCTGAGGCCTCTACCTGACATTGCAAATATGCATGAATAATAACTGATTAGTGCTTTTCCTGGGTTGGTTTTAGGTTTTAATTGTGTAGGATAAAAGCGGGTAAAAATGCCAGCAAGGTGAGGAAGGAGGGAGAGGAGAAATAATTACAATTGCATTTAGTCAGTGGTAAGAATGGCTGCTGAGCCGTGCTGGGTAGTTTCCAAGCACGGTGGAAGCCAGCTTCAATTTCACAGCATAATCTTTCCTGCACCCTTAAAATAACTTCTCCCTGCCCCCAGGGTGTCACAGGAGCTGAAGAGCAATATGTGCCCCTTCTCTGCGCAGCCCCACATTGCTCGGTGCTCGGTTATCATCCAGAGGCTGGTTTGAGAGCGTCGTCGTCACACATATCGCACCAAGGCACCGAGTTCCAGCCGAGAAGGCTGGAGCAGGAAGGAGGGGATGCATTGCAGCCCCAGACCCATGGTCTCCTTGGGAAGGCGGCCGGCTGGGGTAGAGCTAGCTTTTTGAGCTCCTCCTCAGTGCCCGGTGAAAGAGCAGCTTCCCCGAAGTGCTCAGCAGAGATGGAACCTCTTTATTGTCGGGGCTAATTGCTCATGTGAGATGTATTTACAGAAGCAACTGTTTGTGCAGAGTGGCAGACAAACAGACTCCTGTTGTGCTAGGCACCCTTTGTAATCTGTGGGGGCTGGGAATACTTTAATGCAGCCATCAGAGGCCGCATTTGTACCGCAGGCACCAACCCTGCCCTGGGCTGGATGGTGCCAGTGGGGTGCTGAGCCCCTGTCCCACTCCACGACCTCAGTGGGAGTGGAAGTGCAGAGAGACTGGCCGGATCCATCCCACTGCTTGCTCTCACCCACGTTATTGAGCAGGCTGAGGGCACACAGCTTGGTCAGAGTTGGGTGCGCAGGACCTGCAAAGCAAACCCACGGGTGTTATCCTGGCACATGAGTCTCACTGTCATCCCATGGCTTGCAAATCCAGGGCTGCCTACATTTGGGCATATGGCTGTGGGGGGCAAACTCTGCCCTGCATCAGAAGCACCCCATGCTTTTGCAGATGGGCTGCCCATCTTGCTCTGCAGAAGACATGACACAGGCTCTGAGGTTACTCCTGATGTCACATGGAGAATTTCTTTATGTGTAGTTGTACCAGAGGGAAAGACATGCCAGAAAGCTGATTTTTGCCTTTGCAAATAGTGTCAAGAACTGATTATAAGCATCCAGGACTCTGAAAAACAGACTTACAGGCTCTTTGCTGCCTGCTGTTTTTTTTTCTAGGTGGAGACCTAGGGGGAGTTTTGCCATCTGGGAGAGAGATGCAGCATTAGGAAAATAATGCAAACAATTTCCAGCACTCTCTCCATCTTCCTGCAAAACCAGTGGGGACAGGCAAGTCCTGGCTTATGTGCAACACCTTTTGTTTGCAGTTAGCCTGTAAGACAACCACAATGAGAGGACATCCCTCTCCAGACTTAAAAGCATATCTCCTTTTTCTCACCCTATACCCTTTTCTCTGCCCTGACACAGGCAGTAGGATAAGATACACTTGGGAAAAAACTTATCAGTAAGGAAAAGCTGCACCAACTACGGCAAGCTACAAGGGAGCTGGTGTGTGGCTCCTTCTTCCCCTTTCTGAGGGGCCATTCAAATTGGCTAGTGCTGGTCAGGCAAAATGAGAACATGGGTTTGGTTACAGCCTGTCCACAATGGTGTGGTATTGCCAGCACTGGGACAAAAGGGAACCCACACTCATCTGGCTTAGAGAGCTCTCTGACACACACGGTCAGACTAGGCATATTGACCCCACAGGTGGCCACTGGCGTTTCCTAAGCTTGATAGCTGAAACTAAAACTCTCTTGGCTGCTATTCAATTCACTATAGCATAATTTTTGTATTCCCTGCTTGGAAGAACAGAGAAATCCACCGCATTTTGAGTATTCCTAAGCAATGAAGATCTCCGAACATTTACACATCAGCTCTCACAAGACCTTTGACGCAGAGAGAAGTGTTTCTTTCATTTTCCAGATGTGGAAGCTGAGGCGTGAGGCAGGCATTGCTCAGTAATACCTAATTAGTGTGTGTGTGGGAATAAAACTCAGTCACCACCAGTCTCGTGCTTTAACATCCACTCATAAGTTGTTGTCTAAAAGAGGAAATGCCTAATACTTCTTATTCTTCTATGACTGAGACAGACAGAATTTTGTTCAGCATCCTTGGAAGTGCAGACCCCCAAGGACAGATTTTTCAGCCCTCTTCCCTGAAGCTTCAGCCCTCTCTCTGATATCTGAATGCAAGCCATATTTCCCAGCTAGTTCAGGACCCAAAATGCCATTTTTTTTCCAGTCTGGTCCTTGGCAGGATTGATTGTCTTGTTGCAAGACTATATCTAAAATGTCTTACTATTACTGGCATCAATCAATATTTATAACCACTCACAGTGTTTATTTATAAAAAAATCAAATGTTCCAAGAAAGAAGAGATGCTGTTATTAATATCCAGCATGATTAATAATCACATTCAGAGTTGCCGGCAGGCCCACGCTGTCAGACTCATGCACTTTGCTTTTTCTAATGGCTCTGCAGGAATTTGAGCCGTAATATGTTTCATGCACAGGGACAAAGACGTTTTGTCTCAGGGAAGGAGTATGTGGATGTTTTTGTCTTAAAGAGCCAGTGCCGCATTTGGAGCTTGAAAACCACACCATTTTGATCCCAAGCCCTTTAGTCTGCTACGTTTTCCCAGTGAGAGTGTATCTCCTCACGTTGCTAAAGACCCAGATCTGAGCAGCAGATTTCCCTTTCTGAAAAATGTTACACCCCCTCTATGTCAGGGCAGCCATCACCTGCTCTGCTTTCTCTGCCTCTCTGCCACCCACTGGAAGTATCTCAGCCAGGCAAACAGGTTCACATGTCTCTGCCCGCTGAGGTTTCTCAGGGTAAGATGAGCTTCATGGGAATGATGCTGCCCCAATTTGAAGAGAAGGACAACTCATACAGCCCTTAAGCAATGCTTTCTTTCCTCCTTTGCCTGTTCCTTCAGCACTACCACAGCCACTTAGGGAGAGAAGAGGGAACATGCAAAGCTGTTGTCAAGGTATCAGACATGAGGCCGCTTGGCCCCACACCAAATAATAGGTGGTGAAGGAGGGACAGGTGTTTCTGATGCAATAAGCCAGTAAAGGAGCAAAGTTCACCCCCACTCCTTAGCGCTCGGCTGTGCAAGGCCATGTTTGCCCACCTGTGTGTTGCACTTTTCCTGCTGCAGGAGGTAATGACAATAAAATTAGTAGCAGTGAAGGGACAGAGTTGCAGAGAGGCTAGGGCCTTGATTACTTCCTCATAGCTGCTTGTCCTCTGTGGCACCCCTTTATTAGCAGAGTAGCAAAGCAAGCCAACTGAAAAGCCAATGCAAAAATCAGCAATATATGACAGACTTTGTCTGTGCTGCTATCAAACATCCTGTTGGGTGCAAATCTGGTCATGAGAACCACAGGAGGGAAAAATATGGAAAGAAACCTTCAGGCTGCTATTCCAAGGCAGATCTCAGCCAGTGCTGAGGCAGTCTCGGTACTGCAGTGTCTCCCTTCATGGGTTATGGGACCTAGCAGAGACCTCTGATAGACTCGGACAGCCCTTAGGTCCACGCTATCTTGTGCTTTGGCTTTTACACTGAGCTCTGCTGAACTTTACACGACTGCCAAATCCTCATGTGAGAGGACTGTCTTCATCAACTCCTGTGGTCTGGTCTGTATGGGATCCCCCTCAGCTTCACATCAGTTCCCAGAAAGCTCTGGTGCTGCTGAGGAACACCTGGGAACAAAGCCTGTAGGCCAGGAGGAGCAGGGCACTTTTTCGAGGTCCTCTTTTGCCAGCCAGGCACAGGCAGATACGGATGATAGAACAAGGAGGACAGGAGTGACTGAATGCAGTATTCCTTGCAGTGCATCCCAGGCCAAAAGCCTCACAGTCCAGATCCCACAGGCCCATGGAAAGGACCGCAGCCTTTCTGTCCAGACTGTCTGGCAATAATCTTGCAATTTAAATCCTGTTAGACACAAGTAAGCTGCGGGACAGTAATCCAGAGAAGAGTCGGTGCAAAACCCTCCAACGTCAAGCATTATAAATCTCCCCAGTCCTCTGTGCTTCCTACCACATCTGTATGCCAAGAAAGGTCTCTTGTTAAGCACCTTATATTCATGTCCTACAGGGTCCAGCAAGCCTGTTGTCCTGAACAAGGGAGCACCCTTCCTTTATGCGTGTGCATAGGGCTTAGCACAAAAGAGCCTCATGGCCTGCCTGGCTTGCTATTGTCAAACAAATAATGGCTACGATGCATTTTTCAGAGGGTTTAGAAACAGAAGGGGAGTTGCACGACAAGCACTGGAGACTGCTCTTGGATTGGCACATCCTTTGCTCTTCAGAGCTGCTCATGAAGGGACCTGGCTGAATGGGTTCCTCGGCCTGCCAGTGGAACTTGTGGCATTTCCAGGGGCTGAGGATAGAAAGAAAAGAGCAGTAGGTATAATGTCAATTTGTCAATGGAAAAAAATGCTAAAATATCATCTTAGGCAAGATACAGATAAATGCCTTGTGCCACTGAGAGGCAGGATACAACAGATTAACAAAATAGTTGCTCGTTGCCTGAGTTTCTTTTGTAATTCTCTTCAGTAATTCTCCTAGTGCCAGTTGCCATGTATTTTTGTTGATACAATCAGGAGGAAAACAGCTAATCTGACATGACAAACTCATTGTATCAGAAGTCATCTCTGCTTTAAAATGTGTGTCATATGACCAAACACCCTACTCCTCATACAATGCACCCCACAGTAAAATTGGATGGAGCTCATCCTCAAATGCCCTGCCAAAAATACTTGTAACAAAGGGCAACAAGAAAATATAATTCAAATGAGGGACATCTGTTCTCAAATGTTTGCAGATAATGACTGGATCAAGTGTCTGCATAAAGGATAATTATTTTCTGCAGATGGTTTGATCTGGTATTTTAAACATTGTAAAAAAATTCTCCTTCCAGTCGCTCAGTAAAGTATGTGGGGTTTTGCTGCAAGAGACCTCTTTCCTATCCTCTGCTACATTTTCTAAATGTAAAGATAAGTAAAACTATGAACAATTAAAAGATAAAATGTAGGCGGTTAAAGAAAAATATTCAGTTTGAACACAGACAACATACATTTTCAAGGTCTGGTCTTCCAGTTCTTACATTACACTGCTGGATACCCAAATAATTATCAGGGTGAAGTTTTGTTACAGGAGAATGGCAAAATAAAGCAGTTATGTGTCGTGCAAAGGGATTCCTGGCAGATTTCAGAGGGAAGGTCTGTTCCAAAAATGATGATCCAATATGGTTTTTAATACAAAATAATTCTACCACTTTTCCTCAACATAGGGGGATACAAAACAACCATGATCCAGAGTCATTCTAATTAAATCACCCCCGTGACACCCCCTAGCACCAAGATAACGCTGTCCTGTTGAAACTGTTGTTGGAGTCAGTGTGATGGCTGGAGATTGCCTCATCATCCCTGAAAAAGTGGGGCCACATCCCTCTGGTATGAGGGGCCCTGGGGATCCCCACATCCACAGCACCACAGGGATGCGAGGGCCCCGTGTGCCCCCAGCACAGCCCTACCTTGGGGGCCCTGACATGGAGCTCTCTTTAGGGGAACCTTTGGCATAGAATCATAGAATCACAGGATGGTTTGGGTTGGAAGGGACCTTAAAGATCATCTAGTTCCAACCCCCCTGCCATGGGCAGTGACACCTCCCACTAAAGCAGGTTACTCAAAGCCACATCCAGCCTGGCCTTGAACACCTCTAGGGATGGGGCATCCACAGCTTCTCTGGGCAAACTGTTCCAGTGTCTCACCACCCTCACAGTAAAGAATTTCTTCCTTTATCTAATCTAAATCTCCCCTCTTCCAATTTAAAACTATTACCTTGTGTTCTTTCGCTACACCCCCCGATGAAGAGTCCCTCCCCTGCAGGCTCCCTTTGGGTACCGGAACACTGGCACGGGAAGAACTGAAGCGCTGAGGCCCAGTCCTGGACAGTGAGTGACTGCGGGGTGAGTAACGCTGGAGGGACCATGAGCCCCCAAGCCAGGAGGAAGCCCTGGGGCCCCGCTGAAGGGGGCTGAAACTGAGCTGAGCTGAGCTGAGGGGCCCCGCTGCCCTCAATCCCTGAGGGACTGCGGCGTGCCAGGCACTCTTAGGCCTTGCGAGCGTTACCGGCCGCGCTCGGACTACATTTCCCAGCGTGCTCCGGGTGGTGATTGGGTGGGGCGGAGAAGGCCGGGGGGCCGCTTCCGGGTTGGCGGCTGGCGGCCGCCAGCACCGTGTGTTTACTTCCGGTCGCCCCAGTGCGCGAGTGTCAGGCTGAGGAGGGGACCCGGCGGCCGCCCTGTCCGCGCCGCTCAGCCGGAGCCGGGCAGCGGCGAAGGGAGGAAGCGAGTGAGCAAGCGACCGGGGGAGGAGCAGCCCGGCCCCCCGCGCCCGCAGCGGCGGCCCTCATGAGCGGGCGGTGAGAGGGGAGTCGTCGGCGGCGGGAGCTTCCCGGCGCGGCGGGACCCAGCCATGGACTGGCTCATGGGGTGAGTCGGGGGCCGGTGCCCCGCCGGAGCGGCTCCCGCCGAGGCGGGCTTCCCCGCTGCCGGGCGGCCGTTGGGGGAGCCGTTGGGCGCGCGAGGGGCGCCCCGCGGGCGGCGCAAATGACTAATCAGTTATCCGCCGTGGAGGTGACAAGCGGTGCGCCCGCGTCCTGCGGTGACAGCCGGAGGAAGCGTTAGAGAGGGCGGCGGGACCGCGCCGAGGCCAGCCTCGCTGCCTGTCCCCGGGGGAGGAGGAGGTGCAGGGGAGCCCTTGCCCTGTCCCAGGCGGTCGCTCCCTGAAAAAAAGTAACTCTTCGTTCCTTTTTGGTTTTTTTTTTTTTTTGAGGGAGGTTAGGCGTTGCAGGTCTCCGTGCTTCCCGTCAGTAGAGTGTTGGACTAATACCTCTGCAACAGAACGTCGCTTTAAACTGAGAGGCTTGCCAAGGTTTAAATGGCTTTCTGTGGAGAGGAAGAAGAGACCTCGGCAGAGATTAAAACCAAATCAGAGCCGCGCCAGGGGGCTTGGATAGCCTGGGATTAATAGTGCTAATTACATAGGGACAGAAGGTAGAAAGCTCTTTGCTGCTGGTTTTACGTCTGAAAACCTCAGTGTAGCAGTGGGAGATGCAGTTGATGGGAGTGACCTGTTATGCTACCGGTATCCCAAGCAAGACAAACTCGGTTACTTCTTGCGTGAATTGTGCGGGCGACCTACGCTCAGGTGAACTGTGAATAATTACGCTTCAAAATCGCATGAGCAGTAAGTTTATGCCTCAGCAAAACCAGTATTGCAGTGATAACTTGCTGCCCCAGGTTTCTTCTTTACTGTGGTTTGATCCTGTTCCTGGATGTGATCTTTATCATTTAGGTTACCTCCTTTTCTAACGTGGTGTGCCTAGGATACAAATAAACTATTTTGTCACAGTTGCTGGATATGGTTTGTTAGGAAGATCACTCGTGTGTGTGTTGCCTTTTGTCTGCAGCTGAACTGTTTGATGGTGAAAGCACAGCACTTGTTACTTATCTTCAAAGTAGATGTGGCCGAATCTTGAGCCGGTTGTCAATACTGGTTATGTTTTGCTGTCAGTTTGACCCCTCAATCTGATGGAGCGAATGCTGAATGTCTGTGGGGTAGACACTGATGGCTGGGTTTTCCTCCAGCAGGCTGAGTGGTGGAAGTGCAGTATTTGTAGCATGTGAAGGGGTCTGTATGCCAAGTACTGCAACACTTGTGTCTTGTAAGTCTGAGGGCTGCACTGTATTATTACATGGTTTTAATGAGAATATAAATGACAAGCTTGTTTTGATTTGTTTCAGAACCACAAAGCACAGGTGGTCTGTTATATTTACTTTGTAAAAGTAAAAGCTGAAGTGTCAAAGTGCTACTGTAATTACAAGAAAAGTCAAACCCAGGACCTATGCAAGGCATTTGGATGACTCAGAATGCCTCATTTATGCCGTTGTGCTTATTTTGTGTGAATTATGTTGTAAAGCAGAAAAGTTTAGCTAAACTTTAAATATGTTAAAATGCCAGTTTTCTTCTGAAAAATATTTTGGGCTTTTTGAAGTTGCTATGAAAAAAATTGGCATTTGTTCTGTACTTTTTTACCCGGGGTGGGTGGATCTGTCCGTGTGCGGAAAAAGACTTGCCTGTTTTCCCCATTGTAATGGGAATGGATCCTGAGTCATTTGTGTTACTCGCTTGTTCTCAGCTATTTCCTGATACGTTTCTTCCCTGACCAAACCCAGTACTGCCCCACTGATACTCTAAATGTTTTTTCCTTTAAAATTTTGTGAGTTGTATTTGTGAATTTTGCGGAGGGTTATGACAGGAAGGGAGGGCATTGATATTTTGAAGGGGGAAGGGGTAAAATGCCTGAGGGACCCTTTCTTATTCTGTCCAATTTATGGCTGCTGTTAGCAACTATGTGTATAAATGAAAACATCCTTCTTGCTGTTTGTTGAAAAGAATCTGAGGACATTAGTCCACCCGGGCAGAAGTTTGGGTAATGTCACTCTCTCAACCTTTCTTTCAGTAAAAATTTCAGCTATTTGGGTCCCTTGTGTGGGAAGGGAAGGGCTGCAGAAAAACCTGCAGAAGTAGCAGGAAAACAGATCGCTCCCAGTAACCAACCCATCAGTTTGTGTTGATGTCTTGGGCCTCTGGAGAGTAAATTGTATTCGTATGCTTCTTGGTGTTGTCGCTCTTCCCTGAGTGAGTGTCACCACTAATAAAAGTAACTGTGATCTTTCTTATTCCTAACTGTTTTGGTAACATTTTGGTGTGCAGTTACAGTTTTCCATGCACTTGCTCACAAGATCCCTTCATGCATGTCTCATGTTATTGGTTGTGCTTTCTTAATGTTTTGGTATGAGAAACGCCCTCTGTCTTTAAACTTTGTGTTCCTGTTGAAATTAACCTTTAAGTGCAAGTGTGTTGAATTGGGCAGCAGTAACAGTTGCTTCTGTTCTAGATCTCTACCCTTCAAGCTCCTGTTGTGTTTATCCGATTGATGTTTTGGACCGGGATCTCCTTTATTCCTTGCTGGTCCTCCACTTCACTTGTGGTCTCTTGGAAAGTGGGGGGAGGGTAAGTTCTAATCATACCACAAAGGGCAGCAGCCCAAGTGACTCAGATCACCTCAGAGTGCTTAATATACAAAAAACGGAAGCTGAAGCTTATAAACAATAGTGAATTTATTACGGATTAACGAACAGCTATAGGCTTATGTGGTCACACAACAAAACTTCTCTGGGTGCTGCCTTCTGTTCAGCCAAGTGCTTCAAAATCCAGTCAAGTCCTAGGGAAGAAAGCTGAAAGAAAAAAGAGCTGCTGGCATGTTACAGTGCTCAGCCCAAAGTGTCATCTGTGTTTGGTTGGTATCTTTTACCCTTCTGTGGAAGGTAGCCTTAACACTGATGTTGGTGAAAGAATATGGTTTCTTCAGTGCATTCTCTCCATTTAAAAAAAAAATAATAAAATGACCATTTTGAGCTGTTTTTTATTGTACGTAGGATATATTTTCAGTGCAATTTTGATAAGAGGTCAGTGCTGCTTAGTTGCTTTGTTCACCAAGATCTGACAGAGTTCTACATTTCTCTCTTTGGAAGAGATTCCAAACTTTTGTGTTGCAAATAGCATTTATCTGCTCTTGAAATTCAAAGATGGGCATTGTTCCTTCAGTTATGAAACTTGTGTTTCAATTTGTTTTAGAATTCACAATTAAAAAGGAGTAAAATTTATTAATGGTACTGGTAAACCTTATACGGTGTCAGTTATTTTTAATCTTCAGCTGTGACGGCTCATGCTGTAACACATTTTTTTTCTTAATACAGGAGGATTGTGAACTATTATGTAAAAAGGGGAAAGAGAAACAAACTATTTTGCCAACAATTACCTGTTAAACATGAAACATAATGTGGCACTAAATCTGTACTATAAACTTTGTAGTTTAGCAAGTTAATAGATTTTGATAATTGAAACTGAGAAAACTGCAACAGTTTAACACAGTTGTGGTGGCAAAACACCTGTGTAGATGCAACTTAAGCTGGGAAAAATAAACTATCTCTGCAGAAATGAGCTGGAGAGCCTTGCATAGGCTACTTGAAAAGCCTTCAGCATGTAGACAAGCCCTATAAAAAATTACTCTTATTGAAGGAAATGGGCAGCAGGGAACATCTGTCGTTTTTCCTTTGCAAGAAAGCTTCTGTTTCCATAAACTGATGGCATTCCCTCTTCACTCTTACCTCAGCACCTCTGAGCACAAGAAAATCCCTGCAGCCTCAATGAGTGAAATGCTACCTCTAAACTTTTCAGTGACTATTATTTTCTGTTGAATGAGTATCAATATTTTCTTTGTATCAGAGGACTGTGTTATTCCAGGATCAGGGTAAGCGTCTCTAGGGGCCTAAAAATGATCGAAGGCTATCCTTTCCTCATATCCCACACCTTCAGCTTTGAGGGCAGTTAGAAAAGCAACTATCCTAGAAAGATCAGGAAAATACAGATGGCAGAAGAAAGAAGCAAACTCCTGATCAGAATATTTGTGCCTGAAGATAGCACAGATGGGTTTGGTCTACTCAGGTGCTCTGTGATCTGCAAGATAGAACAAGTGGCTACAGCTGTAAACTGAAGAATGTCTAATCCAATGTAATAGCCTTCACACTTTCAAGTTTTATTTTGTAATGTGAATTAATCCATTATAAATACCACATATAAATGCTGCCTTGCATAGTCTTTATCTGACCAGGGTAGGTAGTTGGAAAGCATGTTGTATTAAGACAGCACAGTAACTATGCAAATTCAGTCTTTTCAAATATATGCTATACTGATGATTTTTAACAAACAGTGCAAGAGGATTTCTCTAGGTCTGCACACTGGTAGATTTGTGTAGTACAGAAGGCCTGTGTGTCATGTGTTTATTTTATTTAGCTATAACTGTCAGGGGCTTAAAGCTAGCAGGTTTTCAACCTGTTTTGGATATAGGATTTTGCCACATTATCCTAGCACTATGGTTTAGTGATGTTTTTTGTCAGTGTTAGGTTGATGGTTGGACTAGATGATCTGAAAGGTCCCTTCCAACCTAGGCGATTCTATGATTCTAAGAAAAGTAATGTGTGCTGCTGTTTTGTTCCATCCTGCATTTATGGAAGTGTTTTTAAAGAGTTTCCTCATAAGGCCTTAAGACACTGTCCAGTTCAAGATACACTATGGTGTAATGTGAGTAATACTGTTATGCAGAGAAATTCTAGCATTGAGCTAGAACACCTAAGGACTAGATGTTAAAAAAGCACACAAGTGTTCGAGTTCTGAGTCAGTAAAAATCCAATATCCAATTTTTCAGCTGTTTGA
This sequence comes from Limnodromus scolopaceus, assembly GCA_028565335.1. NCBI lineage: Eukaryota > Metazoa > Chordata > Aves > Charadriiformes > Scolopacidae > Limnodromus > Limnodromus scolopaceus. The sequence goes on along the minus strand of JAOXNO010000041.1, from coordinate 50,627,319 downwards.
CTAAATCTTTGTTGCTTTTGAACAGGATGCATTATCATAGGATATCTCAAGGTGGAAGGGGACCCATAAGGATCATCAAGTCCATTAATCATAAGGAATGTATCTTGTGGTGGGAACAGTGAGAAATCATGCAGCATACTTAGCTGCCAGCTTGGCTGGTGCATAGTACAACTGAACCAAGCAGACCTTTATATAAAAAGGTAGCTAATGATTTTTATTCTAGGTACTGTTTGAAGCTTGCTAATTATAGCAAGTATTTCTATAAAAAGGAAGAACACTGGAAGTTCTTCAGCTGCTGTAACCTTAAGGAATGTGTTCCTCTTTCATCCTTTCAGTAATCTTCAATGAAGAAAGTCTGCCTTTATAAGGCAGTTTTCCTCCTAGAAATTCTGCTGCAACCTCGCACAGCTTGTACGGTGTGTATATTTGTTCTGTTTTTTAACTGACCTCACAACAGGTGTTTCCCTTGCATTACAGTCCCTGCAAATTCTTGGCTTCACAGACCATTTTCTCTACTTTGAGTGAGCTGAAAATAACTCAAAGCCGGCAAACCAGACATGTCCAGTCCCATTGGGCAGGGAAATATTCACATGTTCCTTCTATTTATAGGTGTAACATTGCCTATGGGGTCCCAGGTTGTTCTCCCCAGATAAATCTAGGTCTGTCTGTGAGCCACATGCATTCAGTTCACTGGTTGGTTACAAGAATTTGATATTATTTCCTACCTATGATCTGTACCTTTGCTAAACCAGAAGTTAGCTGTGAAAACAACTAGTACAATGTAGTCCACAGGTAAAAGAATATCTCCATTAAATATTAACTTGTAATATTCATTAGTATACTAGTGGAAGGGGGCTGTTAGTTTGTAATGTGAGTTTCCAGGGTTATCGTAGTTGTGGAAAAGGAGTCAGGACCGGATGAGAGCAATTTGAACTTTTCAGGCATGTTTTTCTCTTATGTGTCTCTGCTTCGGAAAGTGCTCAGTTTTATTACTGAGATTGTCACTGTTGCAGATTTTTTGCTGAAATACAAAACAAATAAAAAAATAACTGCAGAGCCTTGCTCCTTGAAGTGTCCTGGTATACTTAATTATTGATTTCTTGGAGAAAATGCTGAATAAATCCTGCATTTTGCAACCTGTGTTACTTTAGCAAAGCACAGAATTTGTATTGGTTAAGCTGTTAACTTTTGTTTGGTCAGTACAATGCCCATGAATACTGATTTGTTCTTATGAGAGCATTCTTTGTCCAACAAGGATTTTATTGAGGGGCAAGAAGAGTAGATCAATCTCGATGTCCCTAAAGTAAAATGAACTATTACTTTCCTTAAAGAGAAGAAACAAAAAAAGTTGAGCATTCTGAAAGCGTATCAATACTACTTCCTTCTCTCTGCTTCTCTCTGCATGTTACCCTCTTCTTTGTGCTAGCATCAGTAGTCTGGAAGGCTGATAGATTAAGAAGCTCATCTGACTGAAAACTACCAGATTTTTTTTCTTCCTTTCTTCTTTTCTTTTTTTCCCGTCTCCTAAAGTTAGTTTTCAGCTAAATGAGTCCCTGCAGCCCGTTTGTGTAGCTACATGAATAATGTGAATAGCGCTGTGGAGCTGGTGAGAACATAAAGCTTAGGGACCACTCTTCTTGGTGGCAGCGAGGACTTACATCAATTGAATGTAATCATGTAGTAATGTGATTATTAGTGCTAATTACTCTGCAAATAATTAGTGATTTTCTGATGGTGTATCCTTTGTCTTGAACTGTTTGGAAGAACTGCTGAATTTCTGAAAACAGGAGACGCTATGACTAGGCTGGTGTCTTGAAGCAGGTAATGGCCTGAGAGCACTGTCAGAGTTGCTGTCCTACCGCATTACCTTCAGTTTATGGCTACACTATAAATATACTCGTAGCGAACTGGATATTTATGAATAACTCAGAAACTGTAATTTGCTCTAAATCAGGTTTCGTCTACCTGAGAAAAGTGCTGGCTCTGTCACGGTGTGAATGTGAAGGTCGGTGGTATTTTGGATGCCTGGCTGAATCCAGCAGTCTGATTCAAGAGAGTTTTCAGGAAGCTTGGTTCACGCATGATGGCCTACATAGCTTTGCCATATTTCACTGGCAGTTTCCATCTTTCTAAGGCCATTAGAAAAAAAACTGTGGGTACCCAGACAGGGGCCCCACACAGACATGCAGGCACCCAGGCAACTGGTTGCAGTGAGTGCTGGAATCTGGCAATGATGGATGATGGAGACAATGCCTGTGTTAGGTGTGAGCAAATCAATGATCTGCTCCACATGGTGGCTGAACTAAAGGAAGAAGTGAATAGACTAAGGACCATTAGGGAGTGTGAAAGGGAGTTAGATATGCGATATCAGACTCTGCAGACCCCTGTAGCAGAGGGAGGTGACACAAGGAACAAGGAGGAATGGATACAGGTGCCTGTTAGAAGAGGCAAAGATAACCCTTCACAGCCCCCCTCATCTTTCCATTTACCCCTGCACAACAAATATGGGGCACTGGAGGCTGAAGGTGAAACAAACGAAAAGGCAGAAGAAGCACCACCCAGGGTGTTGCCCAAAGCAAATCATGCTCCCTCTCGCATCAAAATCAGAACCTCTACCCAAAAAAAAGAGAGGAGGGTAATTGTCATTGGTGACTCTCTTCTGAAGG
>JAOXNO010000041.1:50596631-50624553 GCA_028565335.1 Limnodromus scolopaceus | reverse complement strand
AGGGGGGTTGGAACTCGATGATCTTTTGAGGTCCCTTCCAACCCTAACCATTCTATGATTCTATGATTCTATGATCTGTTACATCTACTGGATGTGGGCCCAGAGCATGCATACTTGAAAGAGTAAAATTAATAAGAGACTGCACTTTTTAGATAGCTGTGTATACAAGTTTGAACTTGGTGTTGTCAGATCTGGGTATTCTGCAATCATTGCTGACCTATTAAACAACTTTAATGTTTGTCTCTGCTAGTGGAATGCTACTGAAGTAATCTTGTGCATCATTTTTAACCCATGTTTAGCCTTTTACAATCAGTGATAAGGTTGTGAAACTGACTTGCTAGGTTCAGTTTCTAAATGCCTTCCTTAGCAATTTTTCCACCCATCTTACTATGCAGTAAAAATATTAAATTAGGCTGTGTCCACTGTACTAAGCTTTATAGTGAAAAAATGTGATTTTTTTAAAATCTATTTTTGCAGTCATGTTGTTTATAATATTACTGGAGAATGTTATATCAGTGAGACTACTTAAGGAAGAACTGTTGCTTCATGACTTTGTTCAGTGCTTCAAATAGCGGCGCTCTAGGAGCTTCCCTGCTCCTGAGGCAGTGTGCGATAATTTTGCGTAATTTAAGTTTGGAGTTAGAATGATGAGTATAACTGCAAATGGTTGAACAGCAGTAGTATAATTTTAGCATTTGGAGGGGGGGAAAAAAGTGGAAATTTTGTCTGGAGTTGGTTTTCCCTTTATTCTGCCAGCCAAAAGAAACTGGTCAGGGTGCAAGTTCTTCATGTAATCCACAAAGCTCTGTTTCTGAGTGTGGAAAAAGAGCATTGAACACACATCAGCATTTAGATACAATTTTCAAGACCCTGAAGAATGTCAGAAATTAAACTGGAATCAAGAAAGGAATGACTGTCATAGATCACATTCCTTCTTACTCTGAACATTCAAAGGGTAAATCCATTAAGCTAGAATGTAAGCATGCAGAAAACTGTATTTTTAACAAGCGTCTTACGGCGTTTGGTGGTTAGAGCAATGTCAAAACGATCCAGGTCCAGTAACTTGAGCTCTTCAGAATATATCTGCATACCTTTTTTTTTTTTCTTTCTTTTTCCTTTCTTCGTTGCTCGGGTTAGAAAGGTGTAAAGGTATTCACTGAATATTTTTATCATCAGTGTTCAGTAACTGGATCACTGCTGTCCCTTCTCTACACTGAAATGTGTAAATAATTGGGACTTTTACCTGAGAAGTTTCTTCATATTTATACATAAAACAGAGAATTTGTATGAAACAGGTTGCATAGAGGTGACCTTGAAACTGATTTTTTTCCTTAACTGCTTTATTTTACAGCCTTAATGTTCCTTCAGTCTAGAATTTCCTAATTTAGAGAACTTATTTCTTTTGTATGGTTCTTCATGAAACAGCAGGGAGCTGTTCAGGAAGGGCTTTGTTCCATACACTGTATCTTAACAGGTTATGCAAAACTGGATAGAGATGTTTTTTACAAGGAGGTGTTTTGTGTCTACTTTGCAGATGGACTCAGGTTACAGAGTTAACTCCGTGGTTTCAAGTTTGTGTCAGGTGTGATAAATGATAAATAAATAGCTTTCTTTTCAGTCAATCTTCTCTCTGATGATATGCAGGTGTTGCTGGAACTCCAGTCTAACCTTCATGATTGTCATGTCTAATTAAATGTTAGTGTGGGACTGCTTTCCGTCCCACAAGGATCAGGGTTTGTAGTGAGGGCTAATAAGTTTTATTAGACCAACAGATATACTTTGGGAGGAAAGAAAAAGCTTCTGGGCCTACTTGTATCTATTGTTTGTGTTAATAGCCTGTCTTGAACAAAAAACATGTTAGTACTACAGCTCCATGTCAGCTGGATAAATCTCACCTGCTGCTTTAGCAGGGAGTGGTATCTTTTTAAGGAGATGACCAGCCTGCATTCAAAAAGCCACTGATGGGCACTGGTCTTGCTATTTAAGGTTATCTGAATCTCTTCTAGGAAAGGAAAGAGATTAGAAAGGTGAGTATTTGCTGGCATTCTGGTCTAGGGTATCCAGATTCTCAGATACACCTAATCCCTTCCAATGTCATCTTTTCTTTTGTTCTGTGAGTCAGCCTTTCTTGGTTCATTTGTAATTTCTGGTTGGGGTACGTGTGCTGTCTTGCAGTTCTGACGTATTTACTCGTCTCATCTGTGTCTCCTTTTTGTTGTAGCCAGATAGTGCCCTTTTTTGAATTAGCTGATTTTTGAGGTTTGGAAGAAGTCTGGCTGGTAAGAGATGAACAGAAGAAATAGTGAAGGGGATACTTCAGCCTAATGACTATAGTTGGTTTTTTTGTTCAATTTTTGTCTTAATCTTTTAAAGTAGAGGGTCTGTTGGATGCTCCTCTGCTGCTTGAGTTTTCAGGCATTAAGGAGGCATTAAGTACTGTTTCTTCTGCACAGTATTCCTGGATGGGCATCTAACAATAGTAGTTCTTACTGTGTCCGTTCCTTGCTTGATTATTGTGGTGCTGTTGATCATGAACAATTTTTGCAGACTAACCTGAAATGTCAGGGTTTTTTTGGATGTTTTTATTAGTATTTTTTATTAGGCATATGATAGGCTTTTACCATGTGTTCTAGAATAGCACAGATTTTAGCTTTGAGTTATGGGTGCTATTCAAAATGCTGAATTTGGTGATTTGCATTCTTATAATCCTAGAGTAGAGTCTGTAATGAGGTTGTCTGTCTTGCCCCACCCTGCTGAATATGAAGGTACTGGCCCGAGTCACTTGAGCTTGTTGAGGCTTGAGCTGGTGGAGCTAAGTGCTATGAAAACTCATCTATGAAAGGGGAGATTCTATGTTAATGCTTGTAATGCACAGCTAGGTATTTAACTACACGTTTAGAGGCAAAGTGGTTGGTTTACTTTTTAGAGGATGACCTTCCTGTTTTCACACAGTACTATAAGGTGGTGGATTTTGTTTTGTTTGGGGTTTTTTTAGTGTTTATAAGTGTTTTCCATGCTTGTTTTAGGCAGGATGTACCCAGTCATCCACTAAAATGTAGGCAGCTGTTGCTATATGTGATATAACTTTACAGATGGGCAAAATACTATTTATGTGTCAAAAACTTTCATTTTCTCAATATTGTTAATAGAATCAGTGCTTTTTTTAAAAATCAAGTTCATCTTTGTTTTAGCTAGAGTAAAAAATTACTAGGTTGACTGGTTGGGAATACTTGAAATTAGTCGTCATCTTAATGGAGAAATATTTTCTGCAGTTCATGAAACACATGCAGTATAATTATCCACCACCTTGCAGGATGGAATCACTTTCTGGTTTGTTTTTTCAGTAGAAATGTATTTAGTCTTCTTCCGAAGTAAATAAAATAAATATTCTTGCTGAGTAGATCTATTAAATTCCCATGTTCAAATATTTTATTCTGAAAAATGGACTCTATTTTCTAATCGGCAGAAATTTCTTGAGAAGGAAGGAACTTATTATAAAGGCAGACTCACTTCAACAGATTGGTTTTACTTGTTTAGGGTGTGTCGGCTCTCTACAGTATTTCTTAGCCAAGCCAAAAATGTAAAATAAATGGGTGTTAAATATTTCTGTGGGCATCATGAACTAAACTAACATGAAAGATGCTTAACTTCTGAATGACAACTTCCATGAAGGTTTCAATGTGTTTTAACAGATACAATTCAGATTCACACTTTTAACATCATTTCTTGATTTGTCTGCCTGTGTAGAAAAGCACTCTCACAATGACAAGCAGTTAAAAAAAAATAATTTATTTTGGAAACAAACCTGAGAGTGTGTAAGAGAGATCACCAGGCTGATGGTCCCCAGTGTTAAGAACAGCCATTGCTGTGAGATTGAACAGATAGAATTTGAGCAAAGAGGAAGCAAATACAGGAAGAAGGAAGGTGCTTATAAATGTAATAAAACTTTGCTAGCACATTTATCATAATTTCCTGTCTGGGTATAATAAAAGAATAATAGTTATTTTCTATTATTACTAAGACCTTCATATTTCTATAAAATACTGCACACAATAGTATCTTATGTAGGATCACTGTTTGTAATTGAACTGGAGCTGTCAAAACAAATGCATGAAGAACTTCAATTTGGGGAATTCCAGTACGTGCCTGACCTAAAGGACTAATCTATTGTTTATCTAGATAAATATCTGTGGCCTGATTCATAACACGAGCATATTTTGCAAATAGATGCCTGCAACATGCTACTGAGGTATCACAGTATGCTGTCTGTGTGGCTGGCTTTTGTGACTTTTCAGTTGCCTGTGGCTGCAAACATTATTGCCTGCCCTTTAATCCCTAGGTTGGTAGTTCTCGTGCCATGGTTTGTATATAATATTTTCTTCTACTTGTGGACTTAGGACACTTTTATTATAAGGTGTGGGTGTGGTTTGTTTGGGTCTGTGACTTTACGGAGAAAAGTTCTAGTCCTAGTTGTGCCAAAAATCAGTGTATGCAATTTGATGGTACCACAAATTAGGCCAAAAGATACTATTGATCAGTCTCGAAGGCTAAGACCGAGAAATGCTGATGTCTTCTGAATGATGTCAGATTTGAACTTGAAGGCATCTAATTACCAGATCAGTGCACCCTTTGTGGACTACACAGTACCTGAGTGGGAAAGAACCTTTGCTTTCTGCAGGGCTTGATTTGATACTGCGATGGAAAAGGAAAATGCAGTTTTGCAACTTTGTGCAAAATTGCGTCCTGAGCCATTTCCTTTGAAACTGGAGTTTGGTAACTGCTTGGTGTTTGCTGCTCTTATTATGTCAGTCAAATACTCTAGAAGTCAAACTAGACATCTGTTAAATGAGCTATGAAAAAGTACACAAGGCTTGGAGGAGGTCAAAGGCTGTTGTAATGGGGAAGTCAGGCTACATGTGCAAACCAAATCCACCCAGAGCATTTTGTTCCTATCAAAGTGAAATGTGAAGATGTATTTCTTTTCCTCTATTCCTCCTAATTCTGCGATCCACTATTCTAAATATTATGGTTTTTAAAAATGCCACAAAAAGTTTTACTAGCTAGATGGAGGGAGAGTTAATTTCACCTGTTTGGTATAGCTTACCAAACAATGAAGTAGATCTGGTCTGTATTAGCTAAAATAAGAGGGATAAGGCATCTTACTTTTGGTTTATTTTGGACAAGAAATATCACATCATTACAAAAGGTTGTTACCAAGATGAAGTTTTTCAAAGAGTCTAACTGAAGTTGACTATCCCCTTATAATTTTATTAGTATGTGCCCAAGTATGTGGACTTCTGCATGCAAAAACACCTGAGGCAGGACCAAACAGCTGTGGGAACAACTAATCCAAATTGGATCCATGTTCCCACTGAAAGTAATAATGTGGCTGCTTACAGGAACTATCCCCTTAAGATCCCTGGAGACTACCGATGTGGGTGGAGTACATAGGACATGAAGTAAAAATATTGTGAGATAAACCTGTCCAAAAAGGAGTCTAATCTCCAAAGAAGACAATGGTTATCACATAGCCATGGGCTACTCATTAACCCGTGGTTGCTAAAACAAATATTATTCTAGAGTGACAGCCAGCTACTAACAAGAAACTGTTACTTTTTAATCTTATTTTGGATTTGTTGCTTTACGCCAATTTTTTGGAGTTTAGTAGTAAAATAACAATGTGAGTATCTCAGCAGGCCCTGTGTCAGAACTCCAAAGAAAGAATGAATTCTCCAATAAGCTCTTGTTACAAAATCAAATCCAGAAGAACTTCAGATTAACTAGGCTTCAATAAATACTTGTTCTGCTTCCTCATGTGGAAAAGCAAAAGCAAGTTCAGAAATGGGGGGAGAATAAGGCAAAAGTGGGTTTAAGAACAATTGAATTGCGAGCATACTTTTACAATAAAGAACAATTTTGGCATCTGGCATAACAATAGAAGGTTGGAATATTAATAAATAAGAATAATTTTTGTATACAGTCCACAGTTGAGCTATGAGGTTTAATTTGTGTGATTCACTAAGGTAAATAATACAGTTCTGTAAAGATTAACTACATTAGCAAGCATCCTAGCTAGGATAATACTGGTTTTCAGTCCATGCATCAAAGCTGAGCAGTCAGACGCAGGAAGAAAGTTCTCTTGGGATATGATGTTGGGCAATTAACTGCATTTCCAGAGATTTATGGGGTCTTCTGAACTGCTTCAGTGTTGACCATCATCAGAAATGGAATATTGGGCTTGGTAGGCTGTTGCTTTGCAGTATGGATGGTCCTATGATTTGGAGGTAGATATCCAGAAAATACTTACATAACAGCATGGTAAATCTTAATCTTTTCTTCTGTTTGCAAATACCTCCCTTTTCAACATACAGGAAGTTGAAATACTCTGTAAAAATTTGATTGTTATAGAAGGACAAAAATATAACTCCCTTCTAAAATAACTTTTGTAACACTCATTTCCAGTATCTGTTTCTTCTTACAAAAGTACTAAATGTATTAGTTGGTGATTCAATTCTAAGTTTGGAAAACTTTAAGAAGTGCTCATGGAATGCTTTTTCTCCTGATTTTTAAGTCAGGGCTGTTTGTGCATTTGCACCTCCGTGATGTGTCTTACAGAAAGATTAAGCAACTGATATATCTTCCTTGTTTTAAATTAATACTTTTTGGAATAATGTCAACTTTTTTTTTCAATTTATTATTCATGAAGTCAGCTGTCTTAGCATATTTCATTCTTACATTTGTTTAGAGGCCCTGAATTATAGCATCTGGTTCCTAAGGATGACAACATCACTCTTTTGCTTTTTTCTGGTATTTGCTGTCCCCTATTGCTGAAATGTCACCTTTGGGACTGTGATTGTCATTAGACATATGTGTAATCCTTGTAGTAACTTTTAATGATATTGATAATGCAGTGATAATGACAGAAAAAGACAAAATAGGTTCTTAGGGGAGAAGATTGAGATACTTTTAATTCCATGGTATCCCAGGATGTTAATATTGAATCACGATGGTGCTCTTCCTTGGTTACTAGTTCTCTAGAGGTGAAAATACACCAGCTTTTTTCTTCCTTCCCCAGAAAGAAGTAAGAATTAAGTGGGAGTCTATTTTGATATCAGCAAGTATAGAATGTAAATTTGGAAACAAGACCACTTGATTATATATATGAGTTGTATTATTGATCTGCTGTTGTTTTTCAAGGCTGTACTTGTTTATTTTGTTATAGCTCTTTCTCAAAAACAAATATCTACTTGGACCAGGGATGCATTTTCAGAGATGTCAGATGGTACATGGGCCTTGGTTTTCTTGAATCTGCAGCACTTCCTGAACAGTTTAAATACTTAAAACTTGCAGAGTCATCTTGGGTATTCTGAGCTGAAGCTTCTGAAGTTTTAAAAAACTTTTATCACAACTTGAAGGGGTGGTCTCTGGTAATTTTTTGTCTGTATTTATTTTAAAAAACTCCACCAATTCCAATATGATGTTATGTTTAAGCACAATTTGCTTATTAATCTTTTAGTAGGAATTACTTTTGCATCTGGAAATATGAAACAAAAAGATCATGAATTGAAGGTACTTTCCCTAAATGTAATACCCACTTAATATTATGTAAATGCTAAAGTGAATTTTCTTTCCCCCAAAATGCTAATGGTGAGGATCCTTGATAGAAAAGAATGATTACTTTTTTTTTTTTTTTCTCTCATTAGGCGAGTACTTTACTGGTTGGTGTTTTTGGCTTTGGGCTTGGGTTTTTTTTTTTGCATATGCACAAGAGAGATCTCAGCATGTGATCTAACTACACTTTGTATTTTTAAAGTTTTACAGTTAGCAACATGCTGGCTTAATAATCCTAGCATAAATACAGGGGAAGAGTCTTGGTGAGGAGGCATATAATTAGAATCTAAGTATGTAGATAAAGAAAATATGGGTTGGGTGCTGCAAGGAATAATATATAACTAAGCCAGTTCAAACAGCTGATCAGTTGAATGCTACCTCCAATTTGTTGGTATCGTGCTGAGAATAAATCAGGTTTGTGCAGTGACTGGAAATGACCTTTTATGTTCCTTGGACCTGTTTTCACTTTAGGTTTTTGAATACCCACTGCTCTTCCCTGGCTTTATTCTTTAGCAGATGTTAAATCAAATTGTTGCAAAACTATTATGGACGTATTATTGTCCGTGTAGATTTTATGAGAATTTGCATTAGTTTAGCTAACTTAGTTAAAAAGATAACTAAAGTATGAAAGCATCCAACATTTGAGTCTTGTACCTCGGCTCTTCCCAGTGAGATGCCATTTCTTTAACAATACAATAGAACTTGACTGGTTCAGATATTACATTCTCAAAATCTCCTGGGGAAAATGAAGTGCATTATTATCTAAAGGGTGACCTCATCGTACGCCAAGGGAGCAAATGAGGCTGTAGCAACTCTTTTGAGCCTTTATTATGAAAAGTTGTGCAGATTTTAAAAATGCTGTCTGCCCTTCATACTTTTTCCTCTAGAAGGTATACCTTTTATGAAGACAAGTCGGTGAAGAAGTAGCTGATAAAATCTTTGGATAAAATTGAAAGCGGTTCACATATGGGAGTGGAAGGGAAACAAAAATACAGTGCCTGTTGCCTCAGATGCACTATGGCAGCACCATGTTTATAACCTCTGTGGTAGACTTCAGTGTGATACATCTTGTTGAAAGAAAAGCTATCTGGATTTTTAGCATGCCTGTGTCAAAGCGGAGATAATCTTTTTATAGGGGAGAACTATCGCCTTCTATTGCTTCAGTTTCTCCCTCCAGTAAGTTTACTGAGGACGGCATTTTTCTTGCTACACCTTGCAATATTAAAAAACAGAGCTGATGCATGCATGAACTGGGAATGTTTGTGAAGACTGATTATCTTAAATAAACAAGTAATGACGTTAGTATTTTATGTTGATCTGTGTTATACCACAGCTGTGAATTTTTTAGTGCTTTAGGTGCTGCAGTAAATAAATTTGTGTTCAAAAATTGGAATGATTGTCCATATGCCACAGTAGCCTCTGCTTGCTTTATTTCTCATTACTGTACCTTTGAGGGAGATATTTTTACCCGGTATCTGACAAGTGAATACAAATTTCCTTCGTGTGTGTCATTGTCATAGCTTCTTTGTCATAGCTTGATATTATGAGAACAAAAGAAAGCTAGGGACCCTAGCGAGAATGTTAGAGAGGGATTAACAGAGCCTTGTAGCTATGGAGTTAAGCTGGGCTTCTGTTTTCACTGCCAATGACATCTTGATTTATGCATACTGGGGATGTTTTTAAACACAGAAGCAATAGGAAATAAGACAGTTTGCTTCTAGCCTGTGTTTCCTGCAGGGCTTCTTGGCTTTGCCTTCCGGTTAGACAACAGCATTCAGAGCATAATCTTGTTGTTCCATCCTCTTATTGCTGTTTATTTGTTTTGCTGGTTATGTAAAGCTCTGGGATTCAATCCATTCTCCCCTTGCCCAAATCTTCCTTGAAGATGTAAGTTGGGAATGTGCATGCAAAAAATCTCTTGGGCGCATCCTGTTTTCAAATTGTGTTTTTTCCTTCAGTCTTGCGCTCCTACTGAGAATGAGGCTTGAAGGATGTCTTATGCTCGCATCTGACAAAGTTGGTGAATGCTAAGGATAAAAGTGCACGTGTTCATAAATGGTGTAAGAGTTGAACAACTAACTAATGGATGGATTTGTAACTTTTTTAGAAGTATTTTGTGATAATACAGATATGCAAGTAGTCTTAATTGTGGTTCAGGGTATTTTTTTTTTTTTTCTCAGGGTGTTGTCTTAAGAAAAAAGTAGTCTGGTAGCAGTTTGAGTATTCACACTGTTGTTATGGAACAGTGTAACCACAGATGAACTTCCACAAATACTGAAAGCAGCAGCCTGGAACAAAAATATAAACTTCTCCCTTCCTACTGCTTTATTTATTTCAAGTGTGCAAATTGCTGAGATAAGCAGGCCTGCAAAGTTGAGATGGGTTAGCTGTAATGTAAGCGTTAACTACTGTGAAAACAAGCTTTCTTCCGTTAGTAAGCACTTCTGAGTGGCCTGTGGCTGGTCACTTGCTAAAAAGTGGCATAATTTGCAATTATAATAGTGTAACAGCCTATTCCTGCTCTGCTGAAATACTTTTGAGGATTTCAACACTTCAACATATATTTCAACTAGAAATATATTCATGTGATTTTGCTTATGGGTTTACTACAAAATCAGAATGATTGATGGAAATTAAGTATTACAAAAGGAGGAGGTTTTGGAATGTATCAAAGGAGTTTTACTAGGAAGATGACTGGTGTTAACCTCTAGCCCTGTCTCGGTGGTCTTTGATATTAAATTGCTAATACAAGATACTGATTAGGATCTTCTCATTCAGTGAAATCATATTGCTTCATCTTCTTTTGTATGCTGCTGTAAAACAACCTCTTAACCTAATGTAGTTACAGTGTTGATAAAAAGTAAAATATGCCTTCATCTATGTAAAAAAAGCATATCTGCATAGAAGCTTTCCTGGTCCTTTGAGTTCTCTAAGATAATAAGACTATTTTTTCCTACAGATACAAAGAATTTAACTATAATGCTGCAGTATGGATTTCATCATTCAGCCATTCCATGGTGTTTATGTCACTCATTTCTAGTACTGTACCAAGAATGTGTACTGTACTATCTAGAAACTGTGGTATCTCTTGGTTTTGAGTGATGCTAAAATTAGATAATTTTTTATTTCAACAGTGGTTGAGGTTGGACATACTAAATGAAATGGTAAAATTTATGATATGTATTTTTTTATTTAATTATCTTTAATTTTTTTTTCCTATTAGAATTCCCACCCCCCCATTTCTCCTATTGAGAATATTTTTTTGTGCATCATTGTACAGGAGAAATGGTGCTAATGTTTGTTTTGTCATATGATGAATAAATTTCATTTGGAAAATTTCTCTCCCTAATTCCTATCTTTAAAGTCTTTGTTATGGTTCTAATTAGTAGGTATTAGCATATGTATCAACATGCAAAACGTGCAAGTACTATTTGGAAAACTAAATGCTAGGTTTAGCTCATAATTTTGTATCATTTGGATTTATTTTGAACAAAACATTAGCACGCTGAAGTACGAAAACTGTAAAATTATGGCATAAAATCAGCATCAATAAAAATCTGTCTTATACACGGCTTTTCCTCTCCTAATATGCATGCAGCTGGGCAAAGAGGAATATAACAAATGTGTTGCTATTCTTCATGACTGAGACTGCAGAAGGTAAATGTGGTGAATTAAAGTGCTTTTATAGTATCGAGGAGGAGGAAATGGGGTGGATTACTTTGAGGACGAAAATTTTCCTCTTCAGGCAAAACAAGCTTGTATTTGTTTTGCCAGTTGCAATAATGTGCCACCCAACATAAACGTTGGTACCACTACATCTCTCATAACCATAACGTAGGGCTAGAAGAGCAGGCCTCAGCCCCTCAGAGCGAGCTCTGGCTGCATTTAGGAGTTGTAAGCAGTCGCTTCTTCTGTTACCCTTCCTCTGTTTTTTAAAATTCCTCTTCCGGAGAAGGTGAGAAGAGAGGTATTAAAACTGCTGTGGAACTTCTTAATTTTGTTAGACTTGGTGTAAGTATCTCATGTTTGATACCTTGTTCCGTTCCCTACATGTTACGTTTCTTGATTTTTTTTATTTTTTTTTTATTTTTTCATTCCCCCTAATACATATGTTTTACTTTCTAGCAACAACTGAGGGATACGTTAAGGCAACCTTGAAGACTTTTCTGTGGAAGTGGCCCTTAAATAGACAGATTTGCAAGGAGTAATAAGCCTTTGTAAAAAGCACCTATAACAAAGTATCCTATAACAAAAGTATATAAGTATCTTATAACAAAAATCTTGTTATCACACAAAGACAATGCTTTTCATGCCATAGTTCCCCGAGCACTTTGGGCTAACTTGACTACTATGAGAAGTGCTGTCTTCTCACTACTCCAGCTGTTTATTCTCCTCTGTTTGCCAGTTCAAGTGCTTGAGGGATCTTATTAGGAATTGGATTGTGCTAGTGATGCAGGTTAAAACTAATGGGAAGAAAACAACGTTTCAGTTTAACTGGGATGAGTTCCTGATCCAATTCACTGTACTGCTGCACTCCTCCTGCATGGGAGAGGTGCATAGGGAAGGCTGAGAGACCGGGAATGATGTAGCGGGGTGGGATCAACTCTAATCATGGTAGTGACAGTTTGCTGGCTTAATGTAATTGTGGAACTGTAACATTAGGTGCTATGGTCTCTCAGAAACTAGTTATATTAGTATATAATATAATAAAACCTCACAAAATCAAACCTTTTTTTTTTTTATTCCCTATAGAACAGGCTAAAATAATCCATTTTCAGCTAAGTAAAACGTCCTCTGAGAAATAAGTAATTGTTCAAATATCTGTTAAGTTCTTCCTCTTGTTTGCTAGAACTGTGGATCCAAAAGTGTCACTATGACAGAATATGCTTCTGTTTGGAGGAAGAAAAGTAATTTCAAATCTGATGACCAAGTAGCAATCAGTCAGGATGGCAAAATCAGGCTACCCCAGTAAACAGAGGAGTAGAGCAGCCAGGGCAATCATGTCAGCTTGCCAGGTATCCTGTGTAACTGCTGCAGATTTTGTGAGGGTTTGTGGTGATGGTTTGTACGTACATGTGTGATTATTTTTATTTTTTTTTTACAGGGGGAAAATGGAAAATGCTAAATGTAGTTTATGGAAAGCACACTTTACATAACTGTAGTTTTTAGCTGCACCTTTCTAACTTGATTATCATTGTTGGAAGAATAGTTTGTACATCAGCTCATTTTCTGCTAAAATCTCTTTCGTATTCAAGTTGCTTTGCTACAGCAAAGTGAATGCAAATCAGACTCCTCCTGTATTGTTTCTTTTGTATTCTGTCACCCTCTATGGTAATAGCCAGCAAAAATCTCAACTCCCAAGTTATGTCTCTCTTTTGCTAATTTTTTCTGCTGACATACACCACATCCCAGTTAGGGAGTGTTATCCTGGGGACACAAATGGATTTCCTTTGTGGGTAGTCAGAAGTAATCTTTTGGTAACGAACTGACTTTGATAAAACACATTGCCCATTGCTGCATGCAGCTGTTATGCATGAAATCCTGTTTATCGAATATGCAATTACAGAAGAATAATGATAAACATCCTCCCTCTTATTGCCACAGATCGCAAACTCATGCAGGTCAGGGAACGAAAGAAAAGTTAGGAAGTAGGATGTGCATCGTGCATCATATATTGCCTATTGCCACATGCTCCCAGCCAGGTATTTTGTGGTGTGAAAATCCAGCATGTATTTTACAAAGCAAAAATACACTTTATTATGAAATGACATGAAGTTCTCGACTAAAATAAATTATAACAGAAAGTTCTTAATTTGCTTTCTTTGCAAGTTGTACTTTGTTTTGCATGTGACTCACTGAAGATGACTGTAATTTTGTTTAACCTGGAATTACCTAGCTGCTGTTCAGAGTACATTCATTCTTGTGACTCAGTGACTCAGTTCACTCTTAAAATTTCTGATTTTGTGCACTTTTTCCCAGTAATACTTGTGCTTCCAGGATGTGAGGAGCAGTGTGTCAAATACACTTGTTACAGGACCAAGCACGCTGTGCTCAGAGGCAGTGCTTTAGAGGTCTCCAATGTATTGTGAAATGCAGCCATGTAGGTTTATCAGGAGCAGCTGTTTTTGTTCTGTGGACGGATCCATCTGGGGCGGAGGGGGGGGAGAGAGCACACTGGTGGCTTTTAGAGATTAGCTGGTGACAGTTTTGCTTGGGAAGTGTACCAAGTTTTAGCAGAGCTACTGTAACAGAGATAGGAGGTGAAAAGGGACGGTGAAAAAAACACAAGCTCTACTAATCTTTTTGTGTCAGGAGAAGCCTTCAGGATTTGGTTATCTGCATGTGGGTCTAATTGCAGCCTTGATTAGAGGAGTGCCTAACACTTCCTACTTCAGTAAAGATCTGGCTGAGCTGTTAGAGATGGCATTTGGACATAGAAGGCCTAGATGAGGAGTCAGAGCAGCTGTGTCCTTGTGCAGGCAAGCGGGAGGCTGTCCGGTTTATTGGATTACCTCTTGTCAGATCATGGCAATGC
This sequence comes from Limnodromus scolopaceus, assembly GCA_028565335.1. Classification (NCBI taxonomy): domain Eukaryota; kingdom Metazoa; phylum Chordata; class Aves; order Charadriiformes; family Scolopacidae; genus Limnodromus; species Limnodromus scolopaceus. Next base: position 50,610,407 of record JAOXNO010000041.1, on the reverse strand, counting down.
ATTCTTAAATCCCTTGGGGTAGGGAGGGAGTGTTGAAGAAGGGATGGCTTATTTTAGGTAAACTGATTTAGACAGCAGTCCATTTTCTTGTTCCCTTTCTGCTGAGAAATGTGGGAACATTTCATGAAAGGGTAACATTGAGTCTTCAAAATGTTCACATCTGGTGTTGTGGTATTTTGCGGGCAGAAGCTGTGTGGCAGGTATGAGCTGGGCAGAGGGCCTAGAAGAGCTTGATTAGTTTCTGCACCGTTTTGTTTGACTTCAGGAAGTGGTGGGTGAGTGCTTGCTTTTAATGCTATTCCTACTCTCCTGCTTCTCCTTTCATCCTCTTTCCTAAACTTATGCCAGTTAAGGGTTAACAGTAAGCATTCGTTTAGCATACTGCTTGCTTTTGTATTAAAGGGTAACTGTGAAATCTTTCCATAGTGAAAGAGCAACAAAAGATTTCTGGGTTTAATTCTTGGCTGTTGGAACCTCATGTATTTGGAGAAAGTGATACGGGTTTTGTGGAATCTTCACCACTCTTGTAGCATATTATATAGTTACTACTATGTTCAGGTCTTCTATCAGTTTCTTAATATATGAAGCAAATGCTTTGCTCTCCAGTTGAGCAAAAGGGTCTTGAGAATAATGCCTTTCAAACAAGTACCATATTTTGTTTGATTTACCTTTATGTTGGAAGGGTCATGTCAGAGTGTAGTTCTGTACTTTCTCTTGCCGTGCTTGGAGAACTTCTAGTTACTTCACAGGAATGGGATTCCTCCTTCTCAGGGAGAAAGGTTTCCTGCCTTTTGGTCCTTAGACTCTGCTGATTTTGCACTGACTGATCCGAGTTTTGGGCCATTAAGTCAGACATAAGAGGCAAGTAAGCAAATACAATCTCTTCAGAGGAAAACATGCAATGTTTGAATTGCACAGTAGGATTAGAACAACTCTGTGTTATAAACGCTAAGAACTTATCCTGTGCGTATACTCTATATGCCAGTGACAGTCAACTTGGTGTCCAGAGTTTTGCAAGTGATACAGCTGGAGTTCTAATCTTGTCCTTTAAGCATAATGAGTGCTTGCTTGAAAATGCTTTTAAGCAGCGTTTTTCACTCCCTCAGAGCACAGTCATACAAAAGGGCTGATTTAGGCTGTGGTGCCACTGGTGAAAAGGAGGATATGATTTTCCTGAATCAGTTCTGCCACTAGCAGAATATTGCTACTTGTCAGGAGACTGCGAGATGCTGCACCAACAATTTGTGTCTGCACTCAGTGAGTTGTGGACAAGAACTTTGTGGGATAAGGGAGAGAATTAATGGGGGTCAATGAGATACAGGCATGCCTTTTAATATTGATAATAACAAACTGATCATCATTTGTAGAAAATGGTAACTAATAAATCAGCTACAACTGAATAGCTTTGGATATAAACATAAAACTGTAAAGTTTTGGAAGGGGTTTGTACAAGATCATTAAATGAAGAGGCTGATAGCACTTGGGCAATTCTTTAACAAAAAACTTCATTGAAAAATTAGGAAGCAATATCTTGAATGAGTGATCTGTGTGGATTTGAGCACTTAAGACAAGTGTGCTATATCCAGCTCTCACCTGTTTCCTAAAATCAAGGCTTACAAAGTCCTGTAGTTGAATTGTAAACTTTACAGGTTTTTTCCTCCCTCAATGTAGTGCGCTTTGCTCAGTGTAATTGGGAACATTTTACAATGGTAATGAACTTGGCAAGAAAAGAGCCCTTTGCCTGCTGCCAGAGTAAAGCAAATAAACAAATAAGGAAAACAAAAGAAGATTCCTCCCTGTCCCCTCGGCGGGTTGCAGGAGCGGCTGGCACCGCTGGCCATGCTGGCGGAAGGGTGGAATGTCCTGCCGTGCATTCCACGCAGATGGCCTGGCCCCTGGCCACCCCAGCAGAGCAGAAAATACCACGCTCTCAGCCATGCCACTTGTGATTTAATTGGAACTGAAGCTAACTTTAAAAAATAGTGCATCATCAATTAAAACTGTTTTTCTGTGTCTCCAAAAATTACACAATGGTTTAGATCTTCTCTTGTTTGCTCTGGAGAAACTGAATTCTTGCATCAGACAAACACATGTTAGTGAGATCTTCATCTTAAGGATAACATCTTTATGTTTTGGGGCACCTTGCCATAAAGAAAGTCCCAGAATTCCCATCTCAAGAGAGCACAGGCATCACCTGAAGGGAGTAATTTTTCTGCAGTCACCTCTTGTGGTTCTCAGCAAAGTGCTGGCCTTCTGCTTTCAAGAACGGTGAAGTAATGCTTCCTGTGTAGCAAATACCAGTGCTGTTGCACAGGAGCACTTGGGACAGCTCGTTGTACTTCCAGACTGACTTCTATATATAGTTGTGGTGATCAGTACTAACTCCTGACAAAACAAAAGTTAATGCACCTCGTAGTAGACTTGCAGAGTCTTGCACTCGCAAACTCTGAACTGGGGTCTGAGTATTTTAAGTATTAAGGTTGACTGAGGAAGAAATGTGCTTGTTCTTGCAAGACCAGATGCTCATCTGAGTTTATCTTGCATTTTGCTGTCTGTAGCACTGACTACAATAACAGCTTCTTACCATTAATCAAATCTGCAGGTAGCATGAGAGAGAAATGGTGCTCTTTTCCTGTAGCTTATGTTTGATCGGTCACCATTAAGGAAGCAAAACACCGTAACCTTAATTGAAGGATACAATAATGATGTTTTGTAGTTATTTAGCAGGCAAAATCTGACACCATTAAGGAAGTAGAACACCCTGTCCTTAATTGAAGGATATGAAAATGATTCTTTGTAGCCATTCAGTAGGCAAAATCTGTGATTAGTGTCACGTATTGTTTTAGAATCTGGAGAAGGAGTAGCTAATGTTTGTGGGATGAAATAATTTTAGGAAGAACATGGAAAATTACTTCACCTAATTCTACACTGCAGTCTTTACGCAGGCTGGTAGTTCAGTGCTTCCTGATGTTTGGTAAGAAATTGTTCCTCACAACGGGTGGAGTATAAAAGCTGGGATATGGCTTTCACCAAGCATTTAATGCCTGGGACTACAGTGCTGTTTAGAAAACTAAGTTCAAGCATTCTGTTTCCAGCAACATATTTCAAGAATGCTATGCAAATCCATATATTAGAATAACAAAGAACAGATCAGATTGTCTTGCTAGAAGCCAATGGCGGTTGTAGGCCAGTGCTACCTGGACAGCCATTGAAAGCCTTGTGAAACTGGCACGAACCAGTGTGTGGGTACCTACTACCATCTATCTGCGTGTCCCCAGTGCAAAAATGCAGAGGGAAAGGTGAAACTCTCCAGTGCTCTTTGGCTTGCATGATTGCTCTGATGTACTGGTTCATGGGGACTGTGCAGCTATGAAAGAACATAACTGTCAGCTGGAGGTGTTTCCTTGTGATGAAAACAGCCAGCAGTTGTTGGATGAGCGTCTCTTGTTGCCCTGCCAGAGTTTGATCCAAGTTTGAGTATCACAACGTGGATCTGTTTGAAAACTTTGTGTTGCACCAGGGCATTTTTATGGGCAGGTGAGTCCATGGGAGTTACTGCTGCATTGTTTTCACACTGAAAATGCAAATGCAAAAAATCAGCTCCAAAACCAGCAATACCTTGTAAGATTTGGTGTGTTGCTTTTCCAATGTTTGTAGTTCAACCTTCAGCTCTTAAATTCTTACCGATAACATTTTACAAGCCTTCAGAAGACTAACTGTTGTACGGATCAGTTTGCTTTGCTTTTACATAAACCTGATTCAATTGTACAAGTTTCATGCTAATGTTGGCTATGACTATGCTAGGCCTCTAACTATAAAATGTTTTTTCCTCAGTTTAACTTTGCTTTCTGATAGAAACAAGAGGACAAATTACTTGGAGTGCCAGATAAATGTGTACTTGGCTGTCTGATGAAAAACTATCTTTTTCATTTTTTTTCTTCTGTGTATATTTCATAATGTCTGTTCTAAAATATCCAAAGGCAATTACCGAAACCAAATCAATGCTAGATAATTATAAGAGAAATGTACTGCCTGGAGCCACTTATTCTAATATCACCTTCCTGCTAACTACAATTAGAGGGAAAAAAAAATTACATTAGTCACTTGAAAAGGGCAGCAATCCCTGTTTTAACAAGCCATGTAGCTTTTTTCACTGTTCTCAGCATCCCTTTGCCTGCTCGGTCAAGCTCAAGAGAGAAACCTGAAGTAGACTGTGCATTGTATAGAGAGTTGCTGTTTCTTCATTACCCAGAATTCTTCACCAGGACTTACAATTCTGGTGCTGTGAATTCTGTTAACTAATGAATTTTAGGTTCTGCTTAATTTAGCTATTCTTCTTGATGATGAATTAGTTTATTTCTTGCTTGAGGTTCTTGGGGGAACATCTGTGCCACCAAGGCTCTCCAGGAGAAACTGGTCTCTGAGCTTTCTTCTTTGGGCAGAAGATGGCTCTGGGCATGGTGGCTGACAGCTTCAAACAGGGGTGACACCTACTGAGCAGACAAAGCTCGACAGTGCGAGCTTCATCTAACAGGCCACAGAAGACCAGTGGTAGTGGGGCTGTCTGATTACTTCAAGGGTATCCTCAAGGAGTAGAGATTTTTCAGCTTTTTGTGTGACAGTTCAGTAAATATTAGCTGGTATTTTTCAGCACAGGCAAATCTCTGAACTTCACTTTTAAAGGTAAGAGAAATGGAGAAACAAGCTATCCGTAAACACAAACGTAGCAACATGCAATGCAGCAGTGAACTAGAAAAGAAGAGCTTCTGAACAAGACCCTGTGATATTCCATTCAGTTAAGAGCTGGGAGGTGTTTGTGCAAATGTATCTGAGAGAACATAGGCTGCTCCAAAATATGGCATAGTTTTCAATAATGTCTTGCATAATAAAGTTTACCAGTTCATTTTCTTGACAAACTAATGATCTAAGTTCTTGAAATAACTTGTCTATGTGAATAGTTGAAAGAGGAAGTATTTCACAACAGTATTTTCATCAGGGTTTTGTTATAAAAATGTGTGAAATAAGAAGTAACAAAGGAATCTCAAATATGAAAGGTTTGAGTTTCACTTTTTTTAGTTCTTAAGTGCAGGTTCCCTCTTCCAACCCTGTTCTTAAATAACTGAAAATAGAAGAAAAAAAAAAAAAGAAAGTTCATATCCAAAACATACACAGTCTCCAAATACATTTCCGAAGCTGCTAGATCCTCAGGTAAAGAAATGAAAAGATAAGACATGGAGTAATATTGCTAAAAGAGAAGGACGTTTTCTTTTTTTCCCCAGTTTCATAGCCCAGTAGCTATTTGGTTGCCTTTCTTGTAATGCATCAGGGCCAGAGAGCACTGTGAAAGAGAAATGGGGAGCACTGGTGGTGCCAGAGTGCTCTCTAACTTCAGGTAACTGCTGATTTGGAGGGTAGGGAATGTATGCAGACAGGACTCCAGCAACCCCTGGCTTATCTGTTGCTGGGGAAATACCGAATAAGTAATGAAGTGTTCTGTAGAATATTGGATACTATTTTACTACTTTGTTCTAACTAAACTAACTGAAAAAACCTGACAAACATTGGTGTTCCTGGAAGTCGTTGAATTCATAGTCCTAGAGTCTGAATTGGGTACAAAGCAGATATTGCGCAGGTGGTAGAAAATGCAATCTGCATTTGGTTATGCTGAACATGTACCATAGACCTATCACAGAGAAATTAAGGTGAAAAGTTACGTAGATCTCTACCCTCACCGAATCCTTTAAGAGCTATTTCTTATAAGGATGCTCAATAAGTTACATTTACTGTTGTAGGCCCGAAGAAGCAGCAATAGTCAGAAGAATAACTTAGTTTTCAGCTGCTAGAAAGAATCTTGCAAATAACACTTTTGAAAGTGTGCTTTAAAAGTGGCTATTCTGTGTACATTTTGTACTCTTCAGTCTAACAGGGAATTTCTTGCTCAGGTAATAGCCTAATTTGCAGAAGCAATACTGTACATGGCAGTGAAGAATCCAAGCGTTCTTGGATTCCAGCTAAATGCAGAAATTCACAGCAAACCATTTGAAGAAACAAGCTGAAATTTCTATACTGTGCAGATGTATTTATGTGGATTTCTGGAAAATTATACTTTATAAATGGAATCTTTTCCCTGAAATAGCAAAAATCTGACTTTTTATCCTAAGCCACGCTATCAAAAATGCTTATATTTTTGATTAACTGGATAATAATAACTGTACTATTGTAGCCTATGAAACAATTGATAGCGGGGGTGTTTTTTTTTTTTTTTGAAACATAACAATTTCAATTCAGATTGGCTTGTTTACACATTTAAAAAAGTAAGCAAGAGTTGGCAATAGGAGAACTGTTGTATTTTGTTTCTAAGTTATCTGTGAAACACTACCAGGAATTTAAGATACGTCTGGCATTACAATAAGCTGAATTAGTTCTGGCAGCATTTACAGTTAGAAGCTCGAAACAGTGTTCTGAGTACTTCACTTTTCAGGGTAGATGAGTCTCCTCCTTGCACCACATTTTCAAGGGAGCCTCTGAAAAAGGCAGTGATACAGCAGGTTTGTCAGAGGCATACTTTACCATCCAGGATGTTTGTTGGTTTTGGGTTTTTTTTTGGCCTAGGATATCTCCAGGCCTGAGTCAGAGGGAAGGAAATAAGATACTCTCAGGTCCTGTGCCTTCAGCTTAGATTTCCATCTACGTTGTTGGTCAGGCTTTGTGTTTCTTATTGTTACTTTACTAGTAACATGATAGCTATGAACACATTTTTCACTAGTAATTTTTCCACAGTGGTCTGGGGCATGCTTGTCTGACAAGAGGAGTATAAAAGCAAACACTATATTTAAAATTAGTTTAAGTCACTTGTGTTTAGTTATCTTTGGAAAATGTAGTACCCTGATTTTCATTTAAAAATCTCCATCTTCACTATCAACTTTTAAATCTGTCATGCGTTTGCCTGTTAGATAATACATAATTAAAATGTATTGTATGTGACTGAGGGTTTTCAAGGGTGATTTCCCTCTGCTGTGGACTACTGCATCTTCACAAACATGTTTTTGCAGTCTCTGAGAAGGTAGTTCTTTGAAAGACTCCAGTGTCTAAAGAAGTGCTTTCCTTCAGAAAGGAAAGTGATTTCAGGCTGGGAGCTTTCTTTAAGAGGAAGACCACCACTAGTGTTAAGGATCTGAAATATTCATTCATCTCTTCCTGGCTTATAGATGAATTATACTTCAGTTTTTTTAATTTAAAACTGTCTTTCTGCTTCTCAAGTAATAATACCACCTGATGTATGAGGTGCATCTCACTAGACCATGAGATTTCTGTGAGACAACAGAGACCTTTATGAAGGGGAAGCTCTTCTCTCGCCTCTTGCTTTGCTGCTACCCTGTCTTTAAGCTGCTGCCCTAAATTGACAGCTATGCAGAGCCGTATAGCTTCTTAAGCTTAGCAAGTTATAAATGGTATTCCTCATAACGACCTTGGGAGGTGAATATTGTGTTTCCCAGGCATGCAGAGAGAAGATGCGGAGTGTTGTGCTTTGGGTTTCTTAGTGACATATTTCCAAAAGAACATTGTGCAGCCTCAAGCAAACCAAGAAGATACATGTTTACATGAAAGATGCTGCTGCTTCTGTTGCAAGTATAATTCTGGAAGTGTAATGAGAATGAGAGGAAGTGGAGGACTTCCTGCATTAGTTTTTGTGGCTGTGTGAAGGGGCTCTCTAAAATGCAGCTGTGTTGCACAACTGATAAAAGTTATGTTAGGCTCAGATAAGTCTCTTGAGATGTGAACTAATATACCTCTTTGTGCTGTATGCATCATGGTTAAATTTTTATTAACCTGAAAGTCAGAACAACAATAATAACGGCTGAGTATGCCATTTATCTCTGTATTTTACCATAAGTCTATTACTTTCCCATGAAATGTAGTAGTGCCAGACCATGTCCTTAAAATGCAATTTACCCCTTTGGGAAAAGCTTCCACAGTAAACCCAAGTACTCAGCATGTGAGTAAAGGGTCTATGGAAAGTGGGAGAAAGAAAAGGGTAATGCATGGCCTTTAACATAGTGGTGATATATCCCCCTTACATCTGTCTAGGCAAGAAAGGGAGAAATAGTAAATGGGCAAAAATTAATTTTATTTGGGAAAAGCTTAAGATGTCTGTGGCATCCTAAAGGGAAGATAGTTACTTAAATTCCTTTCTGAAACATCCGAACTACTTTTATCTAATTTCTAGATTCTTAGGTTGCACTTAATGCTGTGCTGGATGAGACTACCTGATTAATGATTGTATTTGACTTCTGCACTCTATGGGTTTATAAACTGAATAAATGAAATGTTACTAAACATATTTTATTGCCTTTTCAGTGACTGCTATTGAAGTGTTAGTCATGTTTATCTGTTCAATACTTTGTTTTACAATATATTTACAGTGGCTTTAGTGAGTGTTTATTTACTCAATGTACAGTGTTAGTTTCTTTTTCAAATTGTAAGTTTCCCTGTATGACTTTTTTTTATTAAGGTCTGGGACCTTGATGAACTTTACTATAGGGCTGAAGGGTGATTTTGAGGCCAGTATGGGAGATATTTATTAAGGTGCAAGGAGAAATTAAGACTATTTCTCTTTGCCTTTGACCTCTATGCTTTTGTGGAGGTGTGTTTTTGTACCCTGTACATAGCAGGGGAAGTGCTTTGGAAAGCACAGGTTTTGGAAAGTGCTTTTTTTATATCTGTGAAAGAGAAGTATTAATGTGCAGGTCAGATGGTCAGTGAGAGATTTTTAGAAACAGTAAAGCATGCTGGATTTAATTAGCTCAGCCTTGATGTCTGACACTGATTATTTTATTTTTTTAAATTTTTTTTGAGTGGTAATAGTGGTCACTCAATTTACAGAATCAAATACTGTAGACACGTTAGGGGCAGGGAGGGGGAAGAAACATAGGTGAAAACGGCTTGTTGCTTATGGGTATTTTTATCAGAGAAAAGAATACCTTATGAAAATCAACTTGATTTTCCTGTCATTGTGCTCTACTGCAGGTGTGGATATCCTGTATTAAAAAAGGCAAACTAAAACACTGCTGGTTCCCAGCAATCCAAAGGGTGCCTGTTTGCCTCTGATAACTGATGTATGTTTAACATCACATATTCAAAGATAATTGAGGAGTCCTCCACTTTCAGTGCAGAGTAAAATGGATTAGGTCATTCTTTGTTAAGGATCTAATGCTGGCATTGTCAATTAGCTAGACTCAAAAGATTTTATGATGAGAAATTGATCTTGTGTTTTAGGTTACAGTAAGAAAACAAAACCAAGCAAACAAAAACAAGAAGAAGAAAAAAAAAACAAAACCAGAAAACTCTTTAAAAGCAGAGACCAAAGACAAGGATGGCAGTCACACTATAAAAGCTGGTCCATTATGTAACATTAGGAAGAAAACAAGCAGGGAGTCGCTGAATTTCCAGAGTCGAGCTGCTTCCTGTGTGCAATGCTATAGATAATGCAAGAAAAAATTAATATAAATGTGCATTCAAAAGAATGCTTAAATTTTCCAAGTGCATAAAAGTTTTCAGTTTCTCATATTTATTGCAGGTCACATACATTTACCTTTTTGTGTGTGGGTTGATGTCTTTCTCAACAGTTTTGCCCAGAGAATCAAAACATAGATTTCCTTTTCTTTAAGAAGCTCATTCAGGAGTTAACCCTTCCCTACAGGCTGTGTCAGGTGGGAAAACTAAGGTTACTATCAGTTGTTCTTTGACTGGCTTTAAGGTTTTAGTTATTTTATCTATATAGGTATGAAACTTCAAACCATGGACTAGTTTGCCTGCTCAACTGCATAAGTTAGAATTCTTCTCTACTGTTGGGCTAGAGAAGAACAACAGTGTTCCAGAGTGTCAGTCTTCTCTGGCTTCATAAACAAGACCTCAAAGGTCAGACAGAGTGAGCATGTCAATTAAGGAAAAAAATGTTGTCTTTCCATAGTTTTATATATCAGTAGTAAATTCAGAAATACTTTCTATTACTTTTATTATGATTTATTTATTTTTATTTATTTATTTACAAGATTTATTTATTTATTTATTTATTTACAAGATTTATTTATTGCGTCAGTATTTCCAAGGAAGTGAGTGAAACTACCACTTTGTGTTAGGAAGCTTATTATGAATGGCTATTTTAAATTGTAGTGGTCAAATTTTGTCACAGTATTAGAAACAAGTGTTTGGCTTTTGTTTTCTTTTTTTTTTTTTAACTCCTTAACGTTCTTTGCTGGAAGGGTGTTTGGTTCATGACTTCTTTTTTTTTTTTTTTTTTATAAGACAGCTGCAGACACCATAAGCGTAACTGTACTTTGCGTGAAATCTCAGGCAAGGAGCATCAGTCAGGATACTGGCAACAGAGTTATTTAATGTCTTCAATAACTAAATATATGAACGTGATGTAACACATAGAAAGACTCGTCAGTGAGGCTCATGTGATCTATCATTGCAGTCCACACTTCTAACCTGACTTCCTTTTAAAATACAGAAGAGACCTATGTAGATTAAAGGTGTATGTGTATTGCTGTCAGTGCATCTTTATAGCAAATTCATGTGTTTTGTTCTGTGCCCTCAGTCTCTATGGGTTGTAATTTCTATGAAAGGTGAAGATGAATGAACTTGTTTCATTTCATTATCGTAAGGTGAAATGGGCATGAATTTCTTGTGGTTCTGAACTTCCTGCCCAGTTCTCATATTCTGGGTGAATTATCTGCCCAGAACACTCCTCTTGTAATCATATAATTTGCATGCAGTTCTCTGTATAGCCTGGCAGCCTGAGTCCAGCCTTACTTTTTTTGTGAAGTTTTTGCTGTTTTAACTATTTGTGATGGAGTGAATGTGCTGAAAAGTGGATTTAGTATATGCTTCTGTTGACAGGTCTCTCCTGTGGTTCCTTTGAGGGATCTTTGGAATTTAATGTATTTTTATTCTGTAGGATAATAAATCTAATTGAAGTTGTGGACTTTAAAAAATTACATGTCAGTTCCTGCTAGCCCTTTCACGCAAAGGATGCTTTTCTTACACTTGCAGACAAAGTGGTTCAGCAGGCGTATCATCTCCCAGCCAAAGAAACTAAGCATATGGCAGCTGAAGTAAAAGAGTGATAAAGCATGGTGAGGCTGCCAAGCAGAAAGATACCGCTATAGTGACAAAGCATGTGGTAGCACTTGGGGCTTTCGGGGAGATAATCTAGCTGTGACACTTTTGATTTCTAAGGAAGAAATTGCTAGAAACATGATGCAGTTTTATCTCAACAAGACTGACTTGAACTAGGCTAGATGTGTTCTTGCTTCTACTGTTGCAGGAACAATTTGGCTGCATCTGTTTTTTAAGTGCTAAATATAGCCTTTCCTCAAAAAAAAAAAAAATTACTGCTGCTTTTCTCAGCTTCAGTGTGTTCCTTCAGTTCTGTAGTAATGAGATATACCTTTCCATAAGTGAAACGTCATCTCTTTATTCTTGGATGCAGTGATTAGTGCTCCAAATAAACTAATCCAAACCGCCACATCTGATATTTGAACACAGGCATAGCTGAAGCAAGATAGGGGGCAAAAGGAGATTATTCAGTGAAAAATGAGAGTTCAAGATGAGTAGCCTTTTTGACAGGTTCATATGGGGGTCCAAATGAGAACAGTGGCATTGACACTTTTATGTATTAGATGTTGTTTTTGGACTGAGGCTTTGATTCCATGAAGAGGAATTATCAAAGCTTAATTTAAACAAGGGGTTTTCACGTTGCCAGTGATGACAGATACTTTTGCATTGGCATGCTATTTTTTTTAAGGTCTCCACTTTTTTGTTGTTAATACACAAATGGCCTTTTGGTCTCCCATCCATACATAGTGTTTTTGTTATCAGCGAGTTCAGTCCTGCTCTGTAAATTATAAAAATGAAGACATGCTTCTACATTTTGGAATAAAGACTGAGTGAGGTTTTTTCTGTGTTTTGTGTTTTGGTTTGTTTTTAAAGAAGGACTTGATAGTTTTATCTTAAAGACTATAGTGTGGTAAGGTGATGTAAATTGGTTCAGGTTATGTACTAGGGTGGGTATATTTAATCTCTTCTATTGGTTCTAAAATCTATTAATAAATTTAACAAAGGTTTGTTCTACTGTACCTGGGCTCTTGTTTTTGGGTAACAGCCACCGGCAGTGGAGAGTATAGAGCACTCCATAGAGGCTGTGGATGGTTTTTGGTTTTTTTTTCAGTAAAAGGCTGTCTTTTGGTTTGGTGATGTTTTGGTTTTTTAGGGTTTTTTTTGGTATTAAAAGGCATGACCAGGGTCTGCCTTGAACAACCTAGGATGTCTTGTTCAATTATTTTCTTTAAAAGAGAAAGCCTATCCTTCCCACAGAAGCATTGTGTGAAGACATCATTTGGAGTTGGAGTAGTATAGCTTAGAGAACAGGAAGAATAAAATATTCAGTGTTCTTTAAAACAAGCACTTTTAATGTGTGGAGTTTAACATACGCTCTAAAAATAGATTTGAAGGTATCATGCAGCAACGGATCAGGCCCTCTTCTTGCTGGCTGAGTAACTGCTCTTTCTATTTTTCCGGTATGATCATTGCTGAAAAGCGAAACCGAAAAGCAGACCCTGGGTTAGTGTGTGTGACATGACGGTCACTGCCTTTTCGGGAAAGGGACCTGAGGGCCAGCCCAGCAGGGCATGTGGGACGTGGGCTCCCTCTGCAGCTGGCCAGTGCACCGGGGTGAGCTGGGGGTCTTTGGGGTGACTTTGAGGGAACGGCGTCAGCCTCCAGCTGTGGAAACTTGCTGAAATGTGTGCAATGTCCTTGCGACGACTTTGAAAAATCTTCTGGTGGCTGCTGCTGGCTGGGGATTCAGGGCTGAGATACAGGCTCTCCCAGCTTCTGGGCATCAGGATACTCACATGCTTCTGCAGTGATGGACTTCAAGTGGCATGCTTACATCTCTTCTACAGGTTCAGAGAACTTGCAATCAACTAGTTCAGAAGTTGTTCTCCTCAATGTTCCAAGCCAATGTATTGTTCAGCCAAATTATATTTATGTTGCCAAAAGTTCGTCACTCTTGGATTTTTGTACAGTTTTTTAGTCCCTAAGATATTAAAATTTTCAGGTTGTTGTGAATATCAAAGTGGAACATCTGATTGAAAATAGAAACATTGCAAGGTTTACATCAGAGAAAGTAATTTAATTCAAAGTATTGAATCAATATGGATGTATATTCTTTAAGTATCTTGGATTTACTACAGAAGAGCATCTTGTGACACTGTCATATGATTGGTGTACTGGAGATGACAAAGGAAAATTTTAAATTTGTTTTTCTGGGGTTATTTTTGAACACTTCATTTTCTGTTCTTTTTTATTTGTTTATCTCTTTTTATGTTTCTGGAACCATGAGCTGTGTCTGCAGTGCTTTGGTGCAGCGACTCTCTTATTTCTGGAGTCGGTATGTGCTGGCATGGTGTTAGAGTATGCAAACTTAAAAATCTACCAGATGTCTTTGTAACCCTCATGGGGAATAAGAAGCAGGAAAAAACATGATAAAGTAGAACCCCAAATATTGTAAAGGCTTACAGAGAAGGAGGAAAACTAAGAAAAAAACCAAGGTATATAAATGATGTAGAAAAATAGAATGGTATAAAAGTTGGTACAATTTTCATGTGCAGGCTCTTCTTCAGCAGAGGGCACTACTGGTTCAAGTTTCCTTTGAAGTCCACTGGATACATAGTCATGGGCAGCACACAGTTGTGCTGTGCAGCTCTTGAG
>JAOXNO010000041.1:50547722-50596531 GCA_028565335.1 Limnodromus scolopaceus | reverse complement strand
ACTGGTTCAAGTTTCCTTTGAAGTCCACTGGATACATAGTCATGGGCAGCACACAGTTGTGCTGTGCAGCTCTTGAGTTGAGTTTGTAACAGCTGGAGGAGGACTGTGAAGAGCTTTCAGAATACCTATGTAAAATTACAGGCAATCTAGTATCGTAAGATGAAGTTCTGTTAGTTCTTTATCTGTTCTCAATATCAGGGTTGCTGTGTTCTTTGGTCATCTGCCTCTTGGCCAGATAGATCTGTCTGTGGTTCCCTGTTTTCCTGCTTATGAACAGAATAAGTCCGGCGCACAGGAGCGAGCAAACGTGGTGAAAGCAAGACCTGCTGTGGACTGCTGCAGGTGCTACCTGTTGGTTCAATGCAGAATTGACTATTCTCCTGCCACAAAATAAACCCAGCCTTTCATTTTATTGGTGATCCTTCACTGCTTGTTTTTCTACTGCTGTAGAATGCATTTAAGCAGCTATCTTGCTGTAAGACTGATGACAAAGTGTAAATGTCAAACACATTATTAATTGTAAGCTCCGTTTGTCTGGAGCCGATTTGTGTACGGTAGGCATCGTCCACAAGGTGGAGCTTTAAGGCTCTGCAGCTGAGAATGTTTCTCTCCTGACTAATAAGCATAAAGATGAATGAAGTTATGAAATCTCTTAAAACAGATATAAAATGACCATTTCAGTGCTTTTTCAAGAAAGCGGGTGGGTTTTAGAAAAAATAACAGACTCAACAGATATTTTGGACTCTCTAATATGTCCAAATCACTGGAATTAATATTGTAAAAGAGGAAAGGAGACTTGGAAAAAATAGTTCTCATTACTTATTTATTCTTTTGGAATTACTGTTTCTTTGCTTCCAAACTGACTTGAAAGGTAGGCAGAAGTAGATAAAGAAAAGCAATATAAAAATGCTTGCTAAATCTTCATTTATTGGGAGAAGGTTTGTTTGTTTTTTTTTTTTTTCCAAAGTCCTACCCTAACAGAAGAGGAGGAAACTTTAGATAACAGCTATTCTGATAGATAAAAGAAAGGCAGAAAGCATTTTCTTTTTTTTTTTTTTTTTGCGCAGCTGTCTGTTCAAGACTGAGCTATGTATACCCTTTCTCTGGAAGAGAACCTTTTTTCTGTTTTTCACTCTGCCTGCCAGAAGTTGCATCTTGCTGAATTCTGGAATAGTGCTACCAATATTTCAGGCCATGTGTCAGTAGTCAGTTATCTTGGGCTTCCCACGTTTCTTTGAGTATCTGAACTGTATTTTATTCTATTGCCATCTTGCTGGAAATCCCCTGCTGTTAATTTTGTTGGAATGGAATTCATCATCTGCTCACTGTGCTGCTGCTGGTAAGACAATTTTATACTTTAACTAGAACAGACGTGTGTGGACATGAGCTGGTACTGTGCAGATAGAAACTGGGAAAGAACTTAGCTGGAGAGGGGGAGGAAGGACTGGATGCGGGTAGCAGCAGGGAGAGAGAAACCAAAGTCTTCAGTGTCCTTCCTGTCCACCTCTTCTGCCTCAAGCTAGCCTTTACCTACAAACGTTAATAATGTATATTTGCTGCATCTATTTGTATGAAACAAAACTTGAGGCCAGAAGCAGTTTACTGAGACCTCCTTACTTTTTCCCTCTCACCCTTCTGCGGTAAACTCCTGTGTTACTCTCAGTAGGTTTAGACCAAGAGACATTATTAGTACTTTCTACAGGGTCTATGTTGTCACTTAGTGCTTGACTCGGTAAGTTGCAGTTTGAAGGTTGTTAAATATTTTCTTAAGGTAATTTGTTTCTGTTATTTCTTTCATTCTGCAGGTGGTGTGTTAGTAAGCAAGAGATAAGAAATTAGTTACGATGTTTTCATTTTGTGGTTCAGGAGTCTCCTTATGTTAACAAGTAAAACCTTAAGAACTTGAAACATAAACTGCATGTGAGAAATCCACCTTTGCCATTTCTAATGTTGCTACCCCCCTATCTGATGGCCCTCTCCGGTTTTAGGCATATGGCAAATGCAATAAAAAAACAGGCATTCTTTACGCCTAATTACAATGAATTGAGTGTCTCTGCACAGACTGACTACTACTGATTTCTAGGCTTCATGTAGGCCAGTGACTGAACCAGTCTGTAGTGCTTCTGCATCTTACTGGATCTGCTGCAGATCCAAGTTAAGAACTCTTCTTTAAACTTCAGTTTCTCTCAGTTGCTCTCACAGTTTTTACATGTTAAGAACTGTCTACATTTATTTTTCTTTTGGTTCTACCTCTTATTTTTTTCAGGTATTCTTGTCATGCAATATGTTTAAATATCAGATAGTTACTAGCTTAGTAGATATATCTGTTGGTATGGAAGAAGTGGTAGGCCATTTGGACAGTTTTATGAAGAGCCCTTCCTTGTAATATAACATTAAGTTATATTTCTGAACCACAACCTCAGACTAGATATTTTAGTTGCAAAAAAATAAAGTAATATGAGCAGGGTGTTAGAGTGAGCTTGAAACTGTGGGGTTTTTTTTGCCCATATCTTACGGGACATATGGTTGTATGTGGGCAAGAATTCTGCCCTTCCCTCTCTCACTGGTTCTGCCAACATGGATGTCCCCATTTCCGAGGAGTCTCAAAGTATTCCACTGCTGTTGTTTCCTCACACTACCAGAAAATACCTTTTCTGAAAGCAATAGCAGTATTAATATCAGTTACTTAAAAATATTGTAGATGTGAGGTTTTGCATATTTCTTAAGTTTTGTAACAGTGAGTTGTTCCATAGCAGTCAGTTCCAAACTCAAATGACTGTCTATAGACTTGGATAAAGAATAACTCATTTCCCACACAGCTTTACAGAAACAGTGATTTTAACAGGGAGTTTCAGGATTAGTGAAGATGATAAAGCTAAGGATACTGAGGGTATATTTACCGGGGGTATTTTTTTTTTACATTGCACATTCCAATGACCTATTGACAAAAACACCCTCAGCAGACAGTTCAGAGGCATTCCTCTCTTGGTAACAGAATACAGTTGTCTCGAAGCAAAGATTTCCTTAGCACTTATTAGCCAAAAGATCATAGTTGCTTTATTTAAACAAACTTTGGTATGAAGATATCAAAATAGCAACCTAAACCCGATGCTTCCAGGGAATACACATGGAAAGAGGCTAAGTGTAGCCTAACCATCCCTTAGAGAACGGAATAGGCAGTTGGTGACTATTTAGCTGAATTCCCGTATGGTCCCTTTTCTCTGCAAGTCCTAATTTCAGAATAGAATGTGAAAAAAATGCAGCATTTATTTAGCTTCAAATCAGTGTGAAAAACCTCTGTGCAGCTTACAAAGATAGGTGATACAACGAGTTTTTAGTATAATAGTGGAAAAATGTCATGACTGGAAAGATAGAACCTATAACAAAGCTACCTGTGACTTCAGTGTCTGCTTTTTACAAGTTTACTAATGTATATGATTAGTGTCCCACCTTCTGTATGACTATCTTGCATTATTTATGTTGCACTTTTCCAATCAAAATGATTCTGTGATTCTATGTATATGCTGCTTGTAGACCTAGATGCTCATAAAACAAGAGACTTGCAATATCAACTTTACCCTTTTGTTCCTGCTCTTAGTGTGCTCTTGTCCTGGGCTGTGATACTATTGCTATTAGGGTTGCTTGTGCTGAATTCCGAGAACTCTTTGCTGTGATGCAGGGAAAATGGTCATTACACAGTAAGTGCTAGGCTGATCTTGCCTGTTTTCAGTTCTGGTTTTAAAGCTATGTGGAAGTAATGCTTAAGTTCCCATACAGTGGTGTCTTGTATTTCCCACTACTGTGTCAAAAATAGTGCAAAATTATTTGTCTATTTGTCACCCCTAAGTCTATTACAGCTTAGCTGTAACTGCTGGACCAAGCACGTGCACTTCTTATCCTATTTTAAAAGCAACAACGTGTAGAATTTAACAGATAACGCAGTAGTCATCTCCATTAATCATAATACGTATTCATTTGTATTTGTTCTTTTGCTCTGCTAACATAACCTGACAGATGATTAAGTGTCTTTTCAGGTATTACAGCAGTCATTGTCTTTTCCCTTCCACTTTCCCTCAATCACTTAGCTCCATTTGCCTTCTTTGTATAATTAAATTCTATATTTTCTTCTAGACCTTATTCAAAGTCTGACTAATTGCATGAGTTTTAAAAGCATTATCATATATTTCTTTTTTTTTATTATTTTTTTTATTCTGCACTCTTATAATCTTAGAAAGTTTTTTTGGGCACCTGCTGGCTAGGGAGCCAACCAGGGAAAGGTCAGTATGAAAGCTCAGCACCAAGGGTATTATTGGATAGCATGGCTTCAGATCAGAGGCCAAGTAACTTACACCATACTTGCTGGATTTTGGACTACTTTTTGTGAACCACCTTCACGAGTCTCTAGCTTTCATCTAAGTGTCTGGTTAGGAAACTATTGACTTAAGTAAAGAGAATCCATCTTTCCAGTGGTAAGTGGATGGGTGTCTCAAATCATAATTGAGGTGGTTTATTGTGTTTCCTTGTGTTGCATTGACTCTCTAGCTGGTGGACTTAAATTTCTATGATTTTAGTTTCTGGCTCACTCCACCTATGTTTTATTAACTAAGATTTATTAGGTGGTCTATAACTGATTCCAGTCTTAAATAACGTAATTTTTGGATCAGACTTTCAGTTCATGGAATTAGGTGATGTTCTAGTAGTAGCAAAGCACTGTTTGTGGATGTATAAATTGAATTTCTGATGAAGCTACACCTTTTTTTATCTGTTGAGAAACTAGAGAAGGGAGGAGATAAACCAGAACTTAAAACCAGTTCGTCAGCTATAGCTATTACACAGTAAAGGATTGTAAATCACGCAGTGGACATTTCATAAGAGCACATAAACTCAATTAGACGGTCCCGAATGTTTCCAAGAGGAGCTATATTGATATCATCATGCAGTTAGTATATTATCCTAATGAGCAAATAGATCACACCCCTTAAATAAAAGGAGTTATCTGAAAAGGCTTTGAATTATTTGAAATTAGTTATGGATCTTTTATGCATCTCACTGAATAAGATTGGTTTCTAACAATGTACAAATGTTCAGGAAAATAAAAATAGTATACATGCTAAGAATCTGGCCAGGGTATGGAATATAGCTTATTTATAGCACTTGGTTTTCAAACTATCCCATAAAGGAGTGGTGAATTTTCTTGAAGGTACTTCTTGTATGATTTTTGGTCAAAATGAGACTGAAGATACCCTCTCACAGGCAGTGTTATGAAAATGTAAATGATAAAATCAATAGCAAACCTAAAAGACAATAATTTGACTGAAAAAAACCATCATTGCAAGTATGATAGTGGCAACGCAGTGCTTAATATTTTTTTCCCACCAAGGAAGATGCATTTTTTTTTCCATTGGGCTTCAAAGGACAAGGCCATGTTTTGCTTAATTTTCCCATCACTTCACTGTTCTGATCATTTCCTTTGTGATGCTGCGTTGTTAAAGTTCTACCTGAAATTAGGAAGTTTTTCTGTGCTGCTGCAGCTTCTCTGTACCTTTGTTCTTTGTCTTGCAGATCATTTCCTAAATTAATCTTTCTAGTCAAGAGCTACATTAGAGTCTTCTGATAGCTCCAGTCTTTAAATGGGGAACTGGCCTTGCTTGCTGCATTCGATTTCAGAATAGTTATGCCTAAATATATTCTGCTCTGAAGCATCCAGCTTTATTTTAGATTTAAACCCTCTTGGGTCTTGGAAGTATTGTTTCATTTATATAGCTATAATAAATCAAGTAATGCCATAGGCTTTGATATGAATAGAGTTACAGGAATACTGAATAAATCTTACTAAAACTTAAGAAACCGTTGTTCAGTGAAGCTTCAGTTGGAAACTTTTTTTTTTGCATGTTTCTACTTATTTTGGCAAAACTTTTACTTTCTTAAACAAGAGACATAGAAGTCATTCTCTGAAGCTTGTATGTGGATGGATAGCATTGGTGATAAAACTGTGTTGGTCTTTAAGAAGGACTGGTTATCTGGGAGAGTCATAGTTTGAAAATACTGCATTGTAGGGTGGTGATCCTAACTGAATTTGAGTACATTAACTACTGTGTTTCTGTCACGTTTCAGAAATCTTGTGTAGATGATAGGGATCAACAGGACTGAAACCTATTGCCTACCTTTTCCTTCTGCATCTGCTTGTCAAAATAGCATCTGTTTTGGAGGTAGTAAAAACTGAGGCTCTGGCTGTCCATTATAGCATTGCTTAAGACCCTTTTCCTTTGCCTTTTTATTGGCATTCTGCAGCTTTGTAGGGAGTAGATTGTATAAAGCATGGCCCTGGAAAGCAGAGGCTGTTAAAAGGTTTAAGACAAATTTGTTTGAATACAAAGAGGGCATTGAGGAAAACTGTGGAGAGGGATTGAAGGGCTTTTGCAGTGCAACAGAGCCTTGTCTGTGCAAGACTCAGCCTGCCTCTAAGTTCCAGTAGGCTGCTGAGAAGCAGGCCAAGAAAAGACTCTCCAAGACCCTGTTCCCTTCATCTGAAGTCTGCCATCTGGACAGAGGATGGCTAGAGGGTTCCTGGAACATATAGAAAGGAATCTTGAGGGCTGAAAATAAATGCCAGTGGAGACAGGAAGTGTCTGAGACTTAGGAGTGCTGGAGGAGGGGAGCTGCTTACCATCACTGCTCTGTAGGTCACAGTACTGCTAAGGATGAGAAGCAGATAAGGAGAGCCTCTGTGCTCCGCTTGGAGGTGCACAGCCTTTCCTCTAAGGCCTAAGCTCCCCTCCATTTACATGTGTGAGGGCATTGTAGTTCTTTGTTACAGGCGTTCATCTGAGCCATTGGGATCTTTTTGCCCTTTGTAGGAAGGGGTGCTTAAATTCGTAGCTCTTGGCATAGTTGGAATTTTGAAATAGAAAAGGTTTGTAAAAAGGTAGAATGATGCCAGCTGGTCTTAGATTTTATCTTGATGCCGCCATGTTTGAGTTGTCAAATTCAAACTTGTGTTACTTCAGCATGGTGTTTGGTGGGGGCTGTTGCAGTCAGGTCAGATGAAATTATGAGCGGATTATGCTGTCTCCAATGATTTTTCTCATGTAGTGAAGCCAATGAACTAGGCTGTTCTATTCCTTTAGAATGCTTTAGTGAGTGTCATAATACTGGAGAACAATATTCTTCCTTTCTGAGTTATGATGGTGGCACGGTCTTTGTATTCTTCTCAGAATGGAAATGTCAGCTAATCATACCACCCATCTTTTCTTTCTGTAAGAGCCTCTTATACCTCCAGAGGAACCTTACAGTGGAAATTCTTTGCATCACCTGTGTTGTGTTTTTAAGGATAATCAGCCAGATAATGGTGAATGATTTTGCTTTATGTGCTGTCCTGTAAGTATTAAGTTGAAACGAGTTACGTTTTCATTTTTCAAGATACTTCAAAGAACGTGGTCATGAAGCAGCTCCTTCCTATTAGCTTTTAAATGCACACAATAAATGACTCTTTGCAAGATTTCAGGGCTATTATCGTCTAAAGAATGCTCTTAGAGGGCCAAGACATTGATTCTGGAGAAAGTTAGATTCTATGCAGAGCTGAGCTATTTTCCTCCACTAAATGCTTCTGAATAATGAAAATAAAAAATTAGAGTATCCTCAAATATTTAGTGTATACCCTGTGTGAAAGTGGTGGTACAGTTCTTATTGCTGACCTTGGAAGTGGAGTGTGCATTAAGGGGCAGCACTCACTGGCCTGCTAGAAAGAACTGAGCGGAAGCAGAAGGTCTTTTCTGGGTAAGAGATTTTTCCAGAGCAATTGTTTTATCAGGTACATGCACTGGGAGCCTTCTTGGTGTGAACACTGCAGATAGTTTATGGTTTGATTAAGACTTAATGGGGTAATGAGGGCATGATACTTAAGAGTAGAAGGCGTAGGTTTGGCATGCGGATCATGTCAATAAAGTAAGAGTAATTTTCAGGTTCCTCACTGTACTGTTTTTGTAAATTAGCCTGTTAACCTAATGTTTTAATACAGTTCCTTGGTAGGATTATGTAGTTGAAAGACCATATATCTAACAGACAGAAATCTTAGTCTAGAAATTCTAATTTACATGATGATTAATAACCCTGAATTTGAAAACCATATGAATATTATAAAATGCTTGCAGTGGAAAAAGTGGATCCTTGCACGGCAACATCTGCGCTGCTGGAAGGTTTGTTTTCCTGTCTTTTTCCTCTTCCAAATGACTTGGTATATCATCACTTACACTGTATTAGTAAGGACTGTAATTATTTCAGAGGCTTTGCACACAGCTAGTATTTGAATCTGTAATTAGGGGAAGTGCAGGTTATCTGTGCTCATGTTAAATTGCTCTCCAGCTGCAGGTTGTATTTCAAACTCCATAGCACAGAGTATAGCTGCATAGTGTCGCAATGTGAAATACCCATTTACAGGTTTAAATGCATCTTGCTCTTGAGGTAGAAATAAATAGTGGGTAAAAAAAAATAAATCTCCTTAAATATTTTAGGATTGAATAGTGTTAAGCTGGATTCTTCGACAAGTTTGAGGAGTGTGACGTGTTCTTCTCTTTTGCAAGCTTTCCCCCAAATTCTGTAGTCCTTCTGTAGAGCAATAACTTGCCAGAAAAGGAATTTCAGTAGTTTGTCAGTGTTTAAATGAGTCATCACTGCTTCTTCACTGAAAGTAAGTCATGGTTTTTCCTATTGTGCATACCTTTTATTATTGTTGTAAATGCCGGGATTTTAGGTTGCTGTTGCTTCTGGAGCAGTAATTTCAGAAATTTTGTAACCTTTCTTGGCTTGCAGTGTAAGTAATTGGAGCACAGTGCAATATGACAACATGAAGAGGACAAATCTTTGTTTAGATGTGAGGAAAGAGCACATAATTGATTTAGTATAATTTTGAGCCAAACTTGAAAAAAATCCTGTCTTCTCAAGAAGCTCGTTGAGTTCATGTCAGTGTTTTTCACCTTTCTGTCATGAGAAAATATACAGAAAAGACCTTTTAAATGGAATGTTCAAAACATACCTTGATTATGACACTTAAGTGTTCCTACTACACTTAATCAAAACTTACTATTCACTTTTCCTCTTGGAGCACTTGCTGTTGTGCTTTTGTGAAGTTTGTGAGATTTGTCATAGAGGTTTTGAGGAGCAAAATGATGGGATTTTGTTATAATACCTGGAGGTGAAAGGTGGAATTTTGTGTAAAAGGATTAATGTAAAAACACATGCATATGCTTTCCTTTATAGCACGTTATTGCTTTGTGCCTGAGCCATAGGATGAGCTATCTCTTTGTTGTTGTGGATTCTTTGCAATAGCAGGGTTGCTGGTCAGCGATAGCCATAAGGGAAGCAATTGTTTTATGTGATTGTGCAAAAATACATACTCTGGGAGTGGAAGAGAAAGAAAAGATGGCCTTGAAAATAACCTCGATTCTAATGTGTGTGTGTGGAAAGCTTTCTAGTATATGGACTTGAAATTACCTTGATAAATAATATAATAAAAAATGGTGACCTGTATGAACAAATGTCCACGTGTTGCAGTGACATTCCCTAAATCTAGTCATGAGTATAAAATATCAATCACTCTTTAGGAGGTGGGGGAAACTGGAAGAGGCAGAGACATGAAAAGAGGTGAGGCAAGGACTCTGGCCCTGGATTTAGAGTGTTTTGTAGGTGTTTGCATAATCATTTATTTGGCACTTGCACTTCAGGTGTAGAGATAAGGCCTCTCACTTCTCATCTTATCATCTCACTAATCATCACATCTCAGATTATCCAAATTCCTCTGTATATGTTGTTAATGATGTGCAGTGTATAAGGAAAGTGAAATGCTGTAGAGCATTGAGATAAACAAACAAATGCTGAC
This sequence comes from Limnodromus scolopaceus, assembly GCA_028565335.1. NCBI lineage: Eukaryota > Metazoa > Chordata > Aves > Charadriiformes > Scolopacidae > Limnodromus > Limnodromus scolopaceus. Next base: position 50,586,657 of record JAOXNO010000041.1, on the reverse strand, counting down.
AACCTGCAACAAAGCTTTGTAATTGTGATGTCAGTATAGGACCAGAACTGTTTCATGCCCTGGTAATCCTTCATAGGAAACTGAACAGCCTCTGTTTTTCACCATTTATGAAGAATAAAGCTTTTCATCACTTAAACTTGGAATGCGTATGTTTTTAAAGGTTCACAGCAAAAGTACTATAATATCCCTTTCTGGCTTTCACTGCTCTCAGTTAAGCTTTATCTTATTTTATGGCGATGTAGTGAGGTTTTTTTTGTTTCTAGAACAAGCGGATAATCTTTTATTGTACTCAGATGTGGAGAAGCCTGGTGGTATATATCATCAGAGTAAATTTTTTCATTGAATTAATTACCAGAAGGAAGAAACAGAACAAGAATGATTTTCTGAATGATGATCTAGTCCAACTTGTAAAATAAGAAATGGGGTTTCAACTGCTGTGCAAGTTGATTTGTAAATAGTGTGCAGGGTTAAAACACAATGCTCATTTGATGTTCTCGACTATAAATGGCTGTTCTGGGAATGCAGCAATCAGTTCAGTATCTGTTGTATTGACTCCTTGAGTCTGAATTTAATTGGAAATGGAGAGCTCTGCTAACCTTTTAAAATATTTTCTTAAGAAATTTGGAGTAGCTGGAAAAAAGAAATGAGGGTTGCAGTTTGGAACGAAAGGCAGGTCAAAGCTGAAGCTGTGCACAGTTAAGTTTGCTTTGTACTGTGCCTTCATAGGCCCTTTCAGCTGGCAGATGGACACCTGAAAAACTGAAGAATCCTGTGCTGACGCAGGAGCTTCAAGTGTAGATGTGAAGGAGAGTACAGTATAAAGGTTAAATACAATCATAGAGGGATTATACCTGCAAACTACAGATAAGGAGAAAGCTGGATAGGTAGGGGGAGAAATGCCAGCTCTGCTGGAGGCAGAAAGGTTTCCAGTTATTAGAGGTTTCCTTCTTTCATCACCTGGAGCTGAACCTAGCAGTCCTCTGCCCAGTTTGCTTGTCTAGGCTAGCAGAGCAAATGCCATCCTAAAGATGCTCGCATATTTCAGTACTGAAACAGAGTGGTAGCAGAGCCTGCTCAGGGAACAGAGGTCTGCCATGGATCCAGAACTGCATACATCTATACACTTCCAGGATTTGAAGGTGATAGAGCTTTAAAATACAGAAATTACTTTTCAAAAATGGTTTACAATCTGTGTGTGCAACAAAGCTGCTTTAAGGCCTGCAATCTTTAACTGTTATATTTTGAAACTTTGAGTTGCTTGACCACTGCATGCCCAAAATCGCTTTCACATATATCTTTTTGGTTATGTACCATGCAGCTAAAATCCAGGGCCAGGGGGTAGGGGGGAAGGAAACCCCCTTATTTATTACACTGGTGATATCCCTTAAAAGTTGCTCTGATGATATACTTCTTAAAGTTTTGGTTATTGAACTAGAAGCAGTTTTAGGACAACCAGTACTGTCTCTTAGTATTTGTTGGTTTTGTTTCTAGATGTGACAGGTATAGCTGCTGATTATTCTTTATACTTTTATTCACTTTTAAATTATGTGACTGCAAAGATACAGCCAGACATTTTTTGCTAATTGGTCCCTTACTTTTTTTTTTTAAGCTAAAGAAATGAGATTTACTCACAGCATAAGAGAATGTTAACATTTTTTGGTAGATAAGCTTGCTCTATCTCTTTAAACATCTGACAGAAGATGGTGTCAGCTGGACAAAAGCATAGTGTGAAAATGGCCCATTATGAGCTACTTAAGCTACCAGAGAGTTTAAACTCTTACTCAGCAACACACTGTACCATTTGACCCTAAGAAATTTAATCCATTTTTGTTCCATTTCACTGTCTAAAATTGGAGAGTACTCCACGTCTCAGAGATGTAAATGGCTTGGCTAATGATGGGATAATTGACCTTTGAAAATTGTATGCTAATTAGTATAGTTTTGCTTGGGTCCTGTTCACAGCACTGTAGGTAAGACTGCTTTTATTACTGTATTTCAGTAACTTTGAGCAAAATTAACTTGGAAGAAAAATTCAAGCAAAATAAATAAGTAAATAGTAACAACAGTAGCAAAGCATTAGTTAAATAGTAGATATTCCCGAATACCATGTAAGGAGAATCCCCCTTCTCTATCTGTGATGCAGGCTTTTCTTTGCCCATCTGGTGGGAAACTGAAAATATATTTAGATATATATAGATAGATAGATATATTTAGAGTGGGTTTAATGATTTTGAATTAATTCTTCTGAATCGTGAATGTAAACTAACAACTCTGTGATTGTAACCCTAAACAGTGTGCTTTATACATCCAAGGTTTAGGTTAAATCCCTAGTGTGTAAGTTGAAACTCTATAAAAGGGTGTGTGTGAAGAAGGGACAGCTCAAACAGGTACCCAATGTCCTCTTGAAAATGAGTTCCCAGCCTCTGTGATCGTCAGGACTGTGTTTCACCCACAGCAGTTAATGAAGCTATGCTCTAATGGAAGTGTATGGGTAAATACAACTGGACAGGCTAAAACATATGAGTGTAGTCTTAGTATTCCTTTTAAATCCTGGAAGAAGTGAAGATGGAATCCATAAAGGGAAGCATAACACAAGTGCAATCTTAAGTAAAATTTGGTAGAATAGACTTCTTGTGGGGAATGAGTGGGCTCTATGATATGTCTACCCTTTGACATGCTTGAAGGAAAAATAAAAAATATTTGACATCATATGTGCACATGAGGGTGTACGTGGGGCTGAGCTGATGATGGCTAAAATCTTCCGGGAATATTCAAGAGCCTTTCAAATAGAAAGGTGATACCACCTGAAAAACGTGATGGTTTTCAGCAATCTCTGATGAAGTTTTGTGACTTCATTAATTTGACAGTCAGGTTTTCAAATCTAAACTGAATTGCGTCGTGGTTATTCAGTTTTCAGCCGAAAACTGATTCTCTCAGCTAACCTGGGTTGTTGCAGCAAGATTAGTCATTTCCCCCGAGTTGTCCTACTAGGTAATGGCACAGTAAAAGGATAAAAATTCTGGTGGTAGCTTAGAAATTCTGCTTTCAACATTGAGTTACTCCATCTTTTGCCACAAAGAAAATGTTTGATTCCTGAAGTAGGATTATTTTGCTTTGTTTTCCCAGATCACCTGTTGGCTACTGAAGTGTATCAGCTTTCTAGGCTGAACACTTCTAGGACATAAGACTATGTATAGGGATGGGATAAATTATCCAAGTGAGGAGTTAAGGATTGCCTTGGGTTGTAGATTTTCCTGTTGCATAGGTTGGATGGACTGCTTCTGAACAAATCAGAAATGTGGCCAAGCAGCAGTTGTAAAAAGTTTGGATGAAATTTAGTGGTGGGTGTATAATTTTTTAATTTTATATTTTGACTTGAGAAAGATAGCGTATAAAGTTAGAATCTAGTAACTAGGCTTTGCTTACAATTTTGTCTTGAGAGTGGAGCTCCCTGTTCAACAAAAATCTTGTGCATGATGTGCACAGATAAGGGAATGAAGGGCAGTTATTCAGAACTGAAATGCAGCTTCTCTCATTTAAAAGGTTTTTTGAAAGGCATGAGGCATAAGCAGTGAGGTTTGAATTGAGAGCTGAGGACTTGTGAGTTATGTTACTCTTTCATTTGGTGCTTGGCTTTACGTGAGTCACTTCAACTCATAAAACCCTAGACTTTGTATCTTCTCAGTTTCTGACTGTCCAAGTGGTTCCCGAAGTGTCACTATTGCCGTCTTACACTTTGGGGAAAGGAGATGCCCAACTGGAAGGCACGAGCTAACTGGTAGATGTAGCAGATTCTTCATTCCTGGCCTTAAACCATTTAAGTGTTGAGGAGTCTAGCATTTATAGCTACCGGTTATCTGATACTGAAAGTCTGGTATTCTGGACTTAGTAGAGTTTTTCTTTGCATTCACTGCTGTGCCTTAGCTAATGCGATGAAAATACACGGTACAGATGGTGTCCTGCGTGTCTTATTCTCAGTAGTGGAGAACAACAGAAACAGCAGTGAGATTTTGATTCTCTTTCCAAACTGTGTTTCCTTTTATCTGCTCCACTTTATAGCCATTTCCTCCTGGGTTTTTCCAATCTAATGACTGTAACACTTACTGAGGTGACACAGGTTGCAGGGATTGAGAGCTTTTTTCCAAAGCACTATAAGAATTTCCAGAAGTGCTAAATAAACCTTAGTTAATGTTCTGATGTCCTCAAATATGAGGTCCGGACTCTGACTGGGGTGAAGTATCCTTGCCTTTCTTTGAAGGATAGAGGACAAGGGTTATACCTGGGAATAGTCTACAAGGCCTTTTTTTTGTTGTTGTTGAACATTTAGGGTCTTGCAAAAACCTGAACAGCAGCTGCTGAAGTCCAATTTGGCAAGGCTTTCATTAGGATCACCTAAAAAGCTGGTGTTCAGATGATTTCTGTAGCTGCCTTTGCCATTGACATGCATGGTATTTTTCACTCTACACTTAATTTCACAGAAACTGTTTCATTATGTGCATTAATTTAGAAATATAGAACAATCTGAAAAAAAATATTGTATTTATTTGTTTTGGGATAGTAAATTGTCTTCTCTCTGAAGATATCTCATATAAATTATGTCTGATGACTACAAATGTAGGATGATGATTTTTGTGATCAGAATTTATTCTGAAATATTCAGTTTTCCGCTTTTCTCCTCTTTTCATACCAGTTAGAAACCGGTTATGAAACTGGTTAAACATTTACAACTGTTTATAGTTTATAGTTGTCTTCCTGTAATATATGTGTTTGGCTTTACAGGGTTTTTTTTGCTAATCTTCAGGGTCCCACCCCCCAACCCCCACTACTCACAAGCCCTGTTTCCCATACATAATCCCTTTGGTCAAAGCCAACTGTATTCCATGGGTGCAGAAGTGCTTATTTGTTTAAATTTGTAGTGGATATTGAATTGCAGAGGGTTGTTCACTATTTCCCTTCTCAAGTAAGCATTTTTTCCCAGATCTTTCAGACACATCTGAATTGGGAACTGCAAAACAATGCCTTAGTGGCTGGCAGATCTGTCGTCTTTTGAAGGTGTAAATGTTTAAACTTCTTAAGCAAATAACTTTCTTAAATTTATATTATTTGGAAAGAAGAATCTGCATCTGCAGTCTGAACTTGGGCTTAAAGGAATTTCCTTTACACTAGTGTGAGAGGAGTGTTCTAAAGTCCCATCAGTCCATACAAGGATAGTAACGGAAGACATGAGTGGATCTTTGAAGACACTGGGGAGGATGTGCAAGGGCAAGCTCATAATCAGGTTTAAAAGGAGATTCAGAGATTAAGGGTCTGACACTTTTTTCATTTGTTTCAAATTAAAAATATTTTAATTACCAAGCACATAGTTGTTGTATATCTTAACTACCTGTTGTACTCACTCATATACGGCATAGTCTGTCTTATAAAGTTTATACTCTTATTATCCAATTGTATTTTCTTATACCTCTTGTTTTTAATGATTTGTTCTGTATGTGACCAAAATTACAGCCCTTTTTAATAGTTAAAGAATTCCCCTTCCTTTCCTTTGTTAAAGGAAACAAAAGGTTTTCTTGTAGAATACCAGCTTTCTGTATTGGAATCTGGGTACTGTTTCATTATTAACAAACCCACTCTAGTTTTAAACTACTAAAAATTACTTGTAGCTTTTAGCACCTTAGTGTGAGACCACTTAGGTAAATTTTTTTAAAAAAAAAAAAAAAAAGGAAAAAAGGAAAGAAGCAAGTAGTGCAGTAGAAAACCAGTTTTTCTTTTTGCTTGTTTTATAGACTTCAGGGATTTGTATATACTTGATTGTGCGTAGTTAATTTTAGCTAAAGTCTCTTTCTCTGAAATTTCTCTCCCGTTCTCGCTCTGTGGTACTTCCAGACTTCTCCTGGATTCTATCATTAGCTAAATTTTGCAGCAGAGATTTTTATACCGACTGGGACTTCTTGGGTGGGGCATTTTGGTAAATCATACAGTTGTTTCCTGTTCTTGGACTGAAGGGGCAGTGCCTGCTCTAAATTACCTGCTTAGTGCTCTTGCCAAGAACATCAGTCTTCTCTTACTATTTATTATGTTACTTTATGAGCCTTCCTTTAAGATGGACAAAGTTTTGGGGGCTGATCTGAATGGGGGTCTTCATGCTCTGCAGCCCTTTACCACAGTTATATAAATAACTGTTGTCCACGTGGCTGATATTAATGCCCATCTGCGTGAACCAGGGCAACTTTCACCTCTCACTGAAAAATTTATTTTCCAGGGTACTTTAACCCTGTGTAAGGACCTCTCTTTAACACTGAAACTAATTATTCTGTCTAGCTGCCTCTGTTTTTAAAATCTAGAAATCATTTAAGATAAAAGTAATGCAATTGAGCACTGAGAAGTCTGACACCTAACCTGCGTTACATTAACCCTCTTGGACAGCCCTTCCAAAGAGTCATCTGTCCGTGTTCATTTGCTCCAAACCTACTCCTAAGAAACTGCCCAAAGTGGGGGGATCAAAGCAGGCGTTGTGCCAAAGGTTTGTGTTTCAGACAGTCTGGCACATGTTGAAAGCTTGGTCTTTCTTGTACTAAGCCACGGGCAGATGTCCATTAGGAATGATTAGGCAGAATTTATATAAAGGCCTTGTAAAATGTTGTGTGCTGCTCCTCCCCCTTCCCCCCCCCTTACTTGAGAAGTTTTGTGTGGGTGTGTATTTTTTTCTAAATTTATAAACGCTGGCTTTTGCCCTCCTCCGGTAGAGACTGCTCACCCACCCTTTTCCGTTTCCAGGCGGATTGCTTTTCTGTTATTTCAGTTCTGTAACTTTCTCCAACACTGTCCTGTTTTGCTTTATTATGAAGTGCTTGCAATAACCCTTTCAGTCCTGCTGTCATCTTTGCCTTAAATCGGGACTGGCTGTTGTATTAATTTAAAATTATCTTCTCTTAAAAAGCAAATTAAAGACTTCTCATGTGTTACAGCTTTCTGTTTGTATATATGGAATGTGATACAGCTTTCATTTGTAGTTTGACTGTTGTGGTGGACCCACACAGGGTTTTTTCTTCTTTTCAATACTGAGCCAAAACCCCCACTGAAATGGAATTTCTTTACAGCTTTGGCAAAGAAATCCCTTCAGCTCTGAAGCTGAGGCAGCACTATCTTCATGTGCAGAATGAATTAGCAGAATTTGGGGAAAACATTTGTTTCCATACATGTCTTGGAGTCAGTTTTCCAGTTCTTCTCCTCCTCTTTTACTTTTTCATTCCCTATCCAGCAATAGTTGATATTGACCTGTAAGCTTATTTCTGTAATATCAGTGTTTACATTAAACCTGAATTAGCTAAGTAGTTAAGTAAAAGTGTAGTGAACCTGACTGACCCTCTGTTTGGGTCCCTGTGTCATATATGAACTAATACAAAGTGCTGTAACTTTATAATTAGGCAAGAAAAGCAGACACAAATTTGTTTCTTGTAACAATTCAGTGTTTCATTGATTATCTTGGGAATGTACTTGGCCAGCCCTTAAGTGCAAGTTATGTTGCAAGACAGTAGAAAACAAGGTTAAGCATTAGGTTAGTGGGTATTTTTCAGAAGAAAGGGAGTAACTTATTCTCTTCAAAAGTGGGACAAATTCATACAGATTTTTCAAAAACACTGGGGGGGATGGGTCAAGGATACACATATAAAATAACACTAAATGCTATAGAAATAACTTAAGCACTTGTGAAAAAGCCATGGCTCTGGAAATTAAGGTACATATGGGCACACTGTCTCCTCTTTTTCCTGACCAGATGTGGAGAACTGAGGTTGCTAGTGAGTGTTTCTTTTTAGATGTAGAAAGATGTTTCATTCATATGCAAAACTCCCCCTGGTTGAATAATTAAGGTCTGAGTGTACTGTAAGTCTTTCCAAGTAGTAGAGGACTAGCTATTCTTTTCTGTACCCAGCTTTTTACTTAACATGTACGTTTTCTTATTAAATGGAGATTTTTTTAAAATAGTAATTGAAACAGAACTTTTAATGCTATTTTCAAAGCACAGAGTGGCTGGGAGATGGTTGAAAATGGTAAATCATCCATACTAATTTCTCTTATCTAAAGAACTGTACTTTGAGCTAATGTCCAGAATAACTGGGCCAAATGGTCCTGTTGAAATTCCCCTCAGAAGCAGAGCAGTAATTGGATGAATGTTTAGCCTGGGAACAAATAATCCATGCTAAAGTTTATGGATTCTGCTTGGGAAAGGAATAAAAGAGAAGTGGGCTGTAAGAATGTTTTATTTGTCAGAAGGGATCTTAGGGAGACGCAAAGATGTTTTCCCTCCTCCCATGTGTTTTCACCACAGTAATGATGATTCAGCTTGTGTATGCTCTCTGGAATGTGTACGTGTTGAGAGAGAGAGGAGAAAAGGATTTCTTTAGGTGCAGCTCACAGAAAAGACTGTAGGAGATAATGTGTATAGCATGTTGCTTCACTGTAGAGCTGCCTACTGCAGCAAGTTTATAATCTTATTTTCATGTTGATTAAAAATAAAGGGTTTTTTTTTCTAATCTTTAACCAAACACATTTCTCCAGAAGACCTCTCTGAAGCAGGAATTAATTGTTTCTGAAGGAGTTGTGTTGGCAAGTAGGCCTTCACTGTGTTTCTGTGGTAAGTTCTTTTGTCCATGATAGCATTTTGGGATCCCAGCATCAATGTGGCTGGCTCTGGCTCTGATTGGACAGTTTATATTTAGTTGCTGGTTTCCTATAATAGCTTTCAGATGGAGATGTTAAAGAACACATACCCTTGTGCTGCTGTAATCCCTGAAAGAGCATGGGGAAGCGAAAAAGAGAAAAGCATTGATGTCTTTCGGCAGAAGTAGAGTTTGGAAAAAACAGCAGCTGCTTGCAGAAACAGCATACTGAAATTTATTTTTAAAAAATTAGGTAGCTAGTAAAACCAAAATATTCTGAAAATTCTGTGGGTGCATCACCTACGTTTTGCATCCAGAAAGGAGCTTTAAGAAAAAGCTGTGGAAAGGTCTGCTTTCTTAAATTACAAAAATTGTGATTCTCCAATTTACAATAGTACTCAATTGCTATTAAATAATAGTCATCAGATACCACCTCATGATAGCTCCTGTGTTCCATATTGCTGGTGCACTTCCAATGTAGATTAGTCGATACCCCCAAGAACCCAGTGTCATTTATGCTTTAATTATACTGTTAGACATGCACCTTTTCAGTGGGGCGTGATTTATTTCAATTAGAAACTGAAGACATAACAGATCTATTCTGAGCCCAAGCTTAAGACCACCTCTCCAGAAACTTTTCCCCAGAAATCTTTGCTTCCAAGAAGAAAACTTACTTCAGGTTTTCATTTGATTCTGGATTTATGCAAATGATCTTTATTTAAATTTTTTTACTTACTAGTTTTAACTATTTTTTCTTCTCTAAATTATTAATCAAATTAATCATCCTAGTTTTCTTTGGTAAGCTTCCAAGAATGCGTGTCTCTTTTATCCAGTGCTGGTAGGTAGCTGCCTGCAGGAACCTAACTTCTGGCCCTTCTGTGGCCATAGTGAATTTTTGCTCAGTCTTGAAGGACAATGGGGCCTGACCATAGCAACTGGAAGAATGAATCCCTGCTACCAGCCAGCACACAGGTGGGATCTTTGCAAAGTTGGTGGTTGAGAAGAACACAAAGTATAACGCTTTATTGGACCTGATTGCAGTCCTCACCATTATAACTTACTTTGAGGGGAAAAAAAAAACACCTAAAGCAGGCTGTAATCTAGTTTGACTTGAGCTAGTTTGCCTCATGTGGTTACACAGTAAAATTTTCGTTCTTTTTTCCAGCTGGTAATGGAAGCAAATCATAGAAAGCTAGGGATGAGAGAGACTTACAAAGGTCACCTAGTTGCTCTCCAGCTCTGGAGCAAAATCATCTCAAAGGGCAATCATGGAGATCCTGTAATCTGTTCCTGTACTTATAAAACAAACAAACAAATGGCGAAACAAACAAAAAACTTCAAAAAAAAAATCTAATACTAATCTAGTTTATTTCCTGCTTAATTCAAGCCCCTTTGTGATAGAGCAGGAAGACCGTTTTGTTTCCTTTCTCTTTACAGTAGCATTACACATTCTTGGAAGTTGTTACGTTGTTTTCCTCCCTCAGTTTTCTCATCTGTGACAGAGATAATATTCTTCTTGGTGCTCCCCGGGCTCCAGCTAATTCTACATGTGTCTTCATCTAGGGTGCCAAGGGTTGGGCACAGTACTCCCCATGAGGCCTTACAGATGCTGAGAATTACTTTCTATCTTGCAGATGCAGCACATTTGTACAGCTCAATCTCATTGCCTTTTATTAACAGCATGACATCGTTGATTTCAGCCTGTAATTCATTATAACTCTTTTTTTTTCTCTACATTTGTGATCTAACCAGTCCCTACACAGGCATACTTGATTACACCAAACTGTATAAACTCAGGGACCTAGAAGGAAAATAAGCAATTCTCCTATTTTTTGGCTGTCTTTCTAGAACTGTTAAATTTTCAGATGACAAATCTGAAAGAACAATGCTAAGATAGGATCAAGATGAAAATTCAGCTTGACAAACATATTGTCTTTAGACATTTGGGCCATTAAAATACAGAATAATATACTAGGCCAGAGTTCTGCAGGACCTTACCCATTGCTTTGCTCTGTTTAGATACTGAATATTTAATATTTAATCTTTATATTTGGCTAGTGTGCAGTTTTTCCAATTATCCTAGAGTAGTTTCACCTAGGTCACAAGCGACAGTCATTTCAATATTCATTGTTTTATTGTGTGATGTATTACTTGAGTCAGTGTCAATTTGCTCACAGACAGTAAGGGATCAACAATTATCTGCAGTAATTTTTGCTTTGTGTGATAGGTTCACCCATCTAGTCCAGACATTAAGCTGTGCAGCTGTTTAGTTCACAGCTATTAGGGAACGGTAGGGTGAACAGAAAGGGAAGGGAAACAGCCTCATCGGAGACAGTGCGGTGGTGTGATTTATGCAGGGCAGCCTGCCCGGGACTGAACTGCTAGAGGATATTTTTCCCTGTTGCGTTCCAGTGTGACTTTAGTTCTGCCTGTTTTTAACTTGCTACAAGGAAAATAAACCTTCTAACCACTACTTGTGTGTCCCTTTCCACACGTGTAGGTTCCAACTTGATATTAGGGAGAGAAAAAACATTAAAAGGTCTCAGTATTTGTTATTTAGTGCTGCTTGTTTAGTTGCTTTGTGCTCTGGGGGTAGCGCTGAATACTTGAGTGATAGTCACAGCAGGGCTTGTGAGAAGGGGCGAATAGATCTGAAGCTGCTTTCAGACTAATTGGAAGAAGAGTGGCTCACTGATAAAATACAGTTTTCTGCATGATTTATCCTTTCACGTGCAGGGAGAAGTTAAAGTACTTTATAAAAACCCCATCGCCGTGAATTTTTGCTACTTTTCCTCGGTGGGCTCCAAGATACGGTCAGAGGTGTGTTGCAGAGATTTTACACCTCCAGACTCTTGTTTGGCTGCAGGCAATTTCCTCTGGGCTTCCTGCTCAGTGGCTCCGGTGGCGGTTTCGCATTGTTCCTCACTGCTGACTCAGAGAAACAGGAAAGAGATCCCCTGGTGAACAAAAAGCGCAACCACCAAACAGGTGCCTGTGTTCTGGGCTAGCAGAGGACAAACCACCTCATTCTGGATTTTTTCCTAAGATTCTTATCTGCAAGTATGAGACTCAAGAGGAATGGTTCGTACACACTGAATGGGTAAGAAAGAGCCTGCATCCTCTTTTGAATCTTCATCATTAAAACTGCGTGAAAACGGAAGCCTTTATTTTTCTTTCTAGTGACAGGGTACATGAAATAATGACCAAGTCTTTTGTCTCAAAAAAGAGTGGAGGATTGAGGCACATGAAATGTGCAGCTTATTTAGCTTGCTTTCTTTTACATTTTGTTAGATTTGCTTTTAAGTGTGTGCATTTGGTGGGGCAGGTTAGGGTAGTCTGTGTGTTAAAATGAGGTGGATCTGCTCAGTAAAACCACCAAAGCATTAGGAACTGTGTGATTCCTGAAGAGATGTCTGTGATATTTGTTTTAAGCGTTTGCCAATAAACAGCCCATGCTTTTGATACAAACAAGAGCTAAACTCATTAAATGCAACACTCCTGATAGGGAATACAAATGACTTTAAATTTAGTCAGTCTAAAAACTTAGTTTCAAGTACTTTAAACTACTGAGTTACTTTACTAGTTTTGGGTTTCAAAAATTGTTTTTTTTCTCTCTGCTGTTAAATCCTCTCAGTAACAGAGAATGTACAATTACTGTAAAGATAGTAACTAACTAGATATTGCCTGTTTAAAGAATCTTTTTGTAATAAATTGAAACTAAGTGAAAACATTTTTTTTTTTGTATAATTGCGTTTGAATTCACTGAAGCAAATTCTTGTATGTCTTTGTATGATGTGAGTTTTATTTCTCAGCACAGCATACCTGAACTGAAGAGGACTTCCACAGCGCTGTGTTAACTGTTCATTAGTACCTGGCAGGTGACTTGACAAATGAAGAAAGTTGTCAGTCTCAGGAGTGTCATTTTACTTTGCTGCTGCTTTTAACCTTCTGTCCTGAGTAAGTGTTGTGATAAGTGCTTCATGGTGCAGTTGGCTTAGTGCTGTATTCCTGAAAAGCCCAGATGTATTTCAGAGTACAAGTGTGCAGACTAGTCCAAAACTGCCTAGTTGCTTTAAACTCATGGTTCATTGCACACTTAATTGGCAATCTTTGCACAAGACAGACATATAGCAGTGCAAGCAGATCAGATAGGAAATAATTTGGCAGTGTCATTTAGCTGGTCTGCACTGTTTTCGCCTGTGCTGGCTTGCGCAACGCCACTTAGAAGGGTCCTTTGCTTTGCCAGCATATGTGTAAATTTGATTAAATTTTTTTTTTTAAATTAGATTTGGATTAGGTTTCTTTTTTAATAGCAAAGTAGATGGATGCTAACATCTTCCTGGCTTATCCTTATTTTTTTTTCACAACTGTAATAAAAATTCTATCATCTGACTGCAAAATCAAACATAATTGAAAGTTACTATCTTACAGTATTTGCTTTTAGGCTGTAAGATGTGTTAGTCACTCAAAGGGACTGAGTTTGTTGTGGATAGAGGTTAAGAATATATTAGCATTAACTTATTTTTTTGGCAGAGGCTTTTGACCCTTTGAGAGATTATCTTAATTTAGAGAGTCAATTAAGAAATATTGTTGAAATGCAAAATGTAATGGATATTGCTTATATTAGAGAAATTTTTTAGATTTTACTTACGGGAAGCACAATCTTTAATTGATTTGAAGTTTATTAAAAATGAATGTGTGGTATAGAACTTCAGGGAAGTAAGTTGTGCAAGATCACCCTGTGCATCTGTTCTGCGTTGTTCTAACTTGCAAGATGCTGCATAATCATTTTAAGGAATTTCACTTGTTGTGGCCCAGTGCATACCTGGCATTACATTTTACAGCAAGCATTTAACTGGAAGTGTTGTATTACAGTGAGTAAAACCAGTGGCACCGAAATGCTTGCATGAAAAAGAAGCTTCAACTGTGAGTTCGTGGGAGACTCCAATATTATCTGATTCTAACCTGCTGATGTGCTTTGCTCTATTAAACAACAGATGCTGAGGAGTGAATTTATCTAATTAAAGAAATTCCTTTTATGTTTATCTCTTGCCTACATGGTTTAATAATGCTAGGTAATGGAAAAAGAGCTTCAAGTATGTTTTCCTGTTTAGCCTAAACTTTGGCATGTCAGCAGAAAGGCTTGTTTTGATCTTTAGGGGTTTTTGTTTGGGACAGCGTGTTCTACTTGTCAGGTGGAGTAGCACCCTGTTGCGCTGGTCACTTCAGGAGAGGGGAGCTCATTCGGGTGGAATGCTGTAGGGCAAATACAAACACTGCTGGAGCCGGTACCTGCACATGCTGAGGACATAGTTACTGTGGGATTACTGTTTACAGTGTAGTCTAAACCCACCTTCTCTAATAAAAAAAAGGCAGATGGTTTGTACAGCCAAACGTGAGTACCACGAGATAATCAGTGTGTTCAGAGATGTAACTCAGAGTATGGCAATAAACTCTGAATCAGACTTTTTAATAATGTAAAAACAGAGGTTGTGCATCAAGACCAATGGGGGGAGTTCCTTACATCAAAATTCACTTCGTTTGGAACCTTCATAATGTATTGAATCTTATTTTGTAAACTGAGGCTATTGAATTTGCAGGAAATTCACATGAAAGGGTGTAACTGCATTTGTGAAGGAGAACAAAAATTCTGTTTAAACCCTCAAATTTTTACAATGAAAGTGCAACTTCTTGTTCTCCTTACATACTGTACACAGATGTTATTAAAAAGTAAATAAACTATGCCTAACTCATTAAGGTCTTGCAGATTGGTTTATCAAGCTCTAGATTGTTTTTTGGTTTAGGTGATGTTGGTATCTTGGATGAGGCAATGAAAAAGGGTGATTGGAGAAGCCCAATCTCTAGGATACAGGGGTTATGTGAAGAACGTTACATCTTTTGCATAAAGATGCTCATTTTTCCATTCCCTTTGACACCAGAAGGTACTCCCCAAAACTGCAGATATTTGATCCCATTTTCAGGAAAATCTTGATTCTTCTTTTTAATTTGGTTGTAAACAAGGAACTGTACAAAAAATCGCCCAAATAATTTGTTTTTGATTTGTATATCATTTGGTCAGTCTCTGCACTCATAAAGGAGAAGAAAGACTGCAAGAGGAGCTAAGATACTTGAAAATGTTTTCAAACCTAATACTGGCAAAAAGCTCCTGCTGCCTAGCCTTTTTCCCATTCCATCCAGTATCTCAGATGATAATAGTGTAATAATTGTATATGCATAAACTGGAAGCATATGTAAAATCCAGAGTTTCACTTAGATATAGTGATTCATAGATGTTCTTTGAGCAGGTCTCGCTGGACATGGGCATGTTTGCTCTTGCTTTTTGAAGCAGTCAGTGGTTGTATAATGTTTGTGGAGAAAAAGGGATCTGAGGTTCATCAGAGGACACAGAGTTAGGAGACCTACCTTATCTTGCTGAGACTGAAGTAGAAATCTTAGCTGCCAGCATCTCTTTGACAATGTTGTTAAGTCAGCTTTGCTCTTATGTGCTAACCTGGAGTGTGCCGATTATATTTCTTTGCATTGCAAAGTTTCTTTTTATAAATGATCACTTTTGAAGGTCATCTTAACTTGGGAGATATCCTTTATTTGCTTTGTGCTGTGTTTGTTGACAGTGAAAAATGCACTGGCACTGTAATAATTTCAACATCATTTTTTGTCTTTGCAAATGCTATTTGCTTTGTTGTCTTGTCCCTTTAGCGTTTGGAATTACTGACAGTATAGGCCTTTAGACACTGGTAAGGTGTGAAATAACAAATATTGTTTATTACACATCTATTTCCTCTTTTTCTCCTAATGACTTAAGTTTAAGGAAGGGTGTAAATCCAAGCATGCATTTCGCAAGATATGACCTCAACCCACCCGAAACAAACATGCAGCTTGAACTTTGGTGGTGTGATCTAAGCTTCCTGGGCTTTTAAAAGAAGTCATAACGTATGGGCCTACACATTCCTATAACCTTTGTAGTGGTGCAGATGGAACTATGCCCATGTTGGTTTTCCTTGAAAATGGCCATGCCCACATAGGAAAGCTTTGCTGTAAAGTCAAGTAGATCGTGCAATTATAGAAGTGAAGAGCTCCTTTGGACAGCTGACCTTGCTTCAAATATCATACCATATACTAATAAACAGTCTACTAAGTAAAATTGCACCTTAATTGGGATTTCTGATGATCCTGGTCAGTGAGCCATATGATGCCTCATCAGTCTCTTCTGCTTGGCATGGCAATTTTGACAGGGCTCTGCAGCGTACACTTGGTCTGCAATATTTTCTAAATCAGTGCGGTTTTAGAAGCTTGACAACTGTCTGAAGAATACTGTTAAAACTAAGAAATGATCTCTGTGACTTCTGCATAGCAGCCATCCCAAACTCACGGTAATGGAAACTGAACAGCATGTGCAAGAGGTTATTTGTTTAAACAAATACAATAGTTCATACTGGAAGGGACCTTTAAAGGACACCTAGTCCTAGTCCCCATAAAGCAGGAACATCTTCAACTAGAGCAGTTTGCTCAGAGCCCCATCCAGCCTGACTGCGACTGTTTCCAGGGATGGGACATCCACCACCTCTCTGGGTAACCTGTTCCAGTGTTTCACCACCCTCAGCATGAACCATTTCTTCCTTATACTTAGTCTAAGTCTAGGCTCTTTTAGCTTAAAACCATTACCCTGTGTCCTGTTGCAACAGGCCTTGCTAAACAATTTTTCCCTATCTTTCCTGTAGGCTCCCTTTAAGTACTTGAAAGGCTCCTATAAGGTCTCCCTAGAGCCTCCTCTTCTCCAGGCTAAACAACCCCAACTCTCTCAGCTTGTCCTCATAGGAGAGGTACTCCAGCCCTCTGATCGTCTTTGTGGCCTTCCTCTGGACCTGCTCCAACACATCCGTGTCTTTCCTGTGGCGAGGGCTCCAGAGCTGGACACGGTACTCCGTGTGGGGTCTCACAAGAGCGGAGTATAGGGGTTGAATCACCTCCCTTGACTTGCTGGCCACACTTCTTTTGATGCAGCCCACGATATGGTTGGCTTTCTGGGCTGCAAGTGCCCATTGCTGGATCATGTTGAGCTTTTCATCCACTGGTACCCCCAAGTCCTTCACAGCAGGGCTGCTCTCAATCCCTTCATCCCCCACTCTGTATTGATACCACAGGTTGCCCTGATGCAGGTACGGGACCCTGCACTTGGCTGTATTGAATCTCATGAGGTTCATGTGGGCCCATTTCTTGAGCATGTCCAGGACCCTCTCGATGACATCCTTTCCCTCAGGTGTGTCAACTGCACCCACTCACTTGGTATTGTAGCACAAAGTAAAAAGTTTAAATGTTAATTAATTTTTATCTTCTTATCATTACCGTACCTGACTCTACACCACTGAATAACTTCTGTAAGGCATGTTTTCCTGGGACGTTTTTAAGTGCCAAAGGAACTTAGCTAGATCGTGCATTCAGAAATCTGGCAGTGGTGAAAGTTTTGAAAATGTAGCGTTTGCAGCTGGCATCTCAGTCAGTGGCTGTGCTGCTGAAAAGCACTTGCTCAACCTCCTTGAAAAGTTTGTATTTAACTTGTGATGTTGGTATTTCAACTGAGAATTCAAATAGTTTGACATCTCCCTTCTCCTGCTCGGTGCTGAAAGTGCTTGGTCCTTCTGAAAATGCTCTTTGACTTCTGCTCTGCTTGGAGGTGGTTGGGTTTTTTTCTGCATTCATCTCAGGACTGTGTATACACAAAGGTGATTATATATAATCAAAGTCAGAAGTAACCGATGCCTTGAAACAAATTCAAGTTGGACAGGGACAAAATACTTGGGATTATCTTAATGAGTAATGGATGTTCAACTTACTCTGATAAAGTATTGTTGGCCCCAAGATCTGTTTCCTCTGCTCGAAGCCACTACTTTAAACTAATGAGTCTTGATATTGAGCCAAGCACTGAAATTGAACAAGAATTTATTTTTCTTGTTTTCTTTCGTCTTGTACTGATGCAAAGCAAGCCAAGGAAGAAAAGTAGTATTTTATGTTTGTTTTGCCCAAAAAAGTAGAAATCAGAAAGAGCATAGGTGTGCTTCAGAAGGCTTTTTTATTAAGTATTGTTGCAACTACAGGAAAAATAGCATTAAAGGATGTGACAAACAGCTCATGAAAGCCTGTTGAAATAACTCATCTGGCAGACAGAAGTAGTATGAACACCCAAATGTCTTATCTGAGGAGAAGCAGCTGTTTGAAGTGCTCTACAGTCCTCCCAAATTGCCACAGTTTCTATCACAAAAAAAGGGAAAATCTAAGGGTAGCAATACAGACTGTTATCCTTGGAAAGAACAGCATAGATTTATCAGATTAAGGACAAACATGGATTATCCACTTCAGTTTTTGTTGGATTGGGAATCCACTTTTGGAGAGTCTTTTTTAGAATGCTTTATGGTGTCAAAAAGTGTAAGCCAAGATGCAACATGTCAGCACTGCTGAGTGAACTCTGCCTGACTCAAGGTGATGTTGGTACTTTCTTGGTCAGCCGTAGCCCTTTGTGCTCATTTGTAATCTAGTTACAGGTTTGCTTTTCCACCTTCTGAAGCTGACAGTGATTTTCATTCAGCATACTGCAGTTGCGAAGTGAGGTGACTTCTCATGTGTCATTAAAATACCACTGATTTTGTTCCTTTTTTTTTTTTTGAGGAGGGTTACTGCAGTGTATGCAGGGATGACATTTCAGTCGTGCATTTGGATGTAGACTGAGATCTGACAATGTTCTGACTGCTGGGTGCTTATAGAGGGAGAACAGCCTCCGAGGACAAGCAAAATATGGCACAAAGAGCAGAAATTTCCTTTATAAAATATTTTTCCCCCAGGTCTCCCCCTCCGCTTCCTCGTATCCCATGTTTGCTGTGACATTACTTCTTGGTGACACCCAAATGATCAGGACAGGATTTCAGTCTAGTGCCTTTTCCCCGCGCGCTGGAAGCTGTGGAGCCAGGAAGGGCTGGTAGCAGTTTCTGATCTCTGCTGCGTGCTCTGTGCCCTGGAGGTTAGTGTGGGGTCTGGTTGCTGTGCTCTTCCCCTCTTGCCTTACTGGTAGCTTTGATGTAGGAACTGTGGAGAGGAGTATTGAGCTGTCAGAAGATGCAGAAGGAGAGTGACAATGAACCACAAGGGTCTCGAAAACAAGCAATAGGGCTGGCAGTAGTTTCACTGTCACCGTCTGGTGACAAGAGCTTACCATTTGCAGCAATTCCACCACATTTATGTATTCTGGGCAGTGCTGCTACTGTCCACGCTATATGAGAAGGTGACAGTACATTTGCCAAATAGAGTGAGATGGAAATATGTTGCAAAATACTGAATCGCTTCTAGAATTGAAATTCTGAATTTTTTGAGTTAATCATCGCCTTCAGGAATAATGTTTCTTTTATAGAGACTGTGGGTATTATTTTTGTAACTGTTATTCTCTGTATTCAGCCTGGCTGTTCTGGTAGCATTGGTCCCACAACACAAGATTTATGATCTCACATGTGTTTTCTTTGGGATGTTTTTTTGATGTGCGAGCAGGCAAAAGTAGTTTAAGCGTTTTTATATTCATTAACAATGTATGCATAAAGATTTAAACTGTAAGCCTTATATGGGGAAAGTATTATAAACATAATGCTTCTAAATAGCAGCTTTCATTAGAACTTGCACTGTGAGTCATTGTTGTTATATTAATAGAGCTGTTACCAAATATGGATTTGGAACTGGGCCGCTTTCATGGTGAATATTGCAGATGACTTAAAGAAAATAAATATTTAAATATAATTTTTTGGGGGGGCAACCTCTTGATCAGCCAGTTATTCAGACCAGTGGAGCATATAGCGTAGAATAATCTTGTAATGTAATTCTGAAACTGTAGTACTCTATGCCAGATGATATTTTAATCTGAAGAAACTTTGGTTTTATGTGAAAAAGTGGTTAAGAAATAAAAGTCTCAGGCTGTGACGAAAAAGCCTCTCCTTTTAATATGACTCTTAAAACTGGCCTGATCATTTAGTCTCATACCCTTTGGAAGTATTTAAATCAAAGAATAACCTATAGGAATGTATGTTCTTTCCAATAGCTTATCTATGTGCAGCCAACAGTACAACAGTAACTCTTCACAAATAATTTATTAGTCCCTACCAGAAGCAAAGATTTAATTCAGAACTCCAGAATATGCTGTTGCAGGTCTTGCATGTGTGTATTCTTTTCTCTCTTTTTTTTTTTTTTTTTCCTCCTCCCACTAGTATGTATAGTTACTTACTGGAAATGTCACACCTCGATACAAAACAATGTCATGGCACAAATTCAAGGAAACTGTTATCCTTGCTCTTACACAGAATCTCAGGTGGTGATAAATGCTCCTATTAGGATTTGAGTAGTACAAAGATGTTGTTCTATTAACAACCTGGGGCCAGAACAGGGAACAACAGAACACTTCAGGCACTTAATGTGGGTTTGTTTTTTCTGTTTTTGTGTTGGGTTTGTGTGTTTTTGATTGGTTTTTTTTGGCACCTTCTATGCCACCACCAAGTAAATTGCTTTATGGAGCATGTGCTGTGGTCAGGGCCTATAATGAAGGTATTATACGTGCAGGGTAAGAAGTGCCCACTAAAAGCAGCTGTATAATTTATCTGTTGTACACTAGAACTATTAATATACCAATTTATAGCTCATTAATAGTAATTAGGGGCAGTAAATTAACTCTAAACTTTTACATCGGTTAGTGTGAATTGCAGATTCAGTAGCTTGATATGCAGTGGACGGTTTATTTCTGCTTCTTCCCACTAGGATGCTCTGAGGACTAGAGCTTTTTAATGGGATAGTGCTGTGGAAGTGTAATGAACAAATACATTAAAAATAGCCATTTTAAAAGCTTTTTCAGTGGATTCAAGCTTTCCGTTAAAATAGAATGGGACCTTGTCGTCTTCCCTTACCTGCCGTCAAACCATACCTACAATAATGATGATGTAAATTGAGGGTTTTTTTCCTCATAGCTGTATTGAGGGGACTCTCAATTATGATCAGCTCTAAAGCTAAGAAAAAGAAAGCAAAATCAGTTAATGATTTTTTTAAAATCTTCCATTCCCAAAGCTCTGTCCTGCCAATGATGCAAGATGAAGCAGTACTTTGTTTACTACTGGTAGCTCAGCTGAAAGAAACTGAGTTCTTTAACTTATTCTATGTGGGAGAGAATAGCAACAATGCTGATGGATGCTAAAGATAATGAAGCATAGTGTGTTGACAGGAAAGATCCTAATGCTGAATGTTAGGTAGCTGGCAGCACCAGGCTGACTTCATGTGCATGTCGGGTTTTATTGGCTTGGGAGCTTTATTTCATGGCAGTCATGCAGCTACATTACTCAAAGGTGTTTAACCTATTCTTTTTGAAGGCAAGTCTTTGCATTCCCAATCAGTTTCAATTATGAGTATATTCTTGATACAGTAGCATGGCAGTTTTGAGGGAAATTTAATCATTTTTTCCTTATAATTTGATTTCATGGAGCTTGTTAGGGGTTTTTTGTAATGAGAGTTAGCCCATAGAACACTCTGAAGAAGAACTACATCAACTACATACTTAAATATTTTTATGGGGTTATATGCTGTGTTTTGTAATATGCTGAGGACTCTCAGGTTTTGAGATCAGAAAATTATCTTTTAATAGTTTTCTGTAGCCATTTCCTAGCCCCAGGGTACGAAATCCCTTCTGGAGAATGCCTTAAACTCTGAAACCAGTGCTGATGCTTTCCAAAGGTGAACTGAAAGCTGGGAGTGTTGGAGCTGTGCAGTAATGTGTAGGACCCTGTGCCGTAATGCTGGAGGAGGTTGTCTGTGCTGGGAGTGGTTTGTTTCTTGCAGAGCTTGCCAGCCCTGAATTCCTTACTGGTCCCCTTTTCTGTCTAGCATGGGAGACAAGTGCATGGTGTGCTCCTTGATGGAGGGGATGTGTCAGGGAATGCCCATGGGCTGCGCTGGCATGAGCTGGAAGTTGTGGTATGTATGCTATGATGGAGGAGTATGTGATATAGGCATATGATGCAAATTTATATTGGAGGCACATGATGCAGAAAAGAAAAATATGATTTAAACCATTTTGAAAGCTGCTGATTAATAGCACTCCATGAACATTAGAGCTTTTTTAATATAGGCAGCATAAACTCTGAAGGAGCTGGATACTGAGCACATTACATTAGATAAAAGCTAATATTTTTTACCAATTGTGCCATCCCTGCGTGATGTAAAGCTTTTAAAAAGCTCAAAGCCTAGAATGAATTTAAAGCATGTTAAAAAGAGTAATCTCATGCAAATTTTGCATTTTAAAAGTAGGCTAGGACATCCCATATATATATATATATATCTTGCCTTTTATTTCTATATGTCTTGAGTACCCACTGAGGGGATAGGCAATCATGATTGTAGTCCATTAGCATCTTCTCTATCATCCACAGCCGCTCCCATGATTCAACTTTTCAAACTTTTTTCCTAAGGAGGGGGGCTTTTTTCCCCCCACAAACAATGGCCAGAAAGGCCTTCTACAGTACTTACAAAGAACAGGTTTTGGATTTCTGATGTAGGTGGTCACAGAAACGTTCAGACTCTGGGTAGTGAAAAAAAAAGTCAGATACTTAACTTTTTGGATGTAGTAAGTTGGTTTAGGATTTTTTTTTTTCTTTGGGTAGCTCATACAGAGGTAGCTTCAAACCAGCAACTCAGGATTTATTTTTTGTCAGTATAGAGTCTTCTGTGTTCTTGCTAATTTTTTCCCTGTTACTACCTGGAATATGTGCGATCAACAAGAAGATCTGTCCTTCCAGACATACAAGTTACAGTTACCAAGTAACTGACACTTGTAGAAAACCCACATACGTTTCTATCCTAATGATTTTTTTTTTTTTTTTCCCCCTGAGCTAAAGGCAATATTGCTGCTAGCTTATGGTCTCTGAAATGGAGGTGTAGAACTTTTCATGTGCTCTGGGGAGCTATATTCTGCACTTGAAACAGTACAGTCTCATTTATAAAATAGGGATAAAAATGTCTAGCCGCTTTATAAGAAGCGTAAGAACTAATTAACTTGTACAGTTATTTAAAAAGGCATATTTCTTTGCATTTGTTGCCTTTGCATAAAGGTAAATAAAGTCTGTGCAAGAGTCTAACCATGTGAAAACTTGGGTAAAAATAACTGATTTTTACATTTGTTGGGTAAGTCTGCATGAAATATGAATACATCTGAAAACAGCAGCACCAGGGTGAGTAAACATTACTAAGCCCAGCCATCCTGTCGCTTACCTTAGAATAATTACTGGTCTGCATTTGAAGAACAAATCTTAATGTTGCCAAACTCCACCTTTTTCCTGCCCAGTCTGTATGTGGGAGAGTCTTTATAAGAATCTGTTTCCTGTTTCCCAGACAAGGGAGGGGGAAAAATGTGTTTTCTCCTTGTTCTGAAAAACAAAAGCCAGGCAGTGACTACATACCCGCATCAGCTGCCAGCCTAAACGTGAGTGTGCAAACAGCTGAAGGCTACAGCGAGCTTCTTAGTTCGATCCTTGGCAAAATGGGCACATTGCTGCTGCCAGCTGTCTCATCAGGGCTTTCCTTCAAAGTTTTATGAGAGAGAGAAACTGCCCGAAAAAGAGCTGGAAGTGTAGGTTTTTATTATGTCACTTTGACACAATCTTGACACGCTTGTCACAGTCTTTGCAGCATTGAGAAACTGTCAGTATCTTCCCCCTTTCCTTGCATAATTTCTTCCGAAATCCCTTGTTTTGAGTTTTATGGGTTAGTTTTTGTCACAAATTATTAAGCTTTGAAGAGTGAGTTTTGCAAGGAACAGAAGATACAGTGGCAGGGAGGAAACCCATGCTTAAACAACTTGGAAAGGGGTATGATTACTTTGTAAGTGCAATACCAATCAATTTGTAACAACAGTAAAAACGTTCAGGGTAAGAACAGAATGATTTTTTTTTTTGACTTAAAGAGCTGTCGGTGAAGTGTGGCAGACATGTTTCTCCAAGGCCATGTCTATTCATTTAGATTTCGATGGCTATTCCAATTCTGTCCCGTACTATTTGAACAAGAGTAGCTCCAGCCTTTCCCCACCTTAAATTTTGAACATTATTCATATATGTGCATCCTGATTTTAAAATAATACAAACTGTGGCTGCTGTGTTTTAAAGTCAACTCCACTGATATGGATTACAAAAATGAATTTTACTTTCATAGAGGCAGGTTCAAACAAGTCAGAGTTCACGTCTCCTCTTTATGCTCTCTTTTAAGGAAAAACAAAAATGTGGGAGAAATTTGCGGTCAGTAATGTCGTACGTGATCAATAGTGGAATTCCAGTGCTCAGATACACAGTGAGGCACTGCTACTTGTCCTGTATTAGAGATCTGTGAATAAGTAACAGCTCTCCTAAAAATGGTTCAAGAACTAAAAGCAAGATTTTTCGGAAAGCAATTCTGGAATTACCGGTTCCTTTTTCTCTGTTACACAGCGGAAAGGAGTTACGTTGTGTGTAAGTTTGCTGCTTTTGCTCTGTCCATCAGCTCTCACCCTGGCTGTTGAGGTTCGGAAGGGCATTTGGTGGGAGGGAGAGATTGTTACTGTTTCATAGAAATTTAGTGGAATGAATAAGTAAATTGAGCTTTTGATATTTTACATGTATTGAAGATCTAGATACGCTAATAAGTTTTCAACTTCACTGCTGTGACACTGTCAGTAGGAAATAAGTGTGAATTTCCACTTCTGTATGTGCAGAATATTTTATCATAATAAATCTACTCTATAGCATGAGTATGATAATGATGAGCAGTTTCTGTGTTACAAACTATACTGCAATACAGGTTAAATGTTTTCATTGTCATATTCTTGGAAAATAATTGCAGTTTGTCTGTTCCCCTGTAAGTATATATTGGAATACAGCAATGTAATTTCAAAATAGATCCATATCTGAAGATTAAAAACATATTTATAAGCAAAGTCTTTCTTTGAGGCCATTCTTCATCTCATCTTTAGGAGAGTAATTCCTTATTTGCCCAAAATACATACTTCAAGCTTTATACACACTTTAAGATTCAAACATAAAGAACATCAAGCCTGAGCATTATTGTTATTGCTTAGAGTGATCCTTAAAAGGGTGCTCAGAAAATTGCAAGACTGGGAGGAGATTGTCTTCCAGTAATCTGTGACTATGGTCCTTGAGCTGTTTTCTGACACGTGAGTGTGCACCGAACAGCTCCACTTGGATTGTCCTCTAGTCTCAAGTCTGAGTCCCCTATTTCTCTAAGGGCTTTCCTGTGTTTTGGAGCACTTCTGACTTCCTCCTACAGCAGTATTTAACACCATGTCCTGGCAGCTTGGAACAATGGAACAAGTGTAATTTTTCTCTGGGTACGGCCTTATCTCTGTCATTTGTGGGAATAGATGTAGTTACACACATTGGGCATTGTTCTTCACAAGAGCATGTGTGAAGCCATTAGCATAAGCATGTTGTTCAGCAGCACAGCCAGGCCACTAGAGTGGCAAACCTGCCATGAAAAAGACTTCTGGTGCATAGCTGGGTTTCTGCTGTTTTGCTTGTATGTCCAGGGGCTCTGGAATCACTCCGTGGTGAGCTGTGTCACAGGGTTAAACTGGCAGGAAACAAATGCTATGAAAATGCACCATTTCCAGTTGGTTTGGGCAGGGAGGAATAAATGGGAATAATCCTCTCTGAAGAAGCTAGCTGATAGAGTGGCTTAACTGTGTCACCAAAAGATGCCCTCAGAGGCTTTCAGAAGATCCTAGCCGCATTTTGTGTTGGTAGACTACTAAAGAACACAGTTAAAGAGGGGTTGATGACCTTTATTTGTTGAGTGCATAAGAACTATTTAAATATTAGTTTACTGTAAATGGGCCTTTAGAAATTAAAATATTTCATTTCAAAATTTTAGAGTATCTGAATGTCAATCTAGTTTGGTTTCTCTGTATCCATTTGGCCAGTTTTTGAAAAAACATTGCAGCTTTTGGATTATCTAATATTTGTATTTGCATAGAGCAGATGTTTGTTGCCTTCATGGAAATGCAAGGCTGTTTGTGAAAGGTTACACAAGTAGAACAAACGTTGAGCTGCTGATCTGTTTCTCATTGCCAGTCTGTTTTTCTTAAGCAACAATCTGCTAATAGAAGTTGTGGTACAAAGCAGATGTGTACAGTACAGGAGGACAATCTGGCTTCCTTTGTTGCCTGGTGAGAGAGCATGGGCTTTCAAGTTTTGTTGGAAGTTGATTATCTGGAATTAGAAATGAGGCAGTAAATGAAGCCCCAAAGAGGGTAAACTGCAGCTTTCACTTTTAGTAGAGGTGTAACATGTTGAAGCTGGGAAATGCAGCTGCAAGTTCTTACTTGCATAATGGCAATCTCTTAAGCCTTGGGTTTCTCATCCATCAGGCAATCCAACAATCCTTGAAGCATACGGAGTGTGTTTAAGGAGAGGGTGAGAGTGGGTAATGTTTTTCAGGATATTTAAGTATGGATGGATATATTTTCTCTGTGTTCTGTACATTAAAAGTAGCATTGCTAACATGAGACAAAGGACAGTGTTGAAGGAGTTGGGGGGCACAACTTGTTTTGGGGTCTTTCGTTGCTGCTCTCTGAATGCGTTCCTTGTAAAGTATGGGAGGAGGCATTTGCCCTTTCTGGGCATGAGGGGGGAGAATGAAGAAGGCATTAGAGACAGCGGCCAATAAAGTGGAACTGAGCAGCTTTCCACACTAATGGTCATATTAACAGATGATGAGACATACTCAGTCAGGTTTTAGGCTGTATCATCTTTCCCACTCCTTTCTACACAGTCACTTGGGGTCAGATAATTTGACTTGAATCAATACTGCTCTTTGCTCAAGGGTATTCAAGGATTACAGTGGAAGCAATGCAGTGATAAGGAGCTAATTTTATGTAGACGAGGACATAATGTTTGTTCGTTGTGCTCTCCATTTGTTTCTTACAACCTAATTTTGAATGACTGTGCTGTGACTTTCCCTCCACCCCCATGGTTGTGAATGAGAAAGCGAAGAAAATGGATTACAAGAAAAACAAGCTTTTTTTTTTTTCTTCTTGAGGTTTTTAATCAAAGGTAGCACAACCTATGTGGGATGAAATGATCCTAGTTGTTACTAAGCTAATTAAATATTTATAAAGCAAGGGCTATATTATATTTATAGCTCTTCTGTCTGAAGAATGCAAATAAATTGATGATTTTTGTAGATTTTTTCCTTTCTTGCTCAAATAATCTAGCATTCTTTCCGTTGTCTTAGGATGCAAATATTCTTTGAATTTCTAAAAGTTAGAAACTTTAACATTTTCAACATGCAACGTTATTAAATGAAAAGCGGTCCTTTAAATTGTTGGGGAATGAAGAGCCAGATAAAGTTCTGTGTGGTTGTTCATTCCTATTAAGATTTTAAGAACAGCTCTAGATCTTTTGATCAGTTGTGCATACATTGTCTTGAGTAAGCACTTGGATCACTTCTAAATTAGAAAGGCTGAAAAGACTTGTGGTATTTAAAGACTAGAAAAAAAGATTTCTAATAATGAGACATAAGGAGTTCTCTTTTTTTTATTTTCTCATAAGGTCAAGAGATGAATATAATATCTAGCTAATGATAGATATTATAGCTTCCCCTATAAGATAGCTTCCTCCCCCTTAAAAAAAAAAAGGGGGAGGAAGAAGAAAGCTGTAATCTAACAGAGAAAGGATAACAATTGTAATTGGAAACATAAATGGATGTTAAAGCTAGGAGATTTCAAATATTCAAAGGACATGTGTTTTAACAATGGACGTGATCAGCCATTGAAACAAATTACTGAGCAAAATAACTGATTTTTCTTTCTTGTCAGATATACAAGTTAAAACCAGATGCCTTTCTGGAAGGCGTGTTTCAGGCTAATTAA
Organism: Limnodromus scolopaceus; assembly: GCA_028565335.1. Classification (NCBI taxonomy): domain Eukaryota; kingdom Metazoa; phylum Chordata; class Aves; order Charadriiformes; family Scolopacidae; genus Limnodromus; species Limnodromus scolopaceus. The sequence continues at coordinate 50,559,057 of JAOXNO010000041.1, read as the reverse complement.
GCTTTTGGGTTCACTACAGGGGTAACTAGATGGAAGGCAGACAAGAACTGAAGGCTGGTTCTGACCCCAGAGCCTACCACTTTGGTTAGTGTGGTGTGCTGGCATAGAGCGTACCTGGGCATCTCGGGTCTGATAGCTCGTTCTGTGGCCCACACCTAATTGCCCCTGGTTCCCTGAGGGCCCCTGGAGAGGAGCTTTGGATAGGGGCAGCCACCCTGCCTTGGCTGCTGTCTTCTATGGGCTCCCAAGCAGGAGGTAGGTGGCTGTACTGTCCCTTGCACGTGCAGTGTCTTTGATTTGTGCAATCCCAGTAAATCAGGCTTTTCAGGGGAGCGTGGGGTAGGCGCTGTGGTGTACGAGGCTAACGTGCCGCTGGAGGAAATGTGTGAATCACCCCATGGAAACGTTGGGCGTCACCTGTGGATGTTTTGTCTCTGCTCCAAATGTCTTCTGGCGTTGTTGGTTGGGGTACGAAGATGATTTTTGAGAGTACACCTGCACTGGAAGAAAGTCAAGTATAGTTACAGGCAAAATGTGTTCTTTACCAGTATAGCTTGTTTTACTTGGACAGCTGAGAGGCGTGGGTGAGGGGTGACTTCTAAAATGCCTACGCAAAGCACAGGTTTCATAGGAAGTGCTGTGTCTACAGTAGCAGCTGCTCTTTGCTAGCATGCTGTGTTTGTGTAGGCAAAATATCTTCTTGGATCAAAAAAGCACATGTTTTCATTGTGAAATAATTAGAATATGTAAGCCATGAAAACCATAGTGGGGACACAACTATTTAATTTATCTACAAGGTTAAAACAGATGAAGTCAACTCCAGGAAGGGGTGTGCAACACTGATTGTACCTACCTGGCAGATCTTGTCAGTATGTAAATTTTAAGCTGTGATAAGTATTGCATATTTTGTATTGTCTTTAAAACTACTGTCCCCCAACAAACCATTATTGGTAAAGACAAGGCAATAGTCGTATGAGGCGAAAGATAAGAGGAGCTGTACATTACCTGCATGTTGCTAGCAGCTGAATCCATGCTGATTTATTCCAACTGGCTTTTTAAAGGTAAAGTTTTATCTGAGGAGTCTTGTTTCCTGAAGGACTTGCTGAACCTTTGGATGGAGAAGCATAGTTTCTTGTCTCTTTTCTTTTGGTGTAGGAAGTAAACAGTCTTTGCTTAATGCCCCTGTGACCTTGACTTCCCTCCTCCGTGAGGCAGACCAGAAGGACCTGATGGGCTGCAGTGCTGAGGGCTGTTGAGAGGCCTGGGACTACAGGGCAATGGGTGTCTGTTACTGCTCAGCTGATGGATTGCAGGGCCTCGCTTCACAGTGGTATTATTTCTGTGTCTATTCTGTTTTGGCATGTGCCCAGATTATGATGGATATGGATATTGACTTCAATTAGGTGGATTTTTACCAGTTTCTTTATAAATTTGGTCACAGGGAAAGGCAAGCAGAAAGCTACTTCATACTAGAATTGCTAGTCAACAGGCATACAAGCAGTAGTCTGAGCACCATAGCTGTGGTCAGGTTCCAAATATACATGAACACCTGCATATGCAAACAAAGCAAAACCTAATTTGTAGAATAAAATATTTTATTGCTTTCCGAAACAGCAACATGTTTTGAATGTTGTCTCATTAACAGCAATAGCTGTACCTTTTTCTGATAAAAAGATTCTTTTCAAAATTTGCATGTAGTTGTCCATGTGTTCATTGTACAAATGTAGAGTATGTATCGGGAAGAAAATGAAGATTTTCTTCTACCCTATACAGCTAAAATACTATGCCCTCTCCTCCTGGGCCTCTGAGGAAACTGCATCATATTGATCATGGTTCTCAAAGAGGTTAAGATCCAACCTTTTAATTTCCAGTTTGCTATAGCGCTTGAACACACACATAAATTCCTTTGAACAATTTTATATGCATGTCTAACAGCATGGTTAGATTGGAAAGGCTGGAACTGGATCCTTAACAGCATTCATACATTCTTTTAGATACAGCACTGAGCATGTAGGGGAGAGCAATCAGGAGCAGAACCTATATTCTGTATTTTACCATCCTCCAGCCAAAGAAATGAAAAGCTGAATTCTGAAGTATAATCAGAAGCTTGGACACAGAATGCAAATCAATATGCCAAGGTTAGGTTTTGAGTACTTAATGGTTGTCTTAGCTGTTCTATATCTAACAGGTGACTGTTGCTCAGGTGTGGTTACCCTGAGCTGGCTGACTCTGACAGAGATGTGCGTACAAGTAAAATGATATAAGGCTGCATCTATTCAGAAGAATTTTGCATGGTTTATGCTTCTGGCCAGCCTGTGGAAGAGCTTGTAAAGTTTAGACGATATTTTCAATAATTTGCTATGTTTTGTTCCTGGTGCTTCTCGTTAATGTGTGTGAACTGGAAATACATCCTGTTTCTTCTTTTGTGCATCTATCCATCTTGTGAAAACTCCGAAGCAGCTCATTGACAATTCCCTTTTCTGTTGAATGCTTTTACTGAAGTTTTAAGGATAGTTTGGAATCAGCATGCCATTTTTTTTATTCCTGTTTTACAGTCTTGTCTTACAGAAAGTTAAGGCAACTGCGGTAAAGACAAGGGAAGAATTATAGTGAAGAAAGCTGAAGGAGAAATGTTAATACCTGTTTCATAACACTAATGAAAATAAAGCTACTGAAATGAAAAGTAACTGTTCCTTTACTAAAGCAAAAACAATGAAAAGATTGATGGTGCTGCCCTTGTGTGGGTGTGTACGTGTTTATGTAATGTGGGAAAAATTTTCGAACAAACTAAGAATAGTGGTTAAATGTTTGTCCTCTTGGTAGTATCCTAGTCATGATGCAATTCTCAGCAAAATGTACTATAATTATACAGGAAAGTTGCTATTTGCATAGTGGAACACAATGTATTTTCCCTAGTTTGAAATCTTTTTTAGAGCAGAATGTCAAAAGAGAAAGGTTCATGGACTGTGTATTGGAGCACATTTGCTTGATGCATATAATGTACCTTCAAAGTGCAGAAGTAGCTCAAGATGCGGGATGAATACATATTCTAGTATTTGCTTTCACCTCCCCAGTAAGAAGCCTAGAAAACTGCTAAAATATTTCAGGTAGTGTGTATCACTGAATTTAGATAAAATTTGATATGTATTTATCTTGCCTTAGAGAGGGGCTCAATTTCACTCACACCTCAGAGGAAATAGTAGCAGAGTTGGACTTCCGAGAAGTCTGGAGTTGTCCTTCCCCTCCCTCTTCTATTATCACGTAGTATTTTTCTCTCCTCTGGCTGTTGAGGATGTGCTTACTATTAGGATGTGCATCCTCACAGTAACACTGCAACTTCAGGACCTTTTCCTAGTCATGAAGCAATTTTTGTCAAGCATTTGAAGAAGATGTCTTTACTCTGTTCATGGTAATGGTTTTTCTCAGTAGCTAAGTAAGAATCATGATAGTATAACGTTATCACCCATTGATCCTAGTCTCAGTACATATTGATATGAATAAAGTTCTGAATGCAAGTGGCTTAGGAAGAGAATGCAAAACAACGCATGCAAAATGCAGATTATAGTAATGTCTTTTTTGGTTTTTTTTTTTGGCTGTGGAATTTGGGTACCTTAAGTGTGACTTTTGTGTTTGAGAGCAGACCAGACTAATTTTCTTATTGCATTACTAAAATATGACAATGGTAATGTTGTCTAACCAGAACGGCAAAACTCTTCTGTCAGCCAGTGCTCTTCTTCATTTCCTAGTAAATAAACATCTATTCAGGAGTTTTAATGGACTATGGGTGGAAAGGTGTAAATCCAGGCTTAGAACAAATTTGAGGCAAAACTTTAAGGCAGCATCGCAAAAGCAAACAAACAAAACCAACAATCCTATGCATGCAACTGAATCAGGAACTAGAATCCACCAGTTCCTATTGAGCTAGACCAGCGTGCATCCAGCAGATGTTAGTGCATCACCTGAAAAAAGTGAATGGTAGTCTTAACCTTAAATTGTATTATCCTGCCAATTTTTGTCCAAATCTTTCCAGAATTTGTAGGAGAGGGTTGATCTCAAGATCATATGGTCACACTGGGTTTTTTAAGTTGCTTGAAGTTTTATACCATTGCAGTGTGAGATTCAAATCAAACGGGTAAGTGAATGCATTTATGCCATTTTCTTTATCAAAAAATCAACGCATGAAAACTGGCTATATTTTTGTAACAAGTTTTAGGAAAATTCCATGCAGGTTACTTACGCTGTGCAGTTTTGTGCGGATGCGCCTACGTAAGTGACTGTCCCACGTGCAGCTGAGCTCTCACACCAGCAAGATTGGCAAGTGCAGCAGAGACCCAAGACAGCGCTGCCATGAGGGTATTGTGGGTTCTTGTGTGTGACATCTTGACTATAACTGTGTCAAGAATTGTCCTATAAAATTTCAAGTTTGTTTTTTTTTTCCCAGTAAATTTACAAATCTATCATCTAATGCACTGAATAATGTTTTCAAATAGCTCGGAATGCTTAATCAGCGGTATGTTAGAGTTGAGGATTCCTCAAAGGCAAGGTCTTGATGCTTTTTACTTCCACGACTGCTTAAAATGCAGCCGTGTAACTTCAGGAGAGGTGAGTCCCCGTGGCAGACTGCTTGTTAGTGTCTCTCTGTAGCCCTGTGTCCAGCTCCAGCGCAGGCCTTTACACGCACACTGACCAAACTGGTTTGACTTCAGAGCCGTGAAGTGGCCCCTCCTCTGGGCTGAGCTGCCAAAATGCAAACAATACTTACACGGCTTTGTGAGGCTGGACGACTGCTGGCAATTTTGTCCTCTGTATCATAAATTTGAACTCTTTCAGGTTTTCAGTTAGGTACTTTATAGCAGAAGCTGTTCCTGGCCTCCTGTCACTGGTCTGTGCTGGGCCTGCGAGGTATTAAGAAATCGAGTTAGCTGGGATGCAGCGTGTGTGTTTTGAGTTGAACGTGGAATGCAAATGTGCACTGGTCTGGGTGTGAACCATTTTTGTGACTTCTGGATTTTGTGCTCCTGCTCTTTAGAAGTACTAGCTAAGAAATTATTCTATAAGTGCCAGAATTACAATGAATAGTTTCCTCTGTTTAATCTTACATAATGTAAGCTGTGTATGTTATATTTTGTAATGCATGCCTGGAGAAAAATATCCTAGAATAAATTTCACGCTTAATTCGTGAATTGCTTTTCCCTCATACTATCATCTAAACATGATGTTACCAGATAAAACAATTTGCTGTACTGAAATGAAGTCATTCTTAGCACCGAGAAGGAGGGAGACTTGTTTTTCCTTAGTGGCTCTACGTCTGTCTGGAAAAACTCTGCAAGTTCATTCCCAGCATCTCCCCTTTTTCCTTCTGTGCCTTTCCCACCCAAGCATAGATAGTCCTGACCAATAACAGTCTTGACACAGATACCCTCCTTTCCTGTGCTGATTACACCTTTGACTCCTTAGCCTGGAGCTTGGTGCCAATTTGCAATTAGAGTTTTGTTTTCCATGCCATATTTACCCAAGTCTGTGAAAACAGTAGTTGTGTTATAAAACTTACAGGGAGAGTTCTATATGTTTGTAGCAAGTAGCTCTGAATATGTTAAACAATCCCTGGGGAGAACTTCTTAGCCAAGTTTTAGAAGTTTTACCTCTTTATATGAAGCTTGAGGTCCAGTGTATTTGGGGGAGGGAAGAAAAAGAACAGGAGTCTTTCATTTTAGCTTTTCTATACAAAATGCGTATTGCGCTAATGCTTCCCTGGAGTGCAGCCTAGTTAAACTTCAAAATTAGGGCAAGAAAAAAAAGGAATGGTAAAATGTGAGATGAAATTCTCACTTGTGTTATCTCTAGGAAGGAACTAACAGCGGCTGCAATGGTATAAATTAAGCATCTCAATCTTTACAGTACACTGTGAGCCCCCCTGCAGCCTATCAGCAGGTACTCTGCTTAATAAGACTTCTTCATCTGACTTAATTTGTGAGATGCATGTGTTGAAAGACATCCTTTTGGGCACTCAGAACGATAAATGCATTAGCTTCACCGGCACATCTTTACTTGTTTGTGTTTTCTTCTCTCCTTATTCCACACTGGAAAAAAAATAAAAATAAAAATAAAATATATATTTCATCCTCTCTTAGATGTTGCCTGTCATTTGAGCTTCAGTGTCACCTGGAGGTATCACTAGGCTTTTGCCCAGCAATCTTTGTCTATATAGAAGGCAGTTTTATGAGAGTGATAATTTGAGCTGTTTATTTGGAAATATTTTCCAGTTTATTTGTCCTCTAGATAGTAGTGCCAAGCATATTGTTTTGCAAACTAGGAAGAGGAAAACTCTGCCTTCTGAGGCTGTGCCATTGTGATGTTTTATTATTTTGGAATGAACTACATAAGAAAGGTACTGTATAGGGACTGCTTCATCTGTCACTGAAATCGGGTGCTATAGAATGGTATGTAACACCTTAGTACAGAAAGCAAAGAACCTTTACGGTTGAAAGCAGCAGAAACTTTAAACAGAATGCAGTAATTTCGGACCTTGCCTGGAGTCCAGAATACTAACTTTTAAAAACAGAAATTATTTTTATAACTTTAGTAAGTTTTCAGGGATGCTACTAGCTAAGGTCTGAATCTGATGTTTCTTTCCAACTCCAAGGCAGTTCATTGACTCAGAGTCTACTGGCCACAAACTCACCCAGAACAGCCGCTCAGTAAACAAGTGTCCTGCCAGTGTGTGTTTTGCAGAGGGCTTCTGTCACTTGAGGTGGGCTGACTCAGGAGAACTGATTGAAATGCAGGCAATAAAAATCAACTCTGCCCTCTATTTCACATCACTTCTCCATATAGAGTCTGAGTGTGACCATCCCATCCTTTCTTAATACATCTTAAAATAAGATGTATTAAAAATCTTAATATTAAGAAATAACTATTTCTTAATAGTTCTTGGGTACTTACTCAATTATACCAGCACTGAGCATCTCCTGCTGAGCTGGTGCTGTTGCTGCTTCCTTCAACACGTGCATGTTCTTCACCTCTCATCTATACACACTTCTTGATGAACCTGGCTTAACTTGACATTTCAGAACAATGGATGTGCCTACACACATGCCAGAAATACAGTACCTTTGAGATCATGATTTCTCTGTTTGGTGTATACAGCAACATTCACTTTCCCTTTTATTTTCTTTCTTTTTTATTTTTTTTTTTTTTTTTAAGTAAAGTGATACTTGATGAACCCTTGGTTCTTCTTGTTTGTGCATCTCTTCCAAAATGGTGTAATATAAACTCTTTGGAGTTCCTGGTGAATCTTTCCTGATATTTTAAAGTATTTTGCTGGTTTTGCTGCAATTGATTCTTTGTTTCTCATGTTATGGATTAGGTGAGAATATTGTGTACTGTTTTTTCTTTCTGCCTGTTGCAGAAAAAAATCCCCTACAGTTCTGATGAATCCAAAGGTGGTGGTTGCAGGATAGACGCTGCCTTCTTGTTACCAGAGCTTTCAGTAAAACAGCAAATGCAGGCACATTGTCACTTAAAAATGTGCTGCTTTTAAGTTCGATCTTTTATGCACAAACTTTCTGCAATGTGTGTGGCCTCTGTTGATAAGGCTTGTATCACAACACTCTGTGTGGTCAGGAAGACCAATCTCCCCTGCTATTATCTCTAGAGTGGAGCTCAAAGTATACTCTTGAAATCTTTTGTTTCCCCCTTCACTATGACCACCTCCAAACTACTTTTTGGGTCTGAGAAAAGTTTGACTTCAGTCTGTCTTCTGTCCAAAATCCATGTCTTTACTGTCTATATAGAGCAGAGCTGCTTGTGCCATCTTTGCTGCTCTGTGAGGATGACAAAATGGAGAGCAAATGTAATCTCAGTATAAAGATTGCTTAGAGGTAAGGTAAAGGATAAGATGTTTTCATTGCTGATTTTAAGTGGTTCCAGAAACCTGGGGACATACTGTGAGGTAACTGGAAAAGGGTACTTGGCTAGGTGGTAGCAGGGCACACTAAAGTTAAACAAAAGGGCTAATTAGCTAGCAAAATTGAAACATCGTATGTCAGGCAGGGACACACAATAAACTTCAGTTTAATTTAAAACAGAACTTTACAATCTGATGTTATAAGGCCTCGTTTCTACACATATCAATGCTGAATTGTACCTTAATCAAAATAATGGTTATGATTTTCTTTTCCTGACGCTATTTGTTTGTCTGGGTTCATATGATTTGCTTTCTTTGCCAAATCTCTGGATACTAGTATACATCCCTGTGGTGGTTGCTTTACACTTCATTTTTATGGAACCCTAAAAGGGGCAAATAAATATGTAATTGTGTAACTGTTGCTTATAACATCATTATAAATACAAAGCATTATTCATAAAATTTATAAATACCATTCCTTGGCTTGGTGGTTGGATCAATGCAGAAAGCTTTCCATCAGTGTAATATAAGCACATACAGTCATGTGCAAGTGGTGGGAAGTGGGGTTCCCTTCTTCCCAGCCACTGATTTCTGCCCTCACTCTGTGCCACTGGCGATGTTACTGTTCTGCTGACGTGTAGGACTGATACAAGCCATCAAGCTGTTGGTAGGTCCATTCACAGGTATTTCTGTTTACGTTTTAGTGATGATTTCAACACACAACTTCCATGTCTTTCCAGCCTGGCTCGTGGGTATGGGATATGCTTCTGGCAAGCAGTTTGCCACTGCTGAAGCACACTTGTGCTAAGGTTGGACCCAACGGTTGTTACATGCACAGGTTATTGAGAAAGGAAGTGAAAAAGAAGCTATGGATGGATGTCAATAGGCAGGATATTGGATGGCTGGAAGACACGCCCTTGTAGAAGGGCAGATATGCATCCTTCAGAATATGCATGTGTAGAGCTCAGACCAGTAGCTGTGTTCAAATAAATACGTTGCTTTTAGGTCGAGTACTGCTCTTTCTGGATGCAGGGGCTTTCAAGTAAACCCATTTGTGTCTGCACATGTACTCAAAATCTTAGCGTGAGAATCCATACTGCACATGTGTTTTAAATTACTTAGGCTAATGCCATACAAATAAAGTGTACGTGCTTAAGTTGTGCTTCCTATAATAACCTTGTTTAGTTTTTATTACTTGGGAGCACTTAAAATTGACCTTGAGATGATGGGTTTTCCCACAACTTGCATAAAATCCAGTACTACAGGTAAACTCTAGCATGCAGTTGATCCAAGAAGGGGATACTGCTTGAATGAAGGTAGGTGGAGGAAAGGCTGGAAAGGGTGCCATGGAGATGTACAGTTGAGGAAAGGGAAAGGAAGGCACTGGTTTGATGCAAAAGCTAACAGAGTAGAGAAGTGGATCATTTATCTGGGTTGAAGTAAAAAGATACCAGTTTTAAAAATTTTATTTCAGTTGGTCTAGCATTTATTATAGCAGCAGAGCATTAGTTCCTAACCTGTGTGAGATCATTGAAGCTCCATCTCCGAGGAGTGAAGGTTTAGCCGTCAGAGTCACGGAGAGGCCAGCTTTCCTAACACAACTGTAACACCACCGAGCTGTATTTATTTTGGTTTGGCCCCTGGATTTTTCTTTAATTTACTTTGGATAGACAGACTTTTAATAAAACTTAAGCTGCTTTATATCACAGGCTTGTTGGTTTTAGGGTGGTTTTTTAACAAACAAAATTCTCTCTGTGCAGATTTCACTGGTGAACGAAATGAAGGCAACTGCTCTCTTGGCAGGTGTCCTCCTACATTTGCCAGGACCGTTGCTTTTTAATGTTACTGTGACAAGTCGCTGTTACTTGGGGGAGATTGAGCGAGCCATCAGGCCTTTCAAGGGTTGGATAATCTTCTGTATGAAGTATCAAGTGGAAAGCTGAGCCATGTTCAACTGCAGGCTTCCAGTGTGCTATCAGTGAAGTCACTAAAACTCCATCTTAAGTGGATTGCTTGGAGAGTGGGAATAAAAATACCTCCTGCTTCACAAGGGTGTGGAGGCCTAACTGGGACGTGTGACTAAAAGACAATGCGTGACTGACAAACGTAGGTGCTTTGGGACTGAGAGTGACAGATTATTCCTCCGAGTTGCATCTCCTGGTTGCGGTTTCTTGAGTTGGTGCAAAGAGCAGCCACCTTCCCACCTGCTTCACCTGAGTGATGCTGCGTTGGTGACAACAGCAACAGCATAGTTTGACCTAGGGTTAATTTGGCAAGTCTGTTGGCCTTCTGTTTACGGGGGAAGATGCCCATTTAGTAAACCAACCGGAGCCCTTAGCAATACCTGACTGGGGAACTGCCCCTTCCGCTGCAGCTGGTGTTGCAGGTGTACGTAAAATGGCAAAACCCCTATTTTCTCAGAGTTGTCACGGGTTGGGTTTTAGTGTGTCAGAATAAGTGATGTCCTCAGGGCTTTGTGTTCTAGGTCATGTTATGCCACACCCATCACATTTTTTGTTATTATTTGGCTCTAAATGCTACATCAGCAATCCATGGGCACGGCTGCCTGTCCAAAAGGTGCGTGTGGAATGGTGGTTACGTGGTGTGGCGAAGGAGCTGGACGTACAGCACCTTTGTAATGTTTGTTAAGAAAATTCATGGCAAAGTGGTTTCTTGACATACTGCTGGTGTGTGACAATGGACCTTGTGTTTGGGGATGCTTCTTAATCATTTGTTCTATGAGGACCATTACCCAGGTGCCAGCGCTTAACTGTGGTCATAACAGCAAGGTGGCTCTTGCTGTTTATGATTTTGTTCTTTTTCACCCTTTATCTGTTTAAACCCCTCTTTAAAAGGTCTTGATGTCATTGCTGGGCTGACATTAACTATGTAAAACTGTGCTTCTGGCAGAAGGTATCTAGCTCTGCTCTTGAGTGAGCCAGTGCCTTTGTTTGTCACAGAGTCCTGAGAGCAACGCACAGCCTTGCTCACCAAAGGTGGTGTTATTCCCTTTTCTCACCAGGAGTACAGTGTGGCCCCGTTACAGACGGTGCCTCTACCGCAGGCAGCACCAGCGTGTTTCCCCCGTGTCCCATGGCATCGCTGTCCTGGCAAATCTACTTTGTCTTGCTTACTTTTTGGCTGCCAAAAAGAAGTGGCAGAGGATTTTCTTATTGATGGCGGTGCTTGCGTTGGACAATGCTGCTTTGGTGGAGCCTCTAGGGCCGGGGCCGGGGCGCTTCCTCCCTCCTGCCCGCCGCTGGCAGACCTGCTACCGCCCCCCAGCTCCTCGCAGCCTTTTCCCCAAGCGTGTTGCGCAGCCCTGCCCGGCGGGACGGCCCGGGCGAGGAGCGGGCCGCCTGACCCGGCCCCGGCCCCTCGCCGCGGCCTTCTCCGGCCTGGGAGGGCCGGTTCGGGGGCAGCCCCGGG
>JAOXNO010000041.1:50511609-50547630 GCA_028565335.1 Limnodromus scolopaceus | reverse complement strand
CGGGCCGGCGGGGCGGGCGGCTGCTGGCCGGGGAGAGCGGCGGAGAGCCCGGGCCCTGCCGTGCCCACCGGCGCCCAGGCCTTCCCCCGCTCCGCTGCGCCACGCTCCTGCCGCCGTACCATGGTTGGGGATCACTGCAGCCTCCCCGGTGAACGGCCCGTCCTCGCCCAGAGTCCCAAACCCGGATTAAGCTGCAAAATGGTCCTGCAGGCGGTGGGCAAAGTGCTGCGGTAAGGAGGGCTCCGGCGGCGGGCGGGAAGGGTGGCTGCCCCGCGGGGCTCCCGTGGGTGAACGGGGGTGGGTTCTGCGTGGCCCCGAGAGAATCGAGAAGGGAACTGGAGCTCAAGTGAAAAATCTGGCCCGGGTGCCTTGTTCTGCTCAGCCCCTCTCGTGTCTGGAGGAGGGAGGCTGCTTTTGGCTCCCTCTGGATCTTATGTAGCAATCTGGGAGGGTGGAAGTTGGAATATCAATAGCTGCTTGGAGAGAAACATTTGTCCACCCAAATACTGCAGTCAAGTTTTGTTTGCGCTTCCCGAGAACTAATTTTCCAGGACGTAAGCAGGCAGTGAAGGTCCCGACTTTCCTGAATAAGGAATGCGACCAAGACACTACATATGCTTTGGCACATTTTCTACAGAAATGTCGTAAGATGAGGGGAAAAAATTGCTCATGTGGCTCAGAAGGACTTGGGTGAGCACTGAGACATGTATGACTACTGACACCAAAACCAGACTCTTTGGCAAAGGACGCACAGTAATTTGATTCGGAGGAGTTCTGACCCGTTCTGGTTTGCAGGGAAAAAACGTCACCACAAATATTAGGACAAGCAGCCTTGCTCTTCAACAACTGCAGCTTTCTATTTTGGCTAAGTGTGTTCAGATATTTTTCTGGGATCTATGAAGAATGGCAGTGCTACTCCAAAAAGGAGCCTTGTTCCCCCAGTGTAACTCCATTTGGCAAGCTTGCGTTTGTCCCCGTTTCCTACTATTGGTTGCCAGTTGTTAAATGTTTGTCAACAGAAACATTATCCCTCTCTTCCTCTGTTGACTCACGTCTCCTCTCTCCCCAAGCGAGTTTAAGGGAGCCATTTATTAAAGCACAGCGATTTGATCACAAAGCGACAGGGCTCTGGCTGTTACTTCAACTGGAAAAGTTCGCTGGGCTTAAAGTAAGCTTGGTGAGAAGAGCTGCTTAGAGTTGCTCTTAAAGAAGTGCTGTGTTGCAGTACTTTTTGGTGGTTCTGGTATATTTTTTTCTGTTAAAAATACTTTCCTGTAGAAAACATTAGTTTAAGGAATTCAGTTTTCTTTTTCAGCTTTTTAAGTTTAGGTTTTTTTAAGTTTAACATCCCTTCTTTGCATTTTTTTGGGGGGTGGTGGTGTATATAATTCAACATGGTGTTACACAGCTGGTCATATCATAAAATCCTTTGGCCAGCGGCTTGCTATTCATGCTGTGAACCCTTTGAAGTTTTTGGTAGCTGTTCTATTGGCAGCACTCCCAGATGTAAATAGATGGGTGCCTCTGTAGGGTAGAATCGCCAAACCTTTTGTTCAGCATCTATGGCAGTTTATTTTAAACTATAGGTAACTTCCTGTGACCTAGCAGTGAAACATACATTTTTATGATTTGATCATTGCACGCTTTTAAAAATGTGTAACATAACCTTGTCCTTTCTTCTCCAACTGGAGTACGTGCAGAAATTGTGCATCGTTTTATTTACTTTTTTCCCCGAGGTTTATTTTCTACATATGGTGTAAAAACATTGTGAAAGCAGGAAAAAGTTGTTGTGATGCATGAAATATTTTGGGCTTGGGAATTAATAGCATAACTTTATTTTGCTAAGCTGTTACGAGACGGGAGTGATTACTGGTTTTGTAGTAGAGGTTTTTTCAATGTGTCTTTTCATTCTGCGTTATCTCCTTTTGCACCCAGTTAGAGAGAAATGTGAAGTCACACAACTTTCTTTAGATGCCAGACTCGTTCTCTTACTTCTCTCTTGAAGATACTTCAGATGCCTTATCTGACCTTACGTGTGTTGCCTCATCTTGCTTTTCTTCTGGTTTTGTTCTGTAAAACACAAACTCATCCTGCTCTGCAAAGAGCTCAGACAGAGTAAGAGCACAGGTACTAGCTAGGAGCCTAGCTAAGGTCCAGTCAAAGTTTCCTTATTGCAGAAACTGGGTATTAGTGCTTAAGAAAGTGTAAGCCCAGTAATGGTGAAAGGAGGAACTACATGGGACCTTGTTTAGGCCAAAAATGGTGCCTTGTTGATGACACTTGTGGTGGGTTTTCTTTGAACCTAGGCATCCACAGCTGAGTTTTGTCCACTTTAAGCTCCTTGTTTTTCTCTACTAACAATAAAGACATGGTTGAATGCAGAGGTGCAATGCCAGCCCGATACAGAGTGACCAGCTCACTTGCTAGCACTTATGTTGTAGTCACGTGAACTTAAATTAGATGGGTCCCACACTAATGTAATGGTTTACCATGTATTTCAGAGTAAGGGAAGACAAAGGGTATCAAATACCATTTTTAAGTTTGGCTGCCTGAAACACTGCTGATTGAATTTTCTGTAGGCTATACAGAAGATGAATCACTGCTAAACTTTGGATGAAGTAAATTTTCTTCTCTTGACTGGGCCTGCAAGTGGCTTGGTGATGACATCGAAGGATATCTTGCTTGTGCATAGCCTGGTGTTATGAACAGTCTACTGCATTTTAGGTTTTTTTTTCTCGGGCATAACTGGGAACCATCATCATCACCATTCCCTCTCAGCCCCTCACAGGGACTTGTAGAAATTCACAATGGACAAGGGATAGAGCATCCATCTTCTCTCTAAATTGTCCATTTCTGTCTCCCTCCTGGTTGTGAATTCTAAAGCTTAATCAGTGTGATTTTACTCCATAGCAAATTTATTGTATGTTATTTACATGAGTTGAATGTACTTATTAGTAACTCACTCTCTTGAAGCTTTTAATGTGCAAGTTGTTTTCATTAGTTAGTAGGTGCAGGTCCTCCTAGCTGCTGGATGCCAAATAGTGTCTGTGTCACTAGTATTAACAGCTGCCGAAGGACAAATCAGTCCAGGGAGGAAATGAGGAGCAGGAAGTGTAAGGAAGTAAAAAGGCTTCCCAGGAAGACAAAGCAGCAGCGCTGGGAACCCAAGAAGAGTTAAAAGAGCGTGGGGAAAGACAACTGAACCAGAAAGGGGGAAAAATGTAACAAAAGCAACAGATGTGCTCTCAGCCTTTCTAATTAATTTTTTATGAAAGCTACTGTTAGGTTTATTACTCGTTTAAATTATTAGTGATTCAGCTATGAAGAACTCTGGAGATGCTTGTATCTTTCATCATATGGGTTAGTAAACTGTGTTTAACACTTCAGGGATGGGACCAAGACTACACACTTGTAATGATTAAAAAAAAATAAAAATACCATTAGAAAGTGTCATCTCCCCTTCAAAATCATCATAGCATAGCTGAGATTGTTACGTGTTTTCCTTAGCATAGTGTTTAATTAGGGCTTTTGTTTCACTTCAAATGTTTTTGAAATACGTTAATCTAATTTTTCTCTTCTCCTGTAATGAATTGCATAATTATTTAGCCCATGGTTAGGGAGGGGAAAAACCAAAATGGATGCAGTTTTGATTTTTTTGTTGTTGTTTTGTTTTCTAAAAGTTGGTGGTTCTGAAGGGAGGTAGAAGGGCAAAAGAGAAAAAGTGCAGTGAAAAAACTTGGAATATTATTCTACTTTAAAACATTATTTAATTAATTGTTCAAGTTTTTTGTGAGGCAGCTGATTACTGTTAGCTGCCTTGCAGAGGTTTGCTTCTTACTGGCCTCAAGTAGCACAAGTGGAAGGAAGACTCGGCTACATGAAAGATGTCCCCTCCTTGGTCCCAGCGGGTAACTGAGCTGGCCGTAAGCGTTCTTCAGAGCTGCGTGCTGGTGACTTCAGGACACAGCGTTCACTGCCTGTGCCAGTGCTTGAATCCCGATTCACGTGCTGGAGTGCGGCTCAGAACCGCAGCGCGTTTGCTGTGCTGTGGCACCTTGGGTCCTGCACAGGTGTCAGAGACTACTCCTCGGGCAGCTTCATAGCCAGTGTGGGGGTTTTTTTAAGTCTCCAGTGAAACAGAGTCCCTCTGGGATAGCTGACTAATAATCGGCAATATGGAGTCAGGAGAGTGGAACGATGGTGGGCTACGGAGCTGTGATGTCATTGATAAAGTACAGTATAGTTTATTTGTACACATTGTCCAGGACAAATGTGGGAGTAGATAACCGAAAACTCCTGTTTCTCCTTAGAGCCTCCCTTCTTACAGCAATGTACAGGGACTGATTTGGATACCAACCAAAACATAAAACAACCAACCCCACTCTTTTTGGGTAGGTATGGCGTTGGCATTATTAACAAAGTAGAATTTTTACAGGTACTTTTCAAGAGTGTAGTAATTTGGTTTTAGTGATAGTGTGATGATGATTGCTCCAGTCAGCTAAATTATCAAGTTTATGTTTGCATCCTGGATGGTGCTACACATTTTTACATCCAGCACTTAGAAATCTGTGAAAAATTAAATTTGTACTGTTCCTCACATAATTCATAGCAAGATCAGAAAGAAACCAGATTAATTCTGACATTGGATTCTGTTTAAGTGATCATGCGGAGTTGTCTGAAATGTGTTCATGGAATGGGATGGAGGTGAGTAGAGGCAGCGCATGTTGATGCGGCTGCCTCTTCTCCACCACGGGACTCTCGTTGCTGAAGATAGCTGTTGCCTGTGATGCTTGTGGGTATTGACAGGATTAAAGCAAATATTTTTAAAAACAATCTTGTTTTATCCTTATTTTGGTAGAAACATTTTTTTGAATAATTTAGTCCAGTATACAGTATTAGAAAGTAATTAGGAAGAGCCTTCTTTAACATTGGCTAATCTGATTAATGTCTGGGGACAGGCAGAAGAGAAGGCAGGGAGGGCAGTCTGCAGGGAAGGGGCTTATAGGCAAAATGCTCCTCAGAACCATGGCAGCTATTTTTATCCTGTTCTTTTTCTTTTTCCCTCCCACAACTTTCCATTGTACCAAAATAGTTCAAAATGTTTATGGTTCAGGGCAGCTGACATCACTAATTGTCATGTGTCTTGCTGAATATTTCTGTAACAGGAGCTGATTTTTTGTTCAATGACAGCCTTTTGGGACTCTCACCCAGCTCCCCTGAAAGGACCAATGACACCGAGGCAGTAACATCTTGTGCTTTAGCACGGTGTGACCAGTCAGGAGGGGCTTTCTGGTAGCTCTTCTGTGCGTATGAAAGCACAGATGTGCTTTTGGAGATTCTCTGACACGAGTGTCCTGTCCTCAGGACAGAGTAGGTTGCCATGGAGGTAGGCCTGAGTGGCATTGCCCATATCCAGCCCGGTGGCCTCATGCAGCTAGGATGTGCCCTCTGGAGGACGGCTCTCCCTGCTTGCCGCAGGTGGGTGTTCTCCAGCATACACGGGTAGCAAAGTGTCTTCTGGTGATGGCTGAAAAACTTGTAGTGCTCTGCTTGAGCACAGCATGTTCAGCCCCACTATGAGCTGTCAGATACTTCTGTCAGAGCCATTTAACAACCTGGTCTCCTCGTGAAGCTCAGGACTTGATGTTGTGTCTTACTCTAGTGGTCCAGTGAGCCGTGCACTTCTCCATTTCTTTGGGACAGTCATCTGTTTGTTCACTTGTATTTGCCACAAGAGTGTCATGACCCTGGTGCATTTATAAAAGTTGGCAAGCCATGTACAATAATATATTAATGAAGAACTCGGTGTCAGAGGTATTCACGGCATTGAGCTGTATTTTGGTTACGTGTTCTACATCCTGCGAAGCGATAGCCAGAGGGAGAGAACTGCTGAAATTCTTCTTTGTGTTGAAATAAGCCTGTGAGGTGTCTCCAGAGCTGGTATAGGAAGGGCACCTGTCCCATGGTTTAATAGCATTTTCTTCTGTTCTAGGGACAACAGTCTGCTGCTTTTTTTTCTGAAGATCCCTCCTGGACACTTTAAGGGTAGATTTGACTGTAATCTCAAACTAAATGAAATAATTCTCCCTTCTTTTATCTTGTTTCCTTGGGATGCATCTGTTTTATTATAGGATTTGCTCTAAATTTTAGCTGCTTGTTTCTGCCTGGAAGATTATTTCAGTTTATATACACATAAAGTATGAACACACAACATCCATCCTTTTGGGAGCTGACTACAATTCCTGGTTTGCGTCTTTGCTTTCTGTCTTGTAATAGCCCATTTTTCTGGTGCTGCCCTTTATGAAGAAAGTATCTACTTTGCATTTAATTTCTATTTGCTGTTCTCTGGTATCTCAAGCCATCTGTGCACTCCAAGGTCTTCACCAAGTAGGTTCGTAGGAGGAAAAAAAAATACCTCTGTAGCAGAGCTTTTCTCTTTCCATTCTTGATCTTTGCCAAAGAGTTGCGTTAGGAATGTGGCCTCTCACCAGTTGTTGCCCTGTCTCTAAGATGGCTAAGATAAAATGTATCTGTTCCCCTATCATACATCTTTGTCTGTGAGTACACCAAAACGGAGTTTGATAAAGTGTTCTTTTGCTAAGGGGGATTTTCTAATCCTTTTTCTTAATTCCTGGTTCTGTGGGACTCAACAGAATCTTAAGTAAGACTTCAGCAAGTTGCTGTTAGAGAAAATGAGATGTTGCTTGTCTTTTAAGAGCTGCTAGCACTTAGTCTCTGGAAGGAGAAGGGTATTGATTGTATGGATTAACCCCTTCCAGCTTTCTAAACTAAAAAACACTTAGTAGAGTTAGTGGAGTCCATTAACACTGCAGCTACGCTGTTTGAGCTTGTCAGAAAATGTTGTTCTTTTAATTTTCCAAGTTGATTTCTGTCTGGTACTGAAATAAGTTTAGAAGTGCCTTTGCTCGGACAGCATGGATTGGTGATAGCAGATGCTCCCCGGGTGAAAAGAACATTGCGGATGTCTGTGTAATTCCTTTTATTTTTAAAAAAGGAAGAATCAGCAGGGAGTGCAGCTGTCCTCAGGAAGGCAGGTAGTGACAGAATATTAAAACTCTTAGGATAGCTTAATACCTGAAAAAAATAATCCCAACACACCATACGAAGTACTTGGAGTTAGTACAGAAAGATGACTTGGGCTTCTTCACGGAACATGAAGAAAATTCACAGACAGGAGAGATGATATTAGGTGCCATTGGTAGCTCCATTCACGCTCCAGACACTTACCCAGATCTGCTCTGCAGTCCAATGTGACCATGATTCAGAACACCAAAGCCTTACAGGGCTAAGTACTGACAATCAGCAGGATGCGTTTGCCAAGACAGGAAAGGAAGTTGAGATAAACTAGGTTTTGCTGGTTCTTCATTATACGAAGTCCTCGGTTTTGATGCGACTGCTTTATTTCTTCAGTACAAACCTGTGCAGGGAAAAGATAAAGGTAGGGTCTTGAGACCACCATCTCAGGGGCACAGAGGGGAAACTGTATTCTGTCTCAACTGAAATACTTATTTTTCTGTTGTTTTTCAGCATACAAAGCTTTTTTCATGTCTAGGTACATCATTCATATACATGAAAAAGTTTGGTTGTGTGGGTTTTTTGGTTTTGTTTTGCTTTTTTTTTTTTAACACATCTTGTTTAGGAGTCGACCTAACTAATCTGTTAAGTGACCGCAGTTGCAAGCTGTTTGAGAAGGATTCCTATTGATTTTTAGGTAGAGGCTTATAAATACTGAGATGTAACTGGAACACCCAACAATGAAACTAAACTACTCTCTTGAGAGACTTCTTTGCTGGTTAGGGACCATCTTTCGTTTCTCCACAGTGAAACTACTAGTGCAGCTACACATGACTAGTGTGGTTACATCTCTGCAAAACCCGTAGGGACTGTGGGCTGTGCCAGGAACTGAACCAGGCGAGCAGTGCAGGCTGTATTTGAAGGGTTAGCTGGTCAGAAACCATCCCTTCTTTTGAGATGTGATATTGAGTTCCAGAAGCCAGTGTAAAAGCATGACTTCACGTTGTGTTTTGAGGAAGAATCTTAGATGTTGGTCCCTGCTTTTGTGAACTGATTAACTGGAAATCCACATGAACGGTTAAAGGTATTGCTTGTCATTTGCACGTGCAGCCAAGTGAATGAAACAAATTCAGCACACAACTATGCATCTAATTTTAATACTTATTTTTGAAAATTACTAGTCTTCCTTAGCCAATTTCTTGGCTGCGCTTTCAGCATTTAATTAAATGAATTAATTTATATTTCAGCAAGCCCTTGGAGGTAACACTACAAGCTTGGATATATCTATGTTTTTGGGATTTTCTGATTGCTAATGGAACAGTACGCATTTGTAAACGTGCTTCTACTTAAGCTTTTTGGTCTCCCTTGGTGCATCCTGAAAAGTAATAAATTAGGGCTGGGAATCACTGCTGTCTCATGAGCTAATTAACAGTGGCTGATGTAACTGTACCAGTAATTAAACAATTATCCACCCTACTATTTTTTTCAATCAGTCATTCAAATATTTTTTACTTTGACCCATAATTCCATAGAGTTTGTATTTTAGATTTTTCTTCCTCTATTGTACAGAAAGCAAAACTTAAAAGTGCTGTTTTCTAGGAAATACTGAAACAGCTGTGTGCTATTGCTGATAAAACAGAACAAAGAGCATTGCATCATTCTGTTGCAAAGTTTAAAAATTAACTACCTGGTTAGATTAGTGAATGTTTTGTACATACCATTTGTTAATGAAAATTACCTAATTAAGATAATGTTTTGATTCCTTTTACCTTCAACTCTCTCTTGCCCCATGAGGAGACATAGTTTGTTGCCTTCTAACTATGGTTTTCAAGTTTTTTGCTAAACAAGATAGTTCATACCAAGACTGAAAGGCACCATTTCTCATCACAGGATCTGATCTAAGGCATGCCATGAGAAGTGGCACTTGTCTGAACTAACTGGTTTAAATTAAAGCCAAAATATTAAGAAAAGAAAAAGATCCATTTTTGATCTTCAAAGCTGCCATTGAAGGAGAACTGACCTTGACCCGTGGTCATTTCTAGTAAATAAATATCTTTACTAATAAAAATGCTGTAGTTAAAGTGTAAGAGATGAGTTTGTAGAGCTTGATACAGTGGCTGAAACCTTCAGGTGGGGCTGCTTCTTCACATTGGTGTTTCTTTGCCCAACCTGTTCAATAACTAATGACTAGGTAGGTAATTGAATTTCTCACAGCTGTGTGTCTCAATGCAACAAGATGCACCTGTGTGCTAGTACAAATGCTTTAAAAGTGAGTTTACAGGTGCAGGCATGCAAAAGTGCTTATGAATAGTGAAAACAACACAGGTTTTTTTTTCCCGTGCTATATATCTAATTGAGTTTATATTGTTTACTGAAGCTCCTACAAAAAAAGCTGAGATGTTAGAAGCGGCTATGTTGTTAGCAGCGTTTCCATGTACATTCTCAGTTCTGGTGAGCCCTAGCAGTGTTCTGTCCTATTAAACCACACGTTTTAGGTGTAAAGCAGACTATGTTTATGTGATGGATTCAGCTGTCGAAGTCGTGCCTACTGTGTGATTACATATAGATGACGTTTTCAAAGGTGGAACTGTAGTAGCAAGGCAGGTGATGAATTTGTTTTCACTCTCTTCCCAACAAAAATAACTAACTTATCCTTCCTATGCAAGACACTTTTTTTGCCTAAATAGTTGTAATTTGCCCAATCCTGCCAGAAGTAAAAAAGACAGTCCTTTACTGTTTCTTGCCTCTGGGAAGCTGAGGAGAGAGACAACAACTATGACTGTGCTCAGCTGCAAACTGACATGTTGCACCATGTTGAAAAATATTTATCTATTGAGAACACAGACTCTGGGAGTGAGTATTCTCATTAACTGTTTAGGGACTGTCATGCAGTTCATTTTGCCTCTTTCCATACTGCACAGTATAGTTATAAAATATATTTTTAAACATTTTTGTAGACTTTTAAAAGTTGATAATTGTAAAATTCAGATTACAAGTACATTAGACATTATATGTACCTGTCCTCCAAAACATAATATGCGGGCAAGATGGTGAGCTTGACCTGAATATCTAACATATTTCCTTTGTTGCAGGTTTTCTTTAGGCTACAGTAGCACTTAAAGCTAGTTAGTATTGTTGGATAGATGTTTTTCGCTCTACAAAGAGAGCTTGCAAGGCAAAAACGCAGTGAGGAAGCAAAAACACTTCTCACAAAGACAAACCTGTCTGCACCCTGGTAGCCTCTGAGCAGAGGAGACTGTCTGCGTTTGTGTATCTTGGGCCATATAGCAAGAAGTCTGACTGCTGAAGCCAGGTTGCCATGGTGAAATAATTCCCAGCAATTAAAGCACAGTTCTATCCTGAAGAGCAACTCTGTGCAAGCTACGTTGTGAAATCCCATATTTACGATACCGTGAGGTTTCCAAATCAAATTTGCCTGGTTTAGAAATAAAATGATAGCTTTGCAATCTGCCAGCTCTACAAAATGGGTTGGAAGATAACAAACAGTGCCTTCAGTGGTTTATGTACTTTGGTGGTGAACTCCTGCTTTGCAAAGGTGGACCAAAGTGTACTGCATGTGCTTTTCTAGAAAGATAACAGGGCTGCATCAGCATAACCAGGAGGAGCAGTTGCTGCCAGAACTTGAATTCAATCATGATGCAGAAGTCAAAACAACTCTAAGTGTGTTCCAATAGAAGATTACAGGATAATAAATAAATAAATCACTGCTTAAGTTAATAGACATGTCTGAAAATACACAGGGAATAGATAGGTTAAGATGTTTCTGTGTTTTTATTGCAGTACACTTACATTTTCTTCCAATTTGCGGAGTCTAAAAACCTTGAGAGAGAGATACAGACTTTTTTTGCCAATTGTCTTCTTTTTAGTTTTTAATTGTTCTTTGCAAGCAGTTTTTCTGACCTCAGAAATTTCAGATCATGTGTTGAAAAAACACTGTTCTGAGTATCACAATAATAAACCTGGGAGGCCTATATTTGCCTTCCCTGATGTGAAAAAGGTGTTAAAAGCCACCCCAAAACTTACTTGCTTTCAGATCTTGGTGCAGATCACTCGTTCTCATGGCTCTGTGGTGTGAGAGATCTCCCCACTGCAGCACCGCACCAGGCTCGGTATCTCTCCCATTGTCTGCTCCCAGTTGAGAGTTGTTTTTGTCCTTTGCCCGTGTGTTTTAATTAGTGAAATTTAAGGTATGCTGTAGATCTCTGCCTTGGACTGAAATGTTTTCCAGTATAGAGAAAAAACTATCTCTGCTCACTTTAAAAGGCCAATTCAGATAGAAACATTTAGATATGTAGATATCTGTGGCTAGGTGAAATGAATCCTGTTCATACTGTCTAGCTGCAGTATGGGAGTATATTTAGCAATAGAGGATGATGAGGAAGCATTTGTGTTGCTAGAATACAAATGACATTTTTTCTGTAAGGGAGGCAAGGATACAGGAGCGTCCTTATCTTGGTACTGTGTATGGGCCTGGCGGGTTCGGAGTGAGTGTGCCTGGGGACTAAAATGAGCTGCATGTTAACAAGACAAATCCCAGAACCTAGAACTCCAGCCTGTATTTTCAGCGATGAAGTGACGAAATGGCTGGGCAGAGATGCCCTGGAGAGTTAGCATGACATGGCCTCATGGGCATGGGGAGGAGGAGTTGCAAGCAGGGGAGAATATACTATGTGACACCTTCTCAAGCAGGGATTTGCCCTCCTCCTGCTCAGTTTTGGGCTTCCTTTGTCCGACAGCCAGATTTTGCCTACAGTTGGAATATTGAAAACAACAAAAACTCAAGAACGATTCCCCCCACGTGTGTCACAGGCTCAGGACTCGGGCACCTATGATGCAGTGTTCTGCTGCATGGTTTGTTCTAAGCATTGGATAAATTAATTGTTGCAAAACTGTTAATCTGTGACCTACTGAATCACTCTTACCACAGACCTAATTTGGCTCCACACAGAGCTCTTGAAAATAAACATTAGGAAATATCTGTGTCCTTTTTGTTCACTAATCCCCAAATTACCAAAAATATGGACTCGAACAGAATCTTACTGAGGCTTCACATTGGCACCTCCTGGTTTGGATATAAGAGCTTTTTGGCATGAAGGTAAAAGAGAACATTTCAAAATGAAGAACAGGGTATTTGCTTGGGTAGGTAATTTATGTAATTTCTACTAGTGAATGGGTCCTTTTAAATTGCATCACTGGCTCCCATTTGTCTCTCATCTGACGTCACTTCCCCCTCCAAGTGTGTTGACTGGAGGGAAACCTGAACCAATGCAAGGATTATACAGTCAGAAGATCCCTCCCCAAAGGTAACCGGAGAGGCTGGATACCTCCTCTCTCTGGGGGAGGAGTTCTGGCAGGTACACCCAGAGAAGAAAGGAAACTCTAGTCCAGCATGTTTTACCACAAAAATGCACTCTGCATTTTTGTAGCATTAACTGAGCTGTTCGCATGCCTGGCCTTGCCTCTGTAGCCATTCTTCCCAGGGCTGCATTGAAGAGAAGATGGGGGATCCTGAGCAGAAGGGAAGGGGCAGCAGTGGTGCCTGGCCACCAGCAAATACCTGGGAGTTTCAGCACTGTACTTTGAAAGGCAGTTAATGTACAGCTGATGTGCCGCTACAGGCAAACAGTATGGCAAACACTGAGCTGGTGCTGGGAGGTGCCAGGCAAGGGAAGAGAGAAGGAGGGAGGGAAATACAATCATAGAATAATTCAGGCTGGAAAAGACCTTTAAGGTCATCAAGTCCAACTGTAAACCTAACACTGCCAAGTCTGCCACTAAGCCATGTCCCTCAGTGCCACATCTACACATCATTTAAATACCTCCAGGGATGGGGACACAACCACTTCCCTCGGCAGCCTGTTCCAGTGCTTGACAACCCTTTCAGTAAAGACATTTTTCCTAATATCCAGTCTAAACCTCCCCTGGTGCAACTTGAGGCCATTTCCTCTTGTCCTATCACTTTCTATCTGGGAAAAGAGCCTCACCCCTACCTAACTACAGCCTCCTTTCAGGTAGTTGTAGACAGTGGTATGGTCTCCTCTCAGCCTCCTTTTGTTCAGGCTTAACAACCCCAGCTGCTCCTCATAAGACTTGGGCTCTACACCCCTCACCAGTAGGTTGGCCCTACAAAAGGGAAAGGCAAAGCCTGATGTGCCACAGAGACAGTGTGTGCAGATGCCCCAAGTTCTCCTTGCTTTGCCAGCAGCACCAGCTGGAACTCAGTTTGACCCTACAGAATGTTTTGGGCAGCAACATTATGAAATAATGTTATGGCACTTGTCATCCTTAACATGCCTGCCATGCCTTGGCACCGACTGTTTACAGCAGAGCATCCGGAGGCCAAGCAAAGATTCCCTTTTAAGGCAAAGAGCCACTATGAGAATCCAGAAGAAAAAGTTTCCCTGGCATGTAGGGTACATTTTTCTTTCCTCCTCCTCTTAAATAAACTATTAGTAACTTTTGAAAACAGAACAAAAATGAAGAAGCAGGGCCAGAAATGCTGCCAAACACATTTTATTCTACGCAGCCCCCTTAGACCTGCGCAGCAGCCGAGCCCTGGAACTAACCCAGGGCAGGAGAGGAGGAATGAAACTGAGGTCAAAGGGGTCCGTCAGAGACCTGGGGCAAGAGGAAATCAGAGTGGAGACTGTCGTAAAAATATTAGTCTCCTTCCCTTCCCCAGGCCCTGGAGAAATGGTCTGGCTGCAGTAATCTGTGAACAATTGCACTGTGTGCTGCTCTGGGATTTGGGCTTGCTTTCCAGTATCTTACGCAGCTTTCCTTTCCGTGCTGATGTTGTTTTCTCTTCTTTCCCAATCCTCAAGATGTACATCCAGGATTTGTGTTCCGGGTGTGCTGTCACATGGCACTTTCAGCTAAAGACTTAGCAGTGATCGGGGTTAAAACAGGACATGGGATTGCAG
Source organism: Limnodromus scolopaceus (assembly GCA_028565335.1). Classification (NCBI taxonomy): domain Eukaryota; kingdom Metazoa; phylum Chordata; class Aves; order Charadriiformes; family Scolopacidae; genus Limnodromus; species Limnodromus scolopaceus. Next base: position 50,533,651 of record JAOXNO010000041.1, on the reverse strand, counting down.
AAAAATCTCTACAGAGATACTGATCTTGCACAGTTTTACAGAAAGAGGGAATATAAATATCATTTATTGCTTTTTCTCGAAGGGCAGTTCTACTGATGTTCAAATGAAAGTTGTTATTCCCCCTTTCTTGCTTGCTGTACAAGTAAATAAAGACATTGAATTACCAAGAAGTGATTTTTAAGCAGCCTGGCACCTCTAAGCTTCCAGTCCTTGTACTTAACTGAGGAGAAGAGACTGTGGTAGGAAACCAGACAGCCTTCAATAGTTCTGTCAATAGACAGAACAATAGTTCCTGTCATGTAAAAGCTGGCATAACCTGCTTCTTCATTGTTCTTGGTGGGAGTTTGTCACTAGGACTCGTAAATTTTAGCTCCTAAAACTGTTTCTTTCCTGCTGTGAATGGGTTCAGGACTCGTATGCTTATGCAGAACATCTCTAACCAGAAATTAACTGATAATTTCTTTCCAATCAAGTGCCACAGAAAAGCCAGAAAGGTAACAAGTACATTTGTGAGCAACAAGTCTGGTTTTCCTTACAAAGCTGTAGCCTCCTGTGGATGGCTGAAATCTTTGGGTTTTTCAGAGAATCATAGAACTGTTATGTTTAGAAGAGACCTTTAAGATCATGAAGTCCAGCTGTAAACATAACACCGCCAAGTCTACCACTAAGCCATGTCCCTCAGCGCCACATCTACACAGCCTTGAATTATCTCCAGGGATGGGGACTCCCGACACTTCCCTGGGCAGCCTGTTCCAGTGCTTGACAACCCTTTCAGTGAAGAAGTTTTTCCTAATATTCAATCTAAACCTTTTCCCTTCTGCAAAAGGACTACATTGGAGAGAGCTTGCACATCAAATTTTTTTACCTTAATGTGCTTTGTTCCCCTTTCTGTTCCACTCATATGCCATTTGAGTCCTTACTCAAAGAAGGAGGGAGAAGCTAAACTGAAAATATCCAGTATACCTTTAATTTTGAATTATAAACCCATATTCACTGGAAATTATAAAAACATGAAAGTGTTCATAAAGATTTGCCTAAAAGACACTGTTAAAATGTTGGCTTTCTGCCTTTCTAATTCTGTGTTGGCTTATGTTTTAAGAAGCTAACCCCCATCCTCAGATTACCGAGAAAGTAGGTTTTGGCAGGAATACTTCACTCTCTAATACTTCATCAGTGGAGGATATTTTAAAACATGACACTTAAAAAAGAAAGGAAAAAATTGCAGGATGAAAATCAAAGGCCAAGATAGTTTGATATATCCAGTAGTTTGGTAGTGTAGAGGTACACCTGGGTGAGGTGGAATATGGTGTTGCTGTTGCAGACTGTAAGCTTTACACATAAATATTTCAGTTGGGAATGTACCATTTCAAACCCAAAATTTTCCAGATTGTGAACTATATAAATTATAAGGTGCAAGCTAGGTTACTTGAAAATACCCCCCAAAAACTTACGTTTTTGAGTTGTTTTTTTTTTAAGTTTGACCTTTTAAAATATCATTTGATAACGTTTCCATAGGCATCGTATTTTTTGATCTTCCTTAAAATAGATTTTTCTTTTTGTGCCACTTTTGCATGCCTTGCTATGAACCACAGGGCTCTCACCAACACTGACTGAACACCATCACAGCTGGATTGTCACGGTCGAGACGTGCTCTCTCCTAAATTTGCCAGGGGTTGCTAGGATTATACCAGTTAACCTTGGGTAAGAAATAGGGTAAGTTATTAAATAATAAATATTATTAGTAACAAAATAACCCTCTGTGTCCTATAAGGTTCATAATCTGTGATGATTTTCACCCCTTCAGACTTGAGATGCTTAAGAGTTTTAAGGTTTGCAAACAGGGAGACAAATTTGCTATGTAAGGCCTGTTGGACCTGTTCCGTCAATTTTCAAATGGGAATCAGTGTGTTTGAGACTTGGCTGGAACCTGAAACTGGTTCGTGATCCAGAGGGCACAAAGTGCTTGGAGTTTTTCCTGCAGCTCCACTCCTCCCCACTATAAGTTTATTAAAAAAACTTTTTAACTTTCTAAAGTTACTCATATATCTGGTACTAAAATCACTTTAATATGCCACATGAAAAAGAGAAAAGCTACTGATTATCTGTATTTAAAAAAGGAAAAATAAGCGGGCACTCACCCCAAGGGTAGGTAGTTGGGTGAGAAGGGTAGGAGATGATGATCGAAGCATCACTGTTTGTCCTTGAAGAGATTTCAGTATCAGATGCAATCTAAGAAACTGCACAGCTTGCTGGAGACAGTCAGAAATTATTATGGCTGTGCTGGCTCCCTCTGGAAAAAAGGAATCCTGACTTGGTAGAGATAATCTGGAATTACATGATCGGTTTAGGGAAGTTTGGCATTTAATAAATCACTACTCTTTCCCTCTGTGTGATCAACCTTGTAAATAATCAGATTCTCACGACCAAAAGCATGGATGTCTGGTACAATTCCAAAGTGATGTGAAAATAACACAGAACATCCACATAGTGGACATCGTGTCTTTGATACTTCTTCAGCTAAATCAAATTGCTCACATGTGCTTCTTTCTAAACTATCAGTTTAAACTGAAGCACATCCTCAGTATTTGTACCATGAATAAACTTTGAATCTTACAGCCATTTTCTGCTATGAAATGGGAATACTACTTTCCTCGTATGGTTTTAAAACTAAATTACTACCTGGATGGTGCTTTGAAGATGCTCCAAAGTGCAAGTTCTTCAAAAGCAAGAAACTACTGGGCATCTGATCAAGAAGGAAATGAGAGAGATTAGAGGAGTATCTTTATTAACTGAGATGGGGTAAGAAAACAAGCCAGGAAATTGGCAGTTTTACTTGATCTTAACAAAGCAGTTAGACCAGGGAAAAAGTCATCACAGCCCAGTGTGCCTGTCACTTGGTGGAGTGTCTTCTACATCTCTTCCTCCAGTGAAATCCAGGAAAACTTCCCGCTGCTGTTTTCCCAGCTGAACACAAGGTTGAGTATGGAAGCCCTGCTACAGGAATTAGTGAACGTACTGTCTTTGGCTGGATCCAGTTTGCTGAACCTTCTTCTAAGACTTCAGACAAATGACCTCTCTTCTGCCATCTCCTGTCACTTTTTCCTCTCTGAAACTTACTCGTGGGTGTGACTTGGCCTGTGGCATCATATTCAGTTCAGTGCCTAAAACCAAACACAAGCCTATCCTGGGAGTTACCTGAAGAATTGGGTTGTACTCTGGTTTGCCTGTCAAAAAAATCCTGCTGAGTGCTGTCTCCTTGAATTCCCTAAAGATGTTTTTTTCCTTAATTAGTAGTTAAGCATTGATAGACAGGTTTTGGTCTGACCTCTTGACAGACCTTCACCAAACTGCTGCGTAACAGCTAAATGTTAAGACACATTTAGCAGAATTCTCTTATTTTTTTAAGACAGATGGGAAAACATGAATCAGGACTTTGGTTTGCTTTAGGGTGCCTGTAGCAGCATTTTGAAAGGTACTGCCCCTTTTGTGGTCTTATATGACATTTAGTTACATTTTACAGTAAGAAATCATCTACAGGTTTGGTGTTTCCTCAATAGAACAGTAAAACTGCTGTTCTTGTCACTTTTCCTTTCATTGAAAGCAGGCTGAATGAGCTGTTGCTCAACATGCTGCTTTATGCTCGCTGCTATAGTCTTCACTTATAAGACTGTTCTGGGACATCTTGGAAATGGCTACACACAATTTCTCGTATTTGTGTACTTTAAATGTAAAATGAAAAAGGAAGGAAGGCATCTTGAACGTGAACAGCTCACAGCAAAGTAAAGAATGGATGCTTCGCTTTGCACATTTGGAGTTGGTTCCAGGTAGATGGTGTTTTCTTACGAGTCTTTGAAACAACACTGAACTTCGAGGTCGGGGAGAGCAGAAGGAAGGAAGGTAACTTCTAAACTTTACACTGGTAGTTCTGGTAATTGCGCATGTATGAGCTTTGGTTTAGCTAGAATTATATTATTCTATTAGCTAGAACTATATTATTTGTTCATTCTTTATCTTAGGTAATCATGTTTCTAAAACTGTTTTCTCCAAACTGCTGCATGCTCTAGCTTTGTAAGTCTATACAGAAAATGCTTTTTTATTGACAGTTTACAAACTAAGCCCACGGTTTTACAGCCTAGACTGAGCATGACTCAATTAATATGAGTAGGTCTGACTTTATAACTTAAGTTCTGCCTAACTGAGGAAAGATGCGTGGTGCAGTTTAAAACTTGATGTTTTTAAGACTTGAATTTTTTTACTTTGTACTTCCAATATTTGGACTGCGTCGTATCCCAACTGCAGTGCATGCAAGTCATGAAAATCTGCTGGTAGAAACAATTTCTCTGGTCTTGCTTAGCTCTCAGCAGCTGCAAAGGGTTAAAAAAGTTTGTACTGCACATGGTGATCTGACGTTCAGGTTTCAGTGGTGTGAATAAACCTTTTGATATCAGTGATTATGGGCATTTTGCAGGTTCAGTGATGATACCCATGAGTCAGGGTCTTTTTAAAACTGAGTCAAAGCTTTGGAAAGGGGCAGAGCACGGGATCCTTCAGGAAGCTTCTGTTTGAAATGATTCAGTTCCAGCACTAGGCGGCTGTGGAAAGACTTACACAATCTGTTAAGAAGATGCAAAGTCGCTGCATGTACTAATCTAACAGAGAGCTGACATTTGTTTGGAAATGAGGGGGTTTGGTTTTTGTAAAAGGACAACATACAGTCATTTGCATTAGCATTCCTGTGAAATACATTTAGTGTTGAATTCTTGTTTCTTTTCTTGAAATGGGGAGAAGATGCTGAAGTGAGAATGAGGTACACGCTATCTATTTCTATTCAATGGAAGGCTTGCCTCAGCCTCATATGTCTGGCTTCCTTCTATGGTTTCCCTCCAAAGCCTGGCTCTGTGACAGACTCTCGTTGACGTCTTCATCTCTCTTCCCCCTCCTCCTCCTCTCAGAAGACTGCTTTTAGCTGACGTGGCACAGCCCTAACCTGGGGCCCTTGGTTTAAGTATCCAAAAGTAAAGTAAAGACACAAACTCTCTTCTATGCAAACGACTTCTCAGTGATAACTTTTCTCCCCAAGTGTGATTAATGCAATTTGTTGAACCAGACTGTGAAGCTGAAGGTATTTTCGGCATGATTGTTACCGGAACTATAATTTTATTTAAAAGTCAACTTACCCTTGAATGCCTGAATCCTGCCCCTTCAAACCAGCCCCTCAAACCACTAAACCCAACCAGCTGAAAAAACCACTAAACAGTATATTCTGAATACACTGTAATATTGTCTGTCAGAGGCCCAGCAGGTATGAAGGTGCTGTATGGAGCGTGCCAGGCTTGGTTTCAGCAGCGTAGGAGTAAGGCAGCCTGTGCTAGGAATTAAGCAAATCAGTGGCCTGGAGTATTTTTTTATCAGCTCAGGGCCAAGTGCATAGTTTCAACTGGATTTTATGCTGTTGACTGTTGGGGTAAGGTAGTTTCAAGTCTTAACATGGTATTCCTGCAAAAGAAAGAGGTCAAACATGTTGCTTTATCTGCTATAAAGTCAGGTTACACACTATCGAACAAGACTATTGTTTTATCCTATTACATTTTCCTTGAGTATCATTTCAAATTCTGTGAAAATCTGAAGTCTCAGGCCCAAGCATAAATTAAGAATATTTTTCATAGCTTTAAATCCCTTTAAGGCCTTCCTGTAGTTCTTGCTTTCATGGACTTTTCTTTCTTACCTGTAGCTTATTTTTACATGGTGAGGTTCAAATGAGATCTAGCAAATGTAAGGGTTTGAAGATGAGAATAGTTAGCTGACAACCAAGAGCTATTGGTCTGAGCAACCCCTCTGTATTAAGAGTGTTAGGCTGAGGAACATCTGCCTTTGCATGTCCTAAAACATACCTCTATGGAGCAGCTATGAGAATTAGTCCAGGTTACTTCATTAATAAATGTAAGGAACAAATCTTGCAGGCTTCATTTGAATTGGAATGCACTGCTGTGGGAAAAGGAGATGGCAGGAAATGTGCAAGAGTAGCTACGTGCTAAACTAATCTTTGCATATACTCGATTCTCCTACTGTATTTGTATTGTTTAAAAAGATGTTCTATGTCACAGGTTCCTCTCTTTAACCATGAAATCCATCTTTCTCATTAATGTATGGAAAAAAGTGTGACCATCTTTTCCCTACTAGAGACCTAGTCCTTTCTGCACATCTGTGGTTTGTATAAGTGTATCTCATGCTGTTGTCACTAAGTTTTCCTTGATGATGGTCTTCCTGAAGTCTTAAAGTCACTCTAGTCTTAATTTACTGGTTGAAGTATAACAAGATTCAATGCAAGTTCAAGATAGTGACGCGTGGCAGTGCTGGTGACTGAGTTATACTAAGTTACGGTGTTCCTTTCTTGTGGAAGGTGAATCTCAGTCTCTCCTTACCGCAGCGCTGACAATGTGACAATGAGTCATTATGAAGATGGGTTTAATGAACAGATCAGTGAAGAGCCCATAAAGACAGAAATCTGAATAATCATACTTTATTTGGGGAAAGCACTAACACTTCAAACGCCATTCCAGGAAAGATGTGCATCCCATCCTCCCGGCAAAAATTAAACCTGCATGTGTCTCAGACAGAGGCACAGTTGGAAGTATTTAAAGCCTGTTAAGAGACAGAACGTGAGGTCAGTTTCCTTTGGGTGGGATCTAGATGAGTTTTAACAGCAAACTTAATGTAGTCATCTACAAAGGTGGGCTTCTCTTGCCTTTACAGATCTTTAAAAACCTCTTTAACCAAGAAAGCCTGACATTAAAAAAAATCCTGGTATCTCTTCCTTGTATTAATGTGATAATGCACAGCAAGTATTGCCTTACTGCACTTGTCCCTTACCATTAAATATATTTTCTGTCTCTGGTTAGGTGGCTTTTTTAACAGTAGAAATACATGGATGTGCAGCTGTTTGACCACAGAGCCTAAAAGACCAAAGTGCAGACCTGCCATCCTTCCTCAGAAGTCCTTACTGAACCCCTGGCCCAGGAATATGGGTTGGTTGAGAGTCTAGTTTGAGGATGTTAAGAACAGATTAGGAGGAAAACTCTAGTAATTACAACAAACACTTTAGATGGCAGATGAAACGTCACAATATGCCACAGAGATATATGCATTTTATGGAATGTGATTTGTTCTGCTTTTATAAATCCAAATGGAAGGTTATTTCATAATGTATTGGATTTTAAAGGATTTTCAGAAAACAAAAAAAGAGTACTGATCTTTCTGTCTCAAGTAACCTGGGAGCTGAGAAAGCAGGTGTTCTTGTAGTTACCAGTGCTTCTAGCTGGAGTCGCAGGTGCTCGATTCCACAAGGCTGCTGGTATTTGAGAAGAACGCAGGGCTGGAGTAGCAAGAAATGCTGCAGCTCTGAATGAGCAGCGCCAGCACATTGCGTGGAAAGAGCATTTTCCCCACGGAGAGCTATCTTGCAGCAGTCCGCTTTTCCTCTCCCTCAAATGCCCGTTTTGCAGGTGACAGTTAACTGTACGATGCAGCAGATTGTTCATATACTTGCATTAGAGCAGCTCCGTCAGGCACAGTGCCATTCTGCTGTCACGACTGTTCATAGGCATAAAGAGACTGTCACTCTCCCAATAATTTCCAATCTAAACTGACAGAAGGGCAATGGAGATAGAGCAGCTCAGTCTCAAGTTCTGTAATGCCGTTCAAATCTTCCAGTGTTACTTGAAAAAAAGTGACTGAATTCAAATACGCTTTTAAAGAAACTAGCTTTTGCCTTAATAAAAGAAAAATTAAGCTAAGGGGATGGAAGGCAGGAGGAGCAATGTAAACACAAATACAGGACTTTGGATAAACCAGCTTCTCTCAGGTTTCTATAGCTGTTCATCAACAGTAAAGGTAACCTTTCTTCTCCCTTTTTTATCTCTTGTAGGAAGTCCAAGGGAAAACCAAATGGTAAAAAGCCAGCACCGGAAGAGAAAAAACTTTACCTAGAGCCAGAATACACAAAATCCAGAATTACTGACTTCGAATTTAAGGAGCTAGTGATGTTACCACGAGAAATAGACCTCAACGAGTGGCTAGCCAGCAACAGTGAGTATTGCCATCGTACAGCTCTGTGCTTGCTGTCCACACCCAAGAAGGCATTCATTCACTCTGTTTCTTCTTACTGTTTTCAGTGCTTAGAAAAACACTCAGTGACTATTTATGCTTACTGCATAATGCATGTCATTATACCGCGCATAGTAATTAAGCTGTCTTATGTACAAACCAACTGTGCTCAGCAGCATGGAAGCCTTGATGCATTTCCTCCTTCCAACTCCCTCACTGTGGCACTGAGGGCATTGAAGTTTTTGATGCTCTTTTGAGGGACCATCAGATTCCCTTTGACTATTTGCTAAACCAGCTGGTTCAGCATGTTTCTGACTCAAGCTATTGGTCTTCTAGAAGCATCATAAAAATGATAGTTTATTAAGACTGATATGTAAAGCAAGTTATGCTTAAAGCCAGAAGTTTTGAAGACTTTTGGTTGGATTTCTTCTTACTTCTTCCAAGCTTTGGTGGAATTGCTGTGAATTTAAACTGTAGTGAAGCTGGAATTTAGGGATGTGATTGACTACTGTGACTGAATGCTGTATCTGTGCATCTCAGTTCTGATTGACATTATTTACCTGCACTTTTGCTTCATCTGCCAGTCCTAACCTGCAGCTATGACCCAGTCTTGTTTACATTTTCAACAGCATGTGCTAGTAGCAAGAAACTACTTTAAACTAGGAAAGTTTATAGAGACTCATTAGGAAAAATTGAGGTGCCCCCTGAGGAGTATTATGATGTTAGTTAAATTATCTCAGGAGATTTTTAAAAAGTGGAAGTGTACTAGTTTTCATGCTGTTTTTTTTTTAGAAGGAGATGTGTTATGAGAACTATTAATGCTGTTTTCTAGCCACTGTACATTTTAAGTCTGACTTCAAAAGAACATAGCAAATTGTTTGCCTTCAGCTTGTAGTAGAGTGTTCTACTGTAAAGGTGAGACTGATGACGGAGACACTTTCCAGTCTTGCTGCTTAGTGAGTAATAAGAGCTGATGCATCATGGTGCTTTCATCTTAAATCAAAACAAGAGCTTTCATTCTATGTACCTCTTTGTTTTGCAGTTCATAATTAGACTAATTTAGCTAAATCATGTTTAAATTTGTATGCAAGCTCAAGACTCTGAGGTCACTTCACTTGCTCTATTTAAATAATTGTCTGGAGGATAACCAGTGTTTGAAAGTATTTTACTTCTGAATGTCTTTCCTTTGTGTTTATTTTTCAGCAACAACTTTCTTTCATCACATCAACTTACAGTATAGTACAATCTCAGAATTCTGTACAGGAGAGTCATGTCAGACCATGGCAGTGTGCAATACGTAAGTTGGTATTTACAATTACAGGGTTTCCATGAAGTCTTCAGAGTTGCTTGGGGGAGGCTATTGGATTTGGATGGCACTGGGCAAGTGTTTTGCAGCAGTTTTTACAGTAGTGAAGGGTGGTGGAAATCTGTTTCTGTGGAGGATTAGAGGGATAAGAATCTTTGACTATTCTGAGCTGGTTTTATAAGGTCACATCAGAGAGGCAAATTACCATGTGTGTAGCCTGGGGGGAGAGGGGAAGAAGAGCGAGGCAAAGCTGTCCTTACTGGTAACAGTGCTGGGATTCCATAGAAGGCCAGGGAGGATAAACGAATTGCGAAAACCTCAGAGGGTGCTTTTGATAGCTGGAATGCTGACAGAGCACCAGGCTGCTTACAGATAACCTCTAGCCTGATGTGAGCCGCTGGCTTTCTGCCCGAGGCCCTGGGTACAGAGGACACAAGTGGCAGCTTTGCAAAGAGTAAGGAAAATGTTTTGGTTTGGCACTTTCCCCCTGTAGGACTTAGTAGACTTTTTTTAACATTAACTAGCTGTCACTTATGAAAGAAAGCTTTGTAGTTTCACTGTACACGGTGAATATAAGAAAAAGTTACCATAAACTCCTGCTCTTGATTAGCACAGTCCAACATGATGGAATATGAGATCCAGTCGAGTATGAATAAGCCTGTTATGTGGTGGGTTTTTTTCTCCAGCACATGTGTTGATAGTCCTTTTCTTCCCTCCTCTTGCATTTCCTGGGATTAATTTAGTTGAGGTGGATTTTAAAACAGAAGACTGAGCAGTTAATATTATAGTACATCAAACAAACATCCCAGGGAATGTATGCAACAGAATCAGAGCAATATATTATATCTCTGACAATTATTACATAGTGCTTAGAAAGAAATCCTTGCTTAATGCACTGGGCTATCTTGAAATTAATATCAGGGGCTTTCTTTGAGAGCACTCTGAAGAATGCAAAGTGTATAGAGGGTATTTTTGCATGTAAAAGTTGGAAAGATAACTGTCAGTAGAGAATTAAAGGCTATGCTAGGGACTTTGAAAGCAGGCTGGAACAGAAAGTAATAAATCTCTGCTGGACCCAGATTTTATCAAAAGGAGACAGCGTGTCTCTAAATGAGAAGTGGTCATCAGTAAGATGAGTATTTTGTTGGCTCTTGCTCCCTGGCTTTCTCATGTTTTAATTCCCGATGTAGCACTGGCTGTCCAAAGGACTGAGTTTAATTGTTTATCCACTTGGCTGATGGGAAATAGTGGCTGAAAGGAGGTGGTGGTAGGGAACCTACGTAAGTGTTGCTCCATTCTGCTGCAGTGAGTCTTAAACAAGAATTCTCTGTAAGCAATTTATGCTGCAGAATAAAGAAAGGAAGTGCCTGTAGGCGGCTCCAGCTGTAGTCTGTATTTTTAGTGGTGAGGACCAATAGCAGAATGTTCCTATCCTTTGTTTTGGAAAACTGAAAAAATTGTGCTCTTTGGGAATAACAGGAAGCATGTCTACACTTGGGTGAAGCACTTGAAAAGGTTTGTGTTTAACTAAATCCTAACAACTTAAGTATCTTCCTGTACTTGGGGGCAGATGACTGATTCATGTTTGCAAACTGTCAGTTGCATGTTTCATTCTTCTCTCAAGTGTGTGGGTCTATAAGAAAACCAGAGGTGAGATCACCAAGCTACACACCTCAATACAGTTCAGCTTTGAAGTCCCTGTTCATAATTATGTTCTCCAAATATCTCTAATGACAATTTTGGATAATCTTTATATTTATCTTCTGCCTTTTTCTGCCTTTCCTACATCTTCCCTTTTGGAAGAGGTATGCCTAAATGGAACACGGAGAACTGCCTCAAAGATGCGCATTTGTTCCTATCCAATTATGACTATGACTATGTCACTCGCCCCCCTCCCTTTTTAAAAAAAAAAATAATCTTACCCTAACACAATAATGTAAGGACACGCTTATTGTGTTGGAGAAACACCAGTTGATATGATTTATTGTGCCTCTGACCTGTCTCCAGTATATAAAGAGTATCATCTAAACATTAGAGTCAGTTGCTGATTAACCTGATGGACACTTCAGATTTGACTTCTGTCGCTGTGATCTGTTTGTTCAGGGACTTTGGAATAAAACAGCATCTACCTTATTAGATTGCTACAGAATTACAGTACCTTGGAATAAGGGTGCAGTTTGCCTTTTTTTTCAGTGCTGATTTCTGAAGTATCTCCGTATGAAGGTCTACATTCCATTCCCCTCCTGTTTTCCCTGCCCGGTTCTCTAAGGCATGTTTTTGATCTCACCATTCTGGTCATGCCTAAGGAAGGCTTTTTGTATTCTGTTGAGATGTTGCAGTAACTATTGAGAACAGGTTGCTTGTCAAGTTACTTTGCATTCAAATGCACTGCAAATACTCAATCCTAAATTGAGAGGATTTGCTGGCAAAATAAACACCAGTTGCAGTTAAATATTTGAGGTAAGGTTGTAGCATCTCAGAGAAGCTCCAGCCAACTGACAAACTGCAGACAGATGCAGCTTTCAGCCCTCTCTCAGAGATACGAGATAGTGCAGCCAACTGCACACAATGAGGAAGAGAAATTGTGCGTAGGGTTACTAAGAGACGTCTGACCAAAACTTAGTCTCCTTGTAGAACAGATGGAAGCATTTGCTGGCAAGGTGGGATAATGCCAAGAGAATTACCAGAATGGTCAGTTATCTTCAAAATTCAGTGAGGGTGGCATGAATGTAACTTCAGGAACTACTTAATTTTGCTCATTAATATTTTTATCACTTGCTGTAAAGCAGGTACTGTATTTTTAACAGAGTATTTAGTATGCTTTATAGCTTATTATTACACAAACTAGCTTTAAAGCACCATAAGCTGTAAACTGGTTTTCTACCTGACATTTGGGCAGAAGTTCTCATAAGTGCTGAAGTGAGTGGAGTACTTAGAGTGTACAGAAGTGCTGTTTCCAACGCTGAGATTACAGAACTTCTGAGGCAGAAACCAAAGATGGATACAAACTTCTAGGCAGCCCACAGATAAGAGTGAAAGGGATCATTGTGGTCCACTGAAGTCTGAATGAAAATATTCATACCATTATGAACCAGGAATTAATAATTCCTTATCACTCGTTTTTTCTAATCTTACGATCTCTTTTCTTACGTCTACCTTGCCCTTAGTGTCTTTGCATATGGAGGGTATTTCCTTGTAGAAATCTTAACTCAAACTTGCATATTTTTACATTTTCTTACATTTAAGTTCCCTGAGCTGTATGCTTCTACATGGTAGCTATGGTGGCTCCTTTCTCTTCCCCCTGCCTCGCATCTAAACATTTCTTTGCCCCTATCAATCCATCAAAGCCATTCAGAGTTGCTGACAAGCCCTATGTTACTACCGTTGCATTTGATGCAATTTGCTATCCTGCTTTCTTCATAACCCATCTTTTGGTATTTCTAGCAGGACTGTCTCTCCTTCCTTTCCATACCTCCACAGCATTTGGCCCTTCCCTCCTTCCGTAAGTTTTTCTTATATACAGATGTAACTTCTGTTCTGCCATGGCTTACCTATGTCATCAACACAAACCCAGAATGTTTTAGAGGAAAAGGGATAAAATATGTACATGTGTTAAGATGCCGCACTGTGACTTTGTGACTTCATAGAATGGTAGAATCATAGAATGGTTTGGGTTGGAGGGGACCTTAAAGATTCATTTAAAGGAACCTTAAACAGTCCACTCCCCCTGCCATGGGTAGGAACACCTTCCACTAGCCCAAGTTGCTCAAAGCCCCATCCAGCCTGGCCTTGAACACTTCCTGGGATGGGGCAATATGTGTTATACTTTATTATTTGCATCATAGGCTTTTCTCTATTAAGCCTATAGTAATTTCTCCCTGGGATTTAGAATGGAACTGTAAATACCTCATGCTCTCCCTACTGGGGAAGTTCAAATCTGCCAGAATTTTACATAGGAAATAAAATAATCAAAATCTGTATCACGGGAGCACTCTTTGAAAAGTGCCTTTAAGCGTTGTCATCTTGTCCTTTCTGCTTCCCATCCATTGCCTAATATGGGACCGTACTGTCACAGTGCCAGTGACAGAATGCAGTTAGGCTTCTGTGCACAACCAATCCCCTCAATGGCCCCAACCTGCTTCTGATCTTGTTAATGGAGAAAACTCCAGCATGAGTGGGAGCTGCGTACCGGGTATGAAATTTTCATGGCATGTCAGGGGCTCTTCTCTTCCTCCAAGACCTGTGAAGGCTCTGTTCAGAGCACTTGAAACATGAGGAAGACCCATGACTCTAATCAACAGGACAATCCTTGTAGTTATCCCCTTACTCATAATGATTCTTCTCTTAAATTCCTATTTTGCATAATTAGCCTAATTTTCAAGGACAGGCAAAAAGCGTATACAGTGGGATGTTACAGCAGATTTATTAACGTATATTTTCATGTAAGTGAACTTGTACAGTTGCCAAACTGTTTCTTTTAACTAAAATTCAATTATTCAGATTCATTTTTGTGCCTAAGGGCAACTCGAAATTATGCTTTCTATCTTACAGTTGAGGATTTCTGCAGCATGAGAAAATTGCTGAGGTACAGACAGTCCAGTCTGCTTCTGCTCTTGGCAACAAGCATTGTGTTAAGACCCAAAATAAGCCTGAGTTGCCTAGAACTGTCTTGCTCCAGCTTACCGGAGGACTAGACAAATGACGAGGCTTGTGTTTGTGCACTACATTGTATAATTCTTTCTATGTGAATTGTATAAAGGAAGTAAGCAGTGATGAAGAATACAGTCTACGCCTAAGGACCCAAATTCTACTTTTGATGCCTGACATGGCTCTACAAAGAGCTTTTAACTCCTGTTTTCATCCACTTGCTCACCTTTTATGCCCTTTTGCAGTCAATCCTGCTCTCTCTAGTAAACAACAGAATGACAAGCACCACATGCTGAAAATGAGCTGACAGAAAAATTCTAAACCTTAAATGTCTGCAGAACTAGAACAGCTGCCCTTTCTATCTTAAAGTTTGAACTACTCTACTTATTTCTGCAGCTTCCCCTTGTTTTCATATGGCTTGGGGCATGAACAGTGTCATAGAATGGTTACAGTTGGAAGGGGCCTTAAAGATCATGTAGTTCCAGCCCCCCTGCCATGAGCAGGGATGCCTCTTAGTAGACCAGGTTGCTCAAAGCCCCATCTGACCTGGCCTTGAACATCTCCAGGGATGGGGCAGCCACAACTTCTCTGGGCAACCTGTTCCACTGTCTCACCACCCTCAGAGTAAACCATTTCTTCCTAACATCTAATCTAAATCTCACCTCTTTCAGGTGAGTACAGGACTGTGCCTGCAGCTCAGGCTGTTTGAAGGAAGAATTCAGGAACTGGAACTCAATACACCTCTGATGTGACAATGTCTGTAAGACATTTCTCACTGAGTGTGCCTAACGCAATGGCTCCTGGTAACAGTTAGAGGTGCTTTAATTAACCATGACTTAAAAAAAAAAAAAAAAAAAAAAATAAAGGAACATACCTGCAGTGCTTTTGTAGCCTTCAGATTCCTCTATCAGGTGATGGATGACTGCAGTTAATCAAGGTGATTACAGCTAACTGATTGAAATATGGTTCCTTTTCAAAAGCCAGACAATATGCTAATATCTCCTTTTCCTTAAGATTCAACAGATTCACTGGTGTTGACTCAAACGTAAATTTAGATGTTTTGGGGAGTCTGTAACCAAAGGAGCAGAGTTCTAAGGCACACTGGTAGGAATGTGCAGAAGGGTCCTGAAAACTCTCCCCAAACTGGATTTTGGAACAGGATTTGCAGCACTTAAAAATGCTGCCAGTACTTCAAAGCCAGTGTTTTGGAGCCACCTTCTGTCTGTTTAATAATATTACACTGCAATACTAATTTCATGGTTTTTGATGTTAAGCATCAGAAGATCACCAATCTATCACTGTGCAATGCTGTTGCCCTTTAGAAATAGTTATATAATGCTTTCCTATACAGTTCTACAGACTGAAAGTAAACTCAGTCTGTCATCGGTAGGGAGTGATCACTGCCTCAGCAGAGCTCCTCTCTGTGGAGGCCTGTCAGCAGGCTTTCTGTGCTTGGTACTAGTACTAAATTGATAGGGAGAAACAAAATTAGCTAACAGAAATTCAATGTTTTTGATGTAGAAAGATACCCTTTAGTGATTCTCTTCTGTAGCAGCTATGATGTATATTGGTAATGTTGCAGCTGTTGTTTTATATTATTTAGACACTAACTTCTTAGAGGAGTGGAGCTGAGGAGCCAAGGTATAATGTGGTGACACTGTCAATTCTCTCCACAGACAGTACTACTGGTATGATGAGCGGGGAAAGAAGATCAAGTGCACTGCTCCTCAGTATGTTGACTTTGTCATGAGTTCGGTGCAGAAACTAGTGACAGATGAGGACGTCTTTCCAACAAAATACGGTATGTCTGCTTTTGGATAGGTGCTTCTTGCAGCTATTTGCAGATGCCATTAAGTAAGGTGAAAGTTGGTATTCAGCATATGCATTAATACCAGACAGCTTTCTCACTCATTTGTTTAATTTTTTTGGAGGTGTGTGGTTTTAGGTTTGGTTCATTCTTGCAGTAAGAAAGACTTGTGCTCTTGGCATATGAACTCGGGTGAAAGGCTCACAGTCCTGTCCCCTTGGTTTATATTTCACCATCAGTACATCTTTTTCTTCGAGCATTTTGAGATCTTCTAGCCTGTATTCAGAGGCTAACAATTTGAAAACTGTCAGCATGTATGTGTTCAATGCAGCCTGCTGCTTGTAAAATTTAACCTTGGTATTGTTTTATTATTTCCTTTAGACCCCTGCTGCATTAAGGGGGAAATAAATTGGATTGCCAGGAATGTAGTTTGTCTTCCTTGCCCAACCAGCCCTTGTTTCACAGATTGTTTGCAGCCTCCCTCCTCTTCCAAAGATTGAACAAGAATGTGATTTTTAAGAATTGAAAAGCAATAGGAAAGTAATTGTAACTCAAATTTGTATCTTAACAAGATTGCTACATGCGATGCCTTTGGTTAAGAGGAAGAAAATAGAGACCTGAAGTTATGGTAGGTGGGCTTAATCGCAACTAAAAGCAGCTGGGGTCTTGAGCCGTTTCAACAGGTAATTGGGGAACTAGGACATCACAATATAGCAAACGTTAAGCTAGTAACCTTTGCTTACAGGCATCTTGATCTGGAAAGAGGCAGTGTGCAGTAATCCAACTGCAGTTGACTTTTTTTTATTTAAAATATGATCATTCAAGGGTAATGAGGGCCTTTCATGCAAGTGATTTTGTCCATGTGGCCCAGGGGCACTTTAGGCTAGTAACATATTTTGTACTGTGCATCACACACAGGATGGCAGGTGTTGCTTTTTGGCTTGCCTCAGTTTCACTTTCAGTCTTACCAAAGCAGTTGTCTTTTACTGTGCAGGCACAGTACCGCTCCAGCAAGCACCATTTCAACTGCACCCGATACAAGGCAGCCAGTATATCCTTCCATTTCCTTTCCCATTTGATATAATTTCAACAATGAAATGAGGAAAGTCGTTACATACAGTTAATCAATCTGCTGCACACTGCCTGTGTACCTTAGCTTCCATTTCAGGATCTGTGAATTGGTGTCCCAAGCATTACATACTTCCAGGGGAAAAATCTGCTACTCCTGGACAAAGTAGATAAGGTCCCAGATGAACCTCTCATTATTATTGCAGCCAATAACAAAAAATGTTATGGTTTTAAAGAATGATTACGCTTGCTTCCTGATTTCTGAACCCTTAGTGTTTAAAACTTAACTTCAAATGAAAATGCTTAAAACCCCCTCAGGTTCTTCCCCTGAATTTCTATAAAAAGAACAAGGGGAGAGGATGATAGAGGGCCCACAAGTTGTCTGCTGTGTAAGGTGGGCTAATTGCTCAGCCCAAACAAATGCTGCTGTAGGGCTGAAAGTGAGCAGCTGGAGCTATCACGGTGTTTCCCTGTCTTCCTTTCAGGCAAGGAATTCCCAAACTCCTTTGAGTCCCTAGTGAAGAAGATCTGCAAGTACCTGTTCCATGTGCTGGCCCATATCTACTCCTCACACTTTAAGGAGACTTTGGCACTGGAGCTGCACGGACATTTAAACACACTCTACACACACTTTATCCTATTCATCAGGGAGTTCAACCTCGTGGACCCTAAAGAGACCACCATCATGGACGACCTCACAGAGGTCCTCTGCAGCAGCAGTGGGAGCAGCAGTAACGGGAGCGGCAACGGGAGCAGCAACAGCGCAGGAGCACAGAACCACGTGAAAGAGAGATGAGCCCTCCTACAAGATCAAAACTAACATTAAAAACTATATATTCTGTGTGTATGTGTATGTATACATTCAGATATACATACAGACATATACAGCAATGAAAGCTGAAAGAAATTATGCTGCCACCACAGGACGTGTAGTCGTATGGGACTGTATGGAGCTTTGGTTTAATGCGCCACCTGGCGAGAAGTTGCACCAATTTTATTTTATTTTCTGTCCACTCCTCCTTTTACCTATTCAGATGGATGACGAGTGCTGTTTTTAGAGAAGAGCCAAGCTTAAGAGTGGGGCCACTCTTGGGTTCTTTTGGTTGGTTTTTCATTTGTTTGTTTGGTTGGTTTTTTTTGTTTTTCTTTCTTTGGTCTTGAGTGCAAGCCCTTTGTCTTTCTAGGATGGTGGTCCTGCCATTTAAAAAAATATCTATTATATTATAAGAAGTGACTTTTACTTTGAAGTGGCTTAAAATGCAGGTTTGTTTGGGGTGGTTTTTTTCAGGGGTGGAGGTGGTTTTTTGGTTTGGTTTTACATAGACTGCCCCCTACCCTGCCAAAAACTCCCCAGTTGAGCGCATCTTGCCCTTTGTTAGCTTGGAACAGGAAGAAACTCCTGGCTTGACTATAGTAGCAACTAGGGGCTTGCTACGTGCTGAAAGTGGGCATGATTCCCCAGTTGTCCCATCTACCTGGTCACAACACATAAACGTGCAAGAGGATCCACAAGCCTTTCTGCTTATTGCTCCTACAATATATATACTCTTTTCTCTGCTCCCCTGCCTCCTCTATTCCCAGGCAAATCTCTACAAATAAAAAGAGTAAGATCACTGGAGTCCAAACCCCATGTGCAAGAGCCACCATCATTTGCTTCCCATGGAACAGAGGCCCGGGGAGGGGGGAGAAGGGTACAATGAGTCAGTCACCGCCTGTGCTAGAAAGATGGCTGTTGGCATAAAATTATATTGTTGGCTTATTTTAGTTCATCTGTTCTATAATAATAAAAACAAATCTATCTGCCATAAGCTTTGTTTTTGTGTTTGCAGCGTCAAAAGTCAGTGGAATCCACCCATGTAGTTTCCCTTTCACCACTGAATGCTGTTGGCCCTGCTGACAATCAGCTTTATAAATAATTGTTTGTCTTCCACCCTGTAATCTTACAATTGTAATCAATTCCTTGCTCTTTCTGGTAGTGCTAGGAGCCTTCTCCCCAGGTAATCTGAAGATAAGCAACACTTGGAAAGGAGCAAATTTCCTGCTTCTACGTACTCAAATTCTGCAAATGCAGTGGGGCACGTGGATATTTTGCAGCAAACAGTGTATCACAGTATCTGTGGATACAGCATTGTATCAATATTGTATCTGGACAGTGATATTACTCTTTCCTTCACATTTCCACTGAATTCTTGCAGTCAGCATTTCCAGTTGGGAAAAAGCCAAATTTTGCTTGCAATTGTGTTTCTGTCAAACCCGTAGCAGCCTCTGAGAACTGTTTGTTACTGGTTTTGGTCTTTATCCTGAGGTTTATACATCATTAATAACTGACCTGGCATGAATCCTAGAAGGTTTTTCTCAATGAGATCTGTAACTGTAAAAAGGAGTGCAAAGAAAAAAAGAGCAGGAAGAGCACAAGCAAGTTGGGGGTGGGGGAAAAGCATGATCAAGAAAGGAGGAAAAAAAGAGAAAGAGCACAAGCAAGAAAAAAGCTTGTGAAGCGTGTAAGAGCAACAACAAAGGAAGAAAAAATGTGCAAGTGAGAAAGAGGCATAAAAGTGAGAAAAAAAGAGCAAAAAGGCACGAGCACGGGAGAAAGGAAGTAGAGGAGCAAGGGAGAGAAAAGAACCTCAAACTTTGTGAACCCAGACTTGTCCTTGTGTTGTTTGTTTCCAAATTGTGGGTACCATGTGAACAGACAGAACTTACAGACAGATGTGCTGGAGTCTCTCTGATCTGCTCATCTGGGTGCTGTTTCTCACCATGTCCTCCTCCTACAGCCTCCACAGCCAGCTGAGTCTCCCATTCAGTCTCCATGCTGATGTGAGCCTTTCCATTAAAATTCCCTACACTAACGTCTGAAGGGAAAACCAGAGGTCAGCAGAAGCTATCATCAGAGCAGTGCCATTTGTAAGGCCCCTGTGCTACTTGCAATGACAGCATATAGCATTCACAGTAAAAAAGTAATAGCAAGGATAACCCAAAGCCAAGTATTTTTGTTAATTGGTTATCTACTTGTAAAAATGCGTTGTACTCTTAATTCTGAAGGAGTATTTAGAAATGATACACATTTGGGAAAGGTTAGACTTGAACAAGAGGCAGTTTAACTCTCTATGGAGAGACTGACTTAGCTACAGCTCTTTAATTTTCAGATCACAACACAGTGCTGTATCTACATCAAATGCAAGGGTGACTAGACCTTAGCTCCCCATAGAACTGACAGACCCTTGCAGGAAGGCTGGGAACCCATGTGTTGATGCAAAGCAGCAAGCCATTAATTCACCTACCAGGAGAACAGTGAAGTACCACATTACTTCTAGAAGAGCTTGCTGTTGTTCATGGCAGCTGTCCCAGCTTTACTCTGCAGGCATTTCATACTCCTGAAAGCATAGAAGCTTCATCTAGCAGGGTAATCTTTTTATATTTTACAAGCAGTTAACAAGAACACAAATAATGAATCCTATTTTAGTGTAGCCTATCTTGTTGGGTTTAGCAGTGGGAATAAGGAAAACGCTGAAATAGTGCCAACAGTACTTTCTTGTCAGGAGTAAATGTTACTGTAGCACTCAGCCTCAAGACATCCAAGCACATTTCAGAGGTTACTGAATTATGCTGTAGTAACATAAGATACAGAAGGGCCATTAAGTCTTCAGCCTCTGCTTGGCTGATGCCACTGAAGCCTGTCAGTGACCTTCTATGCTTGCAGCATGTCACTAACTATCCACACTGTAAGCACTGAGCCCTAATTCCCTTGTATCTATCTAGAAGACAGGCTTAGGTCTTCTGACACTGAGGAAATTATCATATTGCTGCTTTAAATGTGTTCTGTAAATTGCTTAAAGCACTGTCAGAACAACAGAGGGACCTTAATTATATACAGCGCATTCAACTGCCCCAATCCCCCAACTCTCTTGCTGTGAAGATCATGATGTACCATGCCATTGTTGAAAGTCCCACTAAATAAATACACAAAGCAAAAAACCACAAACCACCCCAGAAAAATAACAAAACACTGGTAGAAGACGCCTTTTGAACTACCTACACACAGACCCCTGGCATATATGCCTTTTGCAGGCAAGGCCTGCAAACATCTGCCAGTGCAGAATCCCTAACCAACTTTCAGGCCTGAAACCATGGCAACAAGCACAAGTCATCACAGGGCTAAAGTCTTTCCCTTAAAACCAACAGTCACGTGAATGTTTTGTAGGATTGTGTTCCTGACACTTGGTGCTCTGGACACAAGTGATTTGCTGAAGAGCTGAGGCTGCAAACATTTATAGCAATGGGATGAACTGGTACAGCAGTTTCTCCCGCCCCAGTTTTGTCATTATCAGTAAGTCTTTGAGGCTGCAGTGTCCCTAAGAAAGCCAAGCATAAGCACCTGTTGTTAATAAAAAAAGGAGGAAAATAATTTCTTCATATATGCTATCTAGAATAAATGCCAGCAGCAGGTAAGCAAGCACCAAGGTCAGCAGTACATGTCCATTACATGGGCTACGTCTGGCCATTCATGGGAATGGGAGACAGGAACAGTGCCACCAAGTATTTCGCACAGAGAAACGGCCTCTTTTAGCTTTGACCTCAAAGCAATGAAGAGATCACAGGACCAGCTTCACCCCCAAGCCTAAGAGAGGTCCTGAAGTGTCAAGCTGTAAAGTGAGTCAGGCATCTTCTACTCCAGCTCAGCAAAATCAGAGCTACACCCTTCTTTCTTGCCTGAGAATTGCAGAAAGTTACAAAGTCCGAGATGCCATAGAGCACGCTCATTTTATAACCAAGAATTTTAAGAAAATCAGCCTTGCTTCTTATGGAACAATTTTCTGAAGATCTGAGGAGGGAGAAAGAATCTGAGGAGGGAGAAAGAGGTGTTCTGGCTCTGAGGTACCACCAGTTCTGGCCAAACACACGCATGCTGAGGTGTTCCTGGAAGGGATAGAGGGTGAAAGGTGGATGCTGTCAGGTAGCAATTAGCTCCTGCTCATTAGCAAAAGACTCAAAGACTGTCACACAAATAAGCAATCCCAGCACAGAACAAGCCAACTTCATGAGCACTTGCTAAGTATGCTGATCTCATACAAAGCCACGCTTCATCAAACAAGCCCTTACTCACATAT
>JAOXNO010000041.1:50404632-50511509 GCA_028565335.1 Limnodromus scolopaceus | reverse complement strand
CAACTTCATGAGCACTTGCTAAGTATGCTGATCTCATACAAAGCCACGCTTCATCAAACAAGCCCTTACTCACATATGTCATGTAACTTGTCCCAGCCAATCCTTAGCTCACCATTTCAGCTGTTAACATAAAGACTTGAATCCAGAAACTCTTCCATTATCTAAACTGAGGACAGAGGAATAGGTTGTTGTTTTATTCTGTTCAAACCTACTAAACAAATGAAACCAATGTTCATCATTAGCACAAATGGCAACACCAGTCAGTTTAAATCTAGTTCTAATGTCTGGGTGCTGGCAGTAGTTACAGCACAGAGTATGGCTAAGTTATCCATGCTGCTGTGGCAGTACTAGTGCCTGAATACAACCTCAGTACCTGAAGGATTTAAAGACAGATCTGGTATCTTTACATAATACAGCTGTATGCAGTACAGACAAATCCCAGTATTCCCAATGGAACTGATGATACGAAGTGAGAAAAAACACCAAACAGCTGGCAAAACCCCCTCAGTGTCCTAATAGGGTCTCCATTCTTTTCATGGACAGAAGAACTGTTCTGGTTATGACAGCTGACACAAACAATAAGACTTTTCAAAGCTAGGTTAAGATATGACTCAGAACAGAAATTGTTGTGGCCAAGCACTCAGATGAGAGGATATTCAGAGAGCTTTGTCTAGCCAAAAAAAAAGAAAAAAAAAAAAAAAAGAAAAAGAAGATGAAAGACTAGTCTCAGTGCTCTGTGTTATCATCTGATAAGTCTTTTCATTATATGCACACAAGAGGCATTAAAATACACCAGCACAAACAGTTAACATTCTCTCACAAAGCAGTGCAACATCCCTTACATAAAACTCCTCCTCTTTTTAATGGCCTCTTGGATAATTCAAAAGAAAGGGTACAGCCTTTTCGCTCAGTGGAGAGCATCCTTCTGCAACATCAGCTTGGGTACAGAAAGGTCAAATGCCCTCTCACAAATTACTTCAGCTGCTCTGAAACCACTGCTTCACCTGTCATCAGTAAGGCTTAGAAGACACTTGTCCTGAAGCAAGTACTGCCCTCAAGGACTGCAAAAGGAAACCTAAAAAAGGAAAACAAACTGGTCCTTGGCACCAGTCACTAATTTCACTACCACAATGAACCGATGAAATGATCTGGGATTTCCCCAGAAGGGCTTTAATGCAGGTGAACAAGGAGTTGAAGGTGAATCCTCGCTCTGATAAAGAAAAGAAAGGCTGCACAGCTCTCCAGCACCACGTATTCATTAGACTCCCATAAGGCCACACAGCAGCTAGAGTCCCATTCTGCTTCTTTCTGCATAGACTGAATTCCTTTAGGAAAGGCTTACACTTGGAAGCTCTATTTCCAAGCAGATGAGACTTCCTAACTGACTTTTTCCCCCCCTCTTAACTGTACTTGACCAAGTATCAAACACAAACCCCTAACTTCCATAGGATTCATTCCTAAAATAATCTCAAGGAATATTCTTTCTCTTCGTAAGCATCAAAGCTTATGGAGCAATTTGGGTAAAAGAGCTAAGTTTCATATAAAGCCTGGCAGACAATGAAATAGCTATTAAAACAGAAATTCAAGCCAATTCTCTGTGTTGGCAAACATTATGTTTTTGTTTAGTTTTATTACAAGCTAATGCTAGAGTCTATACTGTCCCTGTCACGACAGAGTGCAGAGAGTCAGACAGTATGTCTGGTTTTGGATGACTAAATGTACAGGATAATTTTACGTTGCAAGGTGGAAATACATTGATTTTTAAAGTTTTCTGTAAAAAATTTGGGGACTCTGATATTGCAGACAGCCAGAATACTTATATCTGCCTATTAAAAAAACTTTAATGAATAGGGAGAACCCTGTGCTTAGTTCCACTTAAAAAGGATAATGCAGAACAGAACTGGAAGCCGTCATTGAATAATCCAAGATTTTTACAGTTACATGAAATCTCTACAAAACCTATAACAGAAAGAACTCTGTGTCCTTTTCACTCAACAATTTAGGAAGGTTAATTTCAATCCTTGTGGCTATAAAACCTGTCTCAGCAGAAGTGAGTATGAGAAGCAGGAGACAAGTTGTGCCTCAAGACCAGTTGTACCCACTGCAGCAGAAACGTGAAAACTTTAGCTACTTTAAGAACGTTTTCAAGAGAGCACAAATAATAAAAAATGGTTTTGAATAATCTTACCAGTTTAAAAACTATTTAATCTGGCTTAAATGAAATCTACAGAACAGTCACGGTCCTGACACTGGGACTGCACGTAGTTCCTACCAAATCTTAAAATGAGATGTGCATCAAGACCTCAAGATTATTCATGATTGTGAATTCTTTCATTGTTATACCAGTGACACTCATGGTCTGCAGAATGGCAAAGAGCCAATACTTCCTTGAATTTGTACCTCTTGACCCAATTCAGTTTGTGCAGGAAGCCCCTCATTTCACTCCCAGGATGACATTAGGTAGCAGATAGCAGGAAGGTAGTACGGCACCACAAACCAACGTTTGTTGGCGTGCTTCTGCCAAACAGAAATCATGGTTTGAAACCCAGACACTTGGGAAGAATCAGATGGAATCTATAGAGATTCCAAGCAAGATAGCAAGCAGACACACAATTCCAGCTGGACAGGTAAGGCTGCTTCCACATGAGATTTTTCAGCTACAAAGCCACTATTTGAGTTCAGGGCTTAAGCCAGATCAGTTCAAGCTCACACAAAGCTCAGCACCGAGACACCAGAAGACTGCAGTGTCACCTGAATCGTAAAGCCTAGCCCCTTGCAATCACAAGCAATGCTGCAATGGATGTTCAGCACAGAGATAGAGGGCACATTTGTATCCTGAGCTCCCAGCCCCAAACTCCCCATTGCACACTGTGATGGACTGAAGGTCAAAAGCCACACTTATGACATGCTGCAGGAAAGAACAAGAGACCTTCAGCGAATGATCAGTACCCACCCTGCTCCAAATCAAGCGGAGCTGAGTATGAACCTCCACGTTGAGCAACCTGGCAAAAGGAACTGTGCTCTGTCGTGCATGCAGATAAGGTAGCTCAAGCAGAGCCACTGAAGAGGGAATGTGCATTTTGCAGACCTTCACAGGAACACAGCCTGTCTCAGGCTGTAACTGCTCTTTGCCACTCAGTCTTATTGATCTGTTTGTGCTTAGGGGCCAAATCTGAACTGCCAGGACCTTGTGGGCGCCGTTAGGACTAGGTAGGACCTCAGTGCTGGTTTTCTGGATTCCTGTCAGTGCCTGGCTGAGAGCTGGTTTGACATCTTCACAAACCTGTCCCTGCCACACGGATGTTCATGGACCATCATGGAGATCAGGTACCCTGGAATCACCTTTCTTCTGCCTATATCATACCAGTAGGCTGCACTTAGTAACAAGATGGCAACCCTGTGAATAAAGTTAATCTTGTGCCATAACCACAGCTTAAATGTGAAAGCACAACAAATACTCCAATCCATCAAGGAATTTTGATTGGATTAGAAGCCCTCTGTGCTTCAGTATAATCTCCCTGATGAAGGCAAAAAGCAAAACTACAGCTGGAGAAGAGAGATTAAAAAACCATTATAAGAGTTTAATTATCTGTTATTACTGGATTAGCATTCGTTTCTGATCCAGGTACTCCTTAGATAAATAGCTCAGGTGGTTTATAAGAGCATTGTTTTATTTCACAGTGAAAGACTTCTGGCCCATGAAATGAAAACACAGCCATTTTTTAAAGCCAGATACCCAAAATGAAGAAAGCTTAAAGCAAGACTCCCTCTGCCTGTCCCTTTTTTTTTTTGCCTAACCCAAACTTTTAAACTGCTGGCTGATTTCAAGCAACCTGGAAGATAGGTAGAATTCTCAACGTGATTAGAAAGTTTTCACAAGTTTTACAGAAACAAGCAACCATTGGAAGGGGAGAAAGAGCCTGTAAACGAACCCTCAACTTTCCTGAGCAACTGAAAAATTACAACCTGTGCTCCCATTTTACTAGGTGCCAAAGAACCTGCACAAGAACACACACTCTTAAAAATCCACAAATGCAAAGCGACAGAAGAGCTCAGAATTGACCACAAATCACAAATGGTACAAATCTAGCTTCTGACACGTGGGCACTTGTTTCACTGCTTGCACAACTGGGATAGCCTGTGTGATCCAGACTTCCTCTGCAGTCTCTCAGTTTGCAGATACCATGCTGGGTCTTAGTGCTGTATCACAAGAGAGAGAAGAAATGCCAAAATAACTTTTCACTCATTATCAAAGAAAGAAATGTAGCATCTGCACCTGAAAAGAGCCACTCTCAAGTGATATGCTGAGAAATTAAAGAACCTGTCTTCAAGGACAGGCCACCAAGGTTGTTTGCAGACCTGCTCCTGGAATGTGCTGCTGCCAGGTTAAGATCTGGATTCATGTTCCAGCCTAAGCCACAGAGTTCGCATAAGCAACTGAGAGAATCACTGAATTGCTCTTCATCTCAGTTCCTAAATCTGAATAATGTGGACAACAGATACCTCTTTTCCTTCTCCTTGTCTATCATACCTACGTGGACAAAGCTGTCCCTTGCTGCACTATCAAAGAATGTAATGGACCAGACTCGTAGCTTTCACGTGCTACTGAAATAAACCTCAATAATATGCCACAGTATTTATCTGTACGGGCTCCTGTGGGCTCTACTTCACCTTTCCCTTTGAGAAGGACTAAGTCATGCATGGTCCTTCCCCTTGTGCAAACAAACTCTGATGTTTAACTGTGTCCCTATCACGCTGAGACTGAAGGCTGTCATGTCTCTGCAAAGCTATGTAGAAGCTACACAGGCTAGAGAGAAGCATATCCACTCCTCTCTCTCATCCTTTCCTGTCTCTGCACAACACAACACACAGGAGGCACACAGTACAGCTTGTAAAAGTCTTGAGGAAGCAAGGAGAAAAGACAGTGTTTCTGCCACCCAGTCCTCTTTGAGGAAGGTCCTGTGTCCCAGACATTGTTCTTCTCCATACTAGCTAATCAGCAGGGCATCATAGAACATGCAGCACAAAGCACCATAGCACAACAGTTCCCAAGCTGCTTCATGTAACATCTGATGGGTGACACCATATTCTGCCTCTCTAAAGAATTTTTGCACATTACAAAGCTTGTTTCTCCACCCCTCTCTTGCAGGAAGCAGAGCAGCAGCAGCTGTGGGACCAAGAGGCAGACTTGGAAGTTTATGCAAAACACATTAGTAACATGCAAAACACACTGTTTGTACTTGCAAGTGACATCATGACACTTGTTTCTACCCATTACCACTCACACTGCAGGGGTTGCGACAACCTTTCACACTGGACATAGCCAGTGCTGATCTGACTATGAACTGATGGTTCTGGCTGACCCCATCCCACTGCAGCACATCTCCCCAGGAGATGGAGCAGGCAAGTGCAAGCAGAAACTGCACATAAACACAGCCCAGGGTGAACTAAACTTAGACCAAGCACAAACTACACACATGGCTCAACAAGTAGTCCCTTCCATTACAGGACAGTACAACTTTGGGAAAGAAAAGATCTCTGTCCCCATTTTCCAAATGAGATTGTTTGACAGCAGTTCTCTTCATTCTGGCTTACAGATGCTGTCAGGTTCTCCTCTTCTTCCCTTTTTCTAAAGCAAATTCACAGTGTAACTCCACTGAAACTAGAGATCAGGGTTGTGTGTGCTTTCACACCTTTGTAAGATCCTGTAGCCCGCATACTTCCAAACATATCTGGCAGAACTACTTTTAGAACTTTTTTTTTTTTTTAAATAAATGGCTGTAGCTGGCCCTCGGGTCACTACCAAAAATCAAGCCCCTACATGCTAGCAACATGAATAAAAACCAGAGCTAGTGCATAAAATTTAGTTAAAACTGCACTTAAACTAAGAACTTTTCTAGAAATTTTCATTCTTCTCCAGTGTAAAATGCTCAGGGAAGACCATCATATAAACTCAGCTGAAATTTACTAGTTTAAAGCAAGCCCACTTTCATTTATGAGACTTTTCATTTCAGGGTCAGAAAGGAATGCTGCAAGCCACTGCTCTGAACTCCCCGGTATCACAAACCACAACAGTCCCAAAGAATCCTGTATCTTGCAACACTACTGAGGGAATTCTCCCTGAGCAACACCATTTCATTCTCTGCTTGAAGTTGACAGCTAAACCAACACCCCAACATTTTCCCTGGAACTGTGTCAGCTTCAGTACTCTGAATTGAGCTGAGCACACAACACAGCAAAAGGGAAAAACAGTGAAGCAGAAGTGGAACCTGAAGCCAGAATTATTGCTAATTCAGGGTCAAATCTACAGCTACTTTAACCCAATGAGGCCAACGGCCTTGTACAGATTTCTATCAGGTGAAGCAACAACTATTAATCTGTCTTGAAATATTTCTTACTAAGTTCCCTATCTATGTCTTACTGCCATTGCCATGCTGATGTGACAAACTAAATCCTCTCAGTCTTTTCTAATACATAAATCACAGACATTATTGGTCCTCTTTTAAATATCAAGCAGTACAAACACAATTGCTCCTTCCCTCAATGTTGACTTGTATCTCAATTGCCTGAACTGATACACACAGCTCCCTGCTGTGGCCGTGGCTATGGGGAAGTCTGTATTGCTACTTCCTATGACTACTGCTTCCTAGGACAGGGCCAGAAACACACACACAGTCTCCATGTGCTCCTTAAAAGGATGGCCTAACCCTGTCTAAGACTGTTTTTCACTGCCTCCTTTAAACCACCACCCCAGCTGATAACACTTCCCTAGTGCAAGAGAGGTGCAACATGCTGTATGGGCACACACCCCGCAGAACACGCTGAGTCAGGGGAACTTGCCTTCACACTGGTAAGAGGCTGCAGTGACAGGTACTGCATTCCTGCTGCATAGCAGGATTGAGGCCAAGCCAGGGCACAGCACGGCTTGGCTGGGGATTGCACAGGCACAGCAAGATTTATACTCAGGTCAAAGTCTCTCCTCATAATCATCCTTTTCTCCCTCGCTGGCTTGTGGCTCAGGGATACCTGAGATTAGAGCTTAGTTCAGCTACTACAAGCACTACAGTAACATGGGACTTTCAGAGGGTTTGAGCGTTGCTTACTGTGCTCACACAGAACAGCAGGAAAAAATTACATCAGCACTTAATCTCAGCCACGATACCTGAACTAATCACCTGAACCACTTCCTTCATGCAAGGCAAGGTGCTGCAGGTTCGAAGCTGTTGGAAATCCAAAAAGTTCTCTCACACCACCTGATACCTGAACAAGAACTGGTGTACCATCACCACCCTCAATGACTCAACTCTTAAGTGGGGATACCATGTGGTAAGTACACAGAGCAATCTGTAACAGGACTGCTTGAAGTCATGCCGCCTTGAATCCTAGTGGTATCAGAGGAACCTTCATCAGACAGAGAACTTGCTATTTCTCTCTTTACCTGTGTGCCTCCCTGTTTGCTGCCAGGATACAAACCTTATATATGCCAGGATTTTATAGGGAACAAGAAGTAGAAGACCATTGGCTGCTCAGAATTGCATATACCCCTACTATCCATGCACCCATTTGGTCTAGGCAATTTTAAGTTGTCCTAGGGTAAAGTGAAAGACTGATTAAAATTTACCCAACCAAGGAGGAAGAGACCTCCAAGCTAAGGAGTATGTCTATGCTGCCTCAAGTAATACACAGAAACTTCAACTCCTGAGAACTCCCAAACAGTAGTGAGCGAGTCAGTTCTGTATCACATAGTGACACTTAAAGCACCTGCAGATAAGCTGGCTCAGATACTGGATCCGGTTGAGCTGCATTAGCCTGGAGCTGTGCCAGCTATCGCAGCTCAACCACTTCCCATACCCAAACCAGTTCATTTATAATGAGCTGAGACATCTCTAAGCAGAGGGTTGTTTCCAGCCTCTCAGCAGACACGTGTCTGCACTCTCTGCTTTTGGGACCTATGGGAAAAGCAGCAAGCTGCCTGTTCCTGCTGAAAGAAAAGGAATTGCCAGACTCACCATAAGGTTTACAATGAGAAGGCCAGTCTTGTTTCTTCATTGCTTAGTGCAGTGATAAGAAATAAGAGATATTTTGCAATATTTGTTACTTGGATAACAGCAGCATCAATGCAGCCAATGGCAAACATCATTCCCAGAAGAAATCCATCCCCACAGCAGAACCTGTTTTCCAAGAGGACCCACACAGTCCTGCAGGTGTGGTTCTGTGGATGGCAGAGGGGCTGCTGTGCTATCCCTAGAGCTCCCAGCACCCAACCACTCACACATAAAATCTGGGGGGGTGAAAACCATAATCTTGTGCTGGAAAGTCATCTATGTGATATGTCACATGAATATCAACGAACAGAGCAAGGTTACTATGGTAAGCAAAACACATGCTAAGCCAGGCCCTGGCACCATGAAAACCACCAGCTCTGATGTCAGGCAGACTGCAGAGAGTCTATTTTACAGCTGTTTATGAACTATTTAGCCTCCGAACACACACACACACACACACACACACTTACCAGGTTATACATTCAACACAAGGCAACAGGACAGAGTAAGGAAGAGAGATGTGCTTGCTCTCTCTTAGATACTTGCTCTTACTTATAACCTCAGCAGAGCAAAAGGTATCCTTCTTTACTACTCTTATCTAGCCCGATTAAGATTTCAGTCATCCCCTCTGTAAAGTGGTGACAAAGCCATCATTGCTGTGCCATCCAAGTGTCTGGTAAATAAACACCTTCACACTGAATGGCTAAGGTTAATTGTTATTTGAATCTACATTTGGATTCCCTACAGGTGAACAAACATCAGAAATTTAAGACCTGAACACCACCAAGCCACGCCATGTGCCACAGAACCCTATGCTGGGTCCAGGTGTCCTCTCCATAGGGTCACACCAGAGACATTTCTAAGCTACCTCGGTGCAAGAAAAAGAATGTGCCTGACTGTCACATGAAGTATTACAGCATCTGAATAGCTCACATTGAGATGTCTCGATCAGGAACCAGCAACTTCAGGCACCCACAGCAAACTCGCTGTGCTTCAGGCAAAACATCACCTTCCTTGTCAATGCCCAGTTTCTGCTCCTCAACTGTAGTAAAACAGGAACAGTCTAACAAAATTACCTACTTCTTATACGACACTTTTAACAGTGCTCCTCAAAGCTCTTTGCAAAGGAGGTGCAGCTGCCTTCCGCATCTTTTTTACCTCTGCAAAGGTAAGAAAGGGGAGCTGCCTATTGCCACACAGCAGGCAAATGCCAAAGCCAGGATGCATCATAGTCACAGCCCAACCCTCTTTTCACCTTCCTATGCAGAGACCCTGCTGCAGAAAGGTATCACAGCCCATCAAAATACCAGCCTAAAGCCCAATAGACAGGAACCAGATTTTGGGAGCAGACTTTAGTTCCAAGGCTTTTTTTTTTTTTTTTTTTTTTTAGCTTTTCTGTAATCACAAGCCCTACCTAGTCCACACCTATTTCTGCTCTCATTGTGCAGCACAGTGCTAAAACCGAAGGCTCTTCAGCAGACAAAAGCTTCCTACACTGCATTTATGGACAAGAGTATAGATCGGGAAACCTATATGAACTGGAGCTCATGAGTGCTCCCATAGAGTGATGTGAGGGCTCAGTCAGGACTTCATCTGTAAGTCCTAAAAACAGCTTTGCGCATATCCTCAAAGCATCCCTAATATATGTAGCTCTAATACAGTCTCTGATGCATTCTTCCACCTAATTGTGAGGAGCAGGATTCAATAAACTGTATCAGGACCATGGACAGTTTGCTTCAGATAGCAGAGAAATCATCATTCTACCGAACTATTTATACAAATAACAAGACCTGACTGAGGCAACTGTCACAAACAGCACAATACCGGCATCTAATTCCAGGTTACTCCTGTATGCACACCCTGCTATTGAATCAGGAGTGCCTTGCTTCAGCTTAGTTTCATTAATTCTGAACCTAATTTTACTTTAAGAATGAGGATATGCCACAGAGGAACTATCCACAACAGACACTGCAGTTTGAAGCCATTGTCTCAATCTAAATACTTTTTCAAGAGTATATGAGACTTTACTATAAGCACAGATGCTTTTTCTCACAGTTCCTCTACCTGGAAGCACTTCCTATACCAAGGCTTGCTACTTCCCTACACCAATCTACTTTCCTTCTATTCTGACAGCATGGAGAGAAATATGCCACATTACCAGGGCTGGACCAGTACTGCCTTCTAGTCCGAAGCATGTCTACACAAGAGACAACGTTCAGCAGAAACACAAAAGCCACAACAAAGAGTGGGTCAGTGAGAACCTGAGGAACAGAGAAATAAATTTCTCTCCTATCCCCAGCAGCTGTTTCTGGAACAGGCTGTCCAGAGAGGTTGTGTAGTGTCCACCCCTGAAACACCGAGAACCCAAATGGACAGAGAAGTGAGCAACCTATTCTGAGTAGGTCTTCAGAGGTCCCTTCCAATCTCAACTGTTGTCTGGTTCTCTGATCCCTCTGCCCAGGCAGTGGTCCCTGACTACATCAGTTACAGAAACATCCACCCTGACTGTAAGCAAACTCTTCCTTCTGCTAATGCTGTTGATGAAAGCTTGTGTCTTCCCTGACCTTGAAGCTGTGTTATCTGCTTTGGCTGCAAGAAGGCGATAATAGCTCCTGACAATGGCAAGAGTCAGCTCTGAGCCGGTGGAACAGGAAATCCCATTTCTCAAGCCCTTCAAAGCCTGCCAGCCTCCCTGGCACAGTTTCTCTCAGCAGCACTCAGTGAGATTACAGCACTAAAAATAACCCACACAGTAAGTTGTGCATTCAGAAGAAGAAAGGACTTGCCCTCAATGTGGGTTTCCCTTCCACTTGCGGCCTCAAGTATCCCCAGACAGTTGAACTGCTAGGGTTTTGTTCTCCAAATTAAACAGGAGCTGCAGCTGTTGAAGTGGTTTTAAATCAAATAAGAAGATTAAAGGGTATAACAAAGAGCTAAGATACTTTCCAGTTTTTAAACAACTGTCTTTCTCTCTCTCCTCCCTGTTGTTTTCTATAATAAGAAACTCAGAGTGAAATCCATTTCCTTACCAAAACACTCTGCCCTTCTACCACGAGCTCACATACAATTGGTTGTACACACCTGAAACAAAAAAAAGGTAGGGGGACCAGTCCTGCAGACTTCCATATGGGAAAACAATCCCTGTGGGGGATTCTGCTGCAATAGTTAAGAAAATGCCCAAGCCTGTTGGGTTAAATGCACTGTCTGGATCAGTAGGAAAAAAAGGCATGCCTCATAATGGCAGGCACCAGAATAAGCAGTACTTGGAGGCCAGCCTTACGCAAGTTTTGCTGTTTTTGCAAACACTGGTTTGTAGGCTAGGCCTATGCCTAGCGTGAACCATTAAAGCTCAGCCATTTGTATCAGATCACTTTCATTAAAGTCAACCTGACTACTGAGAAAATCTTCATGCATCACTTGCCAGGCTTGGACAATTTACACTAGTGCTCTCAAACACAACTGACTTCTTTCTCAGCCCCCAAACAGACTGTACACTGACACATGGCAAAGAGAATCACCTTCATGACTACAGGCTCAGCTGCTCATTTGATGCATATATACAATTTATTGCTTATATAGCACATGTCAGGTACTGGCTCAATTAATAACAGTTCACCTTGAGCACAAATACATTTTTCATATATGCATGTATCTAAACAAAGTTAATATCCACATGTGTGCAGACAAACTAGAGTCTTACACACTTGCCTTTCCTTCAGTTTACACTCAGAAGGTCATATGCTGTGTTGTTTTACTCAGAGGAAATCAGACATATGAATGCTAAACATAGTAATTTTTTCACATACTGAGTCCAAGGGGCTGGGCTCTCCAAGAGAATCAGAGAGCTGCAGAGCTCAGAACCACAGCAAATGAAGGACAGGTGTCACAGCTCATGACATCTTCACAGCCATCACCTGACAGGGGGGTTGGATGAGGACAACAGCCACCACCTGACAGCAGAGATAATCCAACTACCTCAACCACAGAGGCATACCAAAATCCTCTGTGGCATTTATTGCTTGCCTTTGGATTTAAGCTACAAAATAGCAAGGAAGGGCATTTTGCAGAGAACATTTTAAGTATAAACTCAATTCACTCAGAAGCACAGACCGTCCCATGCACTACAGGTGATAATGTAACACCATGTAGCTAGAGACTCTCTTGTAACATGCCCAAACAAGAAGGCAGAATAAACATGGGTAGGCCCTAAGCATGAGGTCTTTCACTTTGCAAAGTCATTATTTTCCTCTTAAAGGTTTTGGAGACCATAATTAGCAATCTTGGGGAAACTAACTGTGAATACTACTGGAGACATAAAAAGATAATGTAAGTTTATGAACATTTCTAAAAACGTAGGAAGAGAGGGAGAAACAGACATAGAAGAAGCACACACCTGCTGCCACATTGCAGTATTATACTCCAGCCCAGCACATCCTTTCATTTGCAGGGCTGCAAATGATACACAGCTAGTTCCCAGTTCTGTGTTTCCAGTGTTACAAAGATCAAATCCTGCAGCACTTGTGATTCCCCTCATCTTTTGATATCTGTCAGCTTTTCTACTCCCCTTATGCTTCTGCTCCTCCCTCTCCTTTGGTTTTAGCCAACCAATAAATCCCCCTGAAGACCTTAAAAATACTGTGGCTTTCTCCTAGATAAGAGTGTATTTTATATGAATAACATGCATGATATTGAAGTGATTCCACTCCCGTCCCCCTTTGCCCCTCCAGCAAATCTGTGTCCCTCCTGCATCAACAGGGGATGCCATCTACAGTGCAAGCCTTCACACCCCTACCACTGCATCAGGTGCTAACACCAACCCCCTGAGACACTGCCTGCCAGAACCACAACCTCCCGGGAAACAATCTGCTACAGCTGTGAGTCTTGCACCCTGCTGAGACCTAACTGCTGCAGGAATGTCCTTGTGAGGGATCTCCTCTGTCACCCCCTGCCCAGAAAGCTTCAAAGCTTTATCAACATCTGCATTGCTCCAACACATTGCTCCAGAGGCTGATGCACATATCTGCAGAAGATGCCACAGGCCACAACCATCCCTATGAAACCCCTGAAAGAGGACAGCTACTGCGATGCTACTATGAGTACACTAGGAAACACTTTTCCTACCAGTGTACACACGCTCCCTGCACCCTACATTTCACAAGACTGCCCAGTGGGAGAGGCTGCCGCCCGCAGGCCTGGGAAACAAGCTTTTGGGGAGCAACCCCAGCTGCACCCCGTGGAGATAGGCTACATCCTATCTCCACAACGAGTTGGTGGGGTGGTGACTACTCCTCTTGCACACTCTAACAGGGCCTGCAAAAGGACATCACACCGTGCCCTCGTGGGCTGGCAGCCGCCGCGGTCCTGCCTGTCACGGTGGGAGGCTTCACAGGCTGCGCCGACCCCAGGGACAACCCCGCCGCCCTCGTCTCGGACCTGCTCCCCCGCAGCCGAGAAGGCGCCACGGAACCTTCCAGACAGTGCCTCGCCGCGACGTCCTCCCTGCTCGTTCGCCCACAGGGCTGCCCTGCCCCGGCCCCGGCCCGCCGCCGCCCCACTCTCTCCCGCGAGCCTTACCTCCTCCCCTCCGCCGGGACGGCCCTCGGGAGCAGCCTCCGCGACCGCCGCCCGCCTCCCTCTGCCGCCGGCGACTCGCCAACGGCCGCCGCACGCGCCGGAGGGGGTCTCGGCAACGGCCGCGCCCAATGGCTGCCGCGCGCGCGGAGCCCCCTTTGCCTTCCTCCCTCCCCGCGTGGCGGCCGCCCCTCACCGCCACCGCAGCGGGGAGACCCGGCCCGTTTCGGGGCAGCTGTGGCGAGGGCTGGGGCGGGACGCGGCCGGAGGCGGCTGGGACGCGGTGAGCAGGGCCCAGGGGCCCACAGGGATGGCACCTGCCACGTTTGGCCCGGCCACGCAGGGAAGCGCCCGGGCGGGTCTCAGGGCACGCACCAGCCAGACCGCTGAGGCCCAGAGGCTGGAAGGAGTTAGAAATCCAGCGGAAAGGTGAACACCTAAAAGCTGCGAGAGGCGTGTGACAGGCCAGCAGCCACGCAAACCAACCAGTGAAAAAAAACTCCAAACAACGGCGAAAAAAAAACCCCAAGCCACAGACATACCTGATAAGCTTTGTCAAATTTATGGGACTGAGGGTGTTTCAGGCAGGGAGGGTGGAGAAATCCTTCCTATGCTAAATCTGGAAGCAACGTGAGCAGCTCAGGTTAGAGATGAGAATGATGAGCAGCAGCAGCGGTTTTTGGTGCAGTTGTTTCCATCCAGCTCAGACCTAGGGGGTGTGTGATTGCTCTGTAATTTGGATTAATCTTTCTCAGCATGATACTGTGGGAAAACAGGTCTATAGGGCTGAGCTGTCCTCGCCCGTACGTGGCAGGTCTGTGCTGCGAGGGTGGAGAATGCCGGCTGCAGCGCTACAGACCCCAGTGCTGCGAGGAGACGACGGTCATTCCATGGCTGAGAGAGGATGCTGCCATACGTGCCCGCCATCTTCAGCTCCTTCGGTGTGGAAAGCTGTGATAATGGTACTTACTGGGTCTGGCGCCAGCAAGAAGGTCATTTTCATGGACATAAACAGGACACTCAACAGCTAGTATCTTTACTGAATGAATTTATTGGTTTTTGAACTAAAGTTGCTCACAGTTATTTAACAAGGGATACATCAGATTTTTTTGTCCATTTTAAACCATTAAATAATGTCAGTTTGTGTCTGTATATGTGTGTGTGCGCGCGTGTGTGTCTTCAAAGTACAAAATAGGAAGGATAACAAGAGGTATTGCTTTCATTTATTCTTATATCTTGTGTAGGTAATCCCCTTCCTGCTTGTACCACATGGGTTTTGCTGATATAGGTATTTTTAAGTATTATTATTATTTTGTATTGAAATCCCAGCCTTTTGTAGAGGTACAATGTAACAGAAGCATCAAAATCTATACACAAGGGAAGAGAAAAGAGGGAAAAGAAGGACGGGGGTGATGGGAGGGGAGCTCAGAGGAGAAGTAGAGAGAGGGCGGAGGCAGGAAAGACAACAAAAGCAAAAGAGACTAATTTACAGCAATGTCATGCAATTAAAACTGCCCCCCTCTCCTGCACCCTTGCCTCCCCCCCTCCCCAGCCATCACTCCCTGGTGTCTGACATGCACACAGCAATACGAGAGAGAAAAGTTTAAGAATAGGGAAAATAAATAAATAAATAAAGCAAAACAAAAAAAAATTAATCCCTCCCATTTGGGGGAATGGGGAAACGGGGCAAAAGTCAAAGGTCTTTGCCCCAGTTGTGTCTTTAAAAATTCTTTTTAATCTTCAAACCTATGTACAAGTAAAACTGGTCCAAGAAGGGGAAAAATGATTAAAAAAACCAACAACGACAACAACAACAAAAAAGAACTCATCCAACATTATCATTAAAAAAAATAATCTTGCGATACAACATACACCCATAGGAACCCAACGAGCAGCAATCGAAGGTCATAAAAGAGCTGAACACTAATGCTAAGCCTACATTCTTAAAATCTCAGTCAAGAAGTACTTCTCACTGTGTTTTGTCTTCCACACGTTCTCTTTTTTTGTTTGTTTAACCTTTGAGCTTGGGCCAGAATAAGTTACACTTGGTCACATAACTCTTGAGGAGGAGGAAAAAAGGCAGCGGTTCTTTCTCAAAGTCACAAGCTGAACACTTACGGGGTTTCTGTGTCTTTTTTCCCCCTCCTCCCCAAAATAAATAAGAATCAATGTTGCCTCTACACAGTTATTAAACAGAAGATATATCTAACAGCTTATTTTTTTAAATATATATATATGTATATATAAATAACCGAGACCTAATAACTGAAACACAACAAAAAAAAAAAAAAACATCCCCCGTCCACCCAATCCCACCCTCCTCCCCTTCAAAAAAACCAAACCAAAACAAAAATTTTATAAAAATATCTTGCAGTAATTTTTAAAGTTTACAGTAGCTTCGTGATTAAGTCTCCCATTGCCCTGACTCCACCTTGTCTTGCTCTGATGAACTAAGTGCCAGTAATTTGCACACACACACACACAGGAAATAAAACCCAAGATAAGTCTCTTTTCTTCCTCCTCTTCATCTTCTTTTTTTTTTTTTCTTATCTTTTTTTTTTTTTTTTTTAGAAAAAAATCACCCAAGCCAACAAATGAGACTGGTAACTTAAAGAAATAATAATACTGATATCAATGCAGCACTAGCAACACAACAATTGCCTCTAAATGCAGGGTGTGGTGGAGGATCCAGCTGGTCGAAGAAGGTCCCAGCGCGGTGGCACAGTGGCAGGGATTTGACAGGTGGGGAGGAAGGTGTCGAAGGAGGAGCAGCAGTAGCAGCAGCGGCAACTGTGCCCGGTGGCGGGAGAGACAGTCCTTGGCAGAGTCTTGTCCCTCTTCTTTGCTACCAGAAGTTGCCTTTTCCCTAAGTTTTAATGTTTTGTTTGTATGTGTTTATTCATTGAACCCCCTCTCCCTCCTACGTTTACTCCTTTCCCCTTCCAGCAGGTCAAAAAGCAAAATGATACAGTACAAAAAAACCAACTGTTTTGTATATATATGTATGTATGTATGTATATTTATATATAAATATACACACATATATACATGTATATATAAAAAAGGGGGCAAAAGAAAAGGAAAAGGTGGTGGGGAGAAAAAGAAGGTTAAGAAAATCCCGTGATGAAGCTCCCCAGTATTGTCTTGGTTCAACGCTTAGTTTTGAGTTGCTCCTGGCTGGTTTCTGATGAGAACGCGCTCTGGATTCATGGAACACTGCGGTCCCGCTACACCCATCTCCTTCCCCGCACCCTCCCCCTCCGGGCTGAGTTCACCTGCGCGGACAGAAGTTGCCAAGGGTAAAGGTTTCACTCCCAACAATTTGCAACCTCCTTTCAGCCCAGACTCTGCAATCCCGTAACTGAGCAGATCTCTCTTATGGAGCACCAAAAAAGAAAAAGAGAGGGGAGAAAAAAAAAACCCAACAAAACGGCGTGCACTGGGGAGGTGTTTGGGGAGAAGTGGGGGAGAAACCCACTTCCTGAAGGGAGAGGGGAGGCTGGGAACCTCAAACAGGACTGGTCCTTGGACAGTCTACATCGGTTGCCTTCCGTCAACAAGTGTCCGCAGAGCACAGAAGGTGAAGCCGTGGCTGACATGTTAACTTTTCGGGATAATTCCTGGTAGCAGAGCGGAAACAAGTGGTGTCGTCAGAAACACAGAGAGAGCATGAACAGAACAAGAAACAAAACAAAAGAAAACAAAAAATAATAATAAAAAACCCAAAAAATCAGGAAGGAGAAAAAAAGCAAAACATTCAAAAAAAGGGAGGAAAAAAAA
Organism: Limnodromus scolopaceus; assembly: GCA_028565335.1. Lineage (NCBI taxonomy): Eukaryota > Metazoa > Chordata > Aves > Charadriiformes > Scolopacidae > Limnodromus > Limnodromus scolopaceus. The sequence goes on along the minus strand of JAOXNO010000041.1, from coordinate 50,494,113 downwards.
ACCAATCGAAAAAACCACAACCCAAGATCTGGTGAACTGGGTTTGTCATCTGTGCTACCTTTTCTTTTCTTTCTTTTCTTTTCATTCTTTCATTCGTTTGTTTTTGTGTTTGTTTCTGAGATATATATTATATATCATATATAAATATATATATGTATATATATACAGTCATTCCTTCATACAAAATTTGTCTATAGACAGTTTTGTACTGTTGTGGCAAGGTATATACATCCTTCTAGTTTAGAGGCTAGCTTGCTAAGGAATATTCTTTCATTCTTTCTTGCTTTTTTGTTTTGTTTTTTTTTTTTTTTTTTAAGTTATTTAATTTTTTATGTGTTTATTTAAGGTTGGTCTTGTAGGCCGACTGATGAGACCATCTTTGCCTTGTCTTTGCCAGCAGGGTACTTATTGTCTCCTCTAGACCCATAGTCATTAGAACCGGAATCGCTCCGCTTGCTGTTTGCGCTATGCTTGGTTGGCGTGCCGGGGGGATGGCTCACCTGCCCGTTCTTCTCGTCTGAAAAAAGTTGTTTAATTACGTCAAAGAAGTTACTCAATGGGCTGCCTGGGTACACAAAACAGAGGAGACAAAAAAAGAAAGAAAGAAAGAAAGGAAGAAAAAAAAAAAAACAAGAGGGAAAGAGAGAGAAAAAGAGGAGAGAAAGAGAGAGAACAAACAAACAAATGAACAATGGGGTTTTTAACGAGAAGAACATGATGAGGAGATCCAGAGCCACGTGCGTGGGGGTGTGTGGGGGATGAAGACAATGACCAGGAAGAGGAAGAGTGTTTAGGATGGGACACCTACAGAAATAAAGAGGCTGGAAGCATAAAGCACCTAGGGGGAAGGTCTTACTTTTCTCCTGAGTGGGGGAGCAGTGCTGTCTCACCTAGCAGGAGTACACAGTACCATGTGGCTGAAATAGTTCAGTCTATTACTTGGAGTCACTTGGCCACTCCACACTGAAACATCCGTGAATGTAATGCTGGATACAGGCAAATCCCACCTTACTGCTGCTCTTACAAACACGGAGTATTTGGATGTGGTCGCCAACTGATGCTTTGGTTTGCAGCCTTGCTGAGCTCTCTGGCTACACCGGGCATTAGGCTTTCTTTGCTTGCATTTTATTTCTTTCTGAGTATCTCCTTGCTTGCCTTTCAGTCACTAAGCCTGAAGAACCTGAGTGCAAGAGAAACAGCATTGAAAAATGAGCTACGGATTACATGAGTGTTGTCATCTGCACGTGTGGTTTGTGGCTTGTACTTGCAAGCTTCTAAGCACCTCCAGATCCTTCTTACAACAGGTGCCTGGAAATGAAGATGCAGAACGTGTTGTGGAAGCAGGCTGTTAGGCATCTAACTATTGCTGGGACCTACCAGGGTCAAGAGCTACTTCCTTGTTGTCCTGAATTTGTATTCTCTCTCCAATATAGCCTCCATGACACTACATTCACTCCAGTGGAGTTAGAAGCCAGAGGGGGGGTGTAGGGTTGCATGCCAGTAGAATAGGTATCTCATTAAGCCAACCACTGGAACAGGTTTCAGTATGAACGTGGGTTGGGCACTGTGCAGGTGAACACAATCTTCCATGCCATTTGGACCTCCAGGCAGCAGGGATGTATGCTGTTAATCTAGTCCAAGGTCAGAGGATGTGTGGAAGGCCATACCTGAGGCTCTGGGGTGCCACTGAGGGAAAGGGACCAGCTGCTACTGGAAAGGTAGCATTTTTGGGCATTTCTAGTCTCTTTTGGTTTTCTTGGATTGGGGGATTAATCTTGATTAGACATAGGATGGGTCACACTAAATTCTCTGAACATGGATATTGAAGGTGTTTTTTATCTAATGTACACCATGGAGGTGATGCCTGTTCATGATCATTAAAACCCCATGATGCTTTTCTCAATATCGGGCTGTTGGCTCCATTGTTCTAACAAATTCAAATCATTTTTATCGCACAAAATAATTTCATTCTTCAGCACCCAGAAGGAAATGGGCTCCTTGTATTTGCCTTCTGAAGCTGTGGTATGCTGTGAAGAGTAGAACCTTCCGTCCTTGAGATGGGAACTTTCAGTCAGGAGCAAAGGGGTTTCTTCATAGCAGAGATTGCCATTTGTCCACAGCTGGGGGACACTGGTGGCTTGGTAATATTGTATTTCCCTTCAATTTCATTACAAAAGTAAGCAAAGCAGTTACTACAGCAGGCAAGCACTTTCTGTGCTGAAGAGCTTGTTGAGTGCTTTCTTATTGTCTAATGGAAAAAGCTAGACACACATCAACTGCTCTTTATACAAAGAAAGAGGAAATATATAGTATTTGTGCCTTGCAAAGCTGAATGTGTTACACTTTTTTTCCTGCCCTCTGCTAACCAGGTAGTTGCTGCTTTCCCCCGCACGTTAACAGGCATTGAGAAAAATCACATGGCTGGCATATACAGTGAAGGATCTCATTCTTATTAATCTAATACATTCCTTGTCTTCCTCTACTTGCCTCTGTGTGGTTTGGCCCTGGTTCTGTCTGTGCATTTAGTTACACCAATGCCACAAGCAAATGGCTGTTAGTTTCTGGAAGGGCATCATTTGCCTAACTGACTGAAACCTTAGAGATGGGTCCAAACAAACAGCCAGGTAAAGCACGTATCTCAATTTCGGGCTAAGAAGAGAAGAGCTATCAAAGTCTCAGTCGTTTTGGGGTCAAACCTCCATGAGCTCCACCTGCTTCCTTCCACAAGCATCCAAGTGCTTTGGAAGGGGAATATTTGTTCCACATCTATGACTTCTATGCTCAGACTTGTTTCTATCTGCTCAGACTCAGTTCTTCTTTTAGGTGGATACTCTTTTTCAATGAAAAGAAAGAAAATAGGAAAAGAAACACTCAGCCTTGAATGCAGGAATGTGGCAGATCTGGTTTTTATGTGGCTTTGGACCCCTCATCTTCATAGGCAAATGGAGTCAGCAGAGAGAATGAAAAAGAGCACTGAAAAAAATGCTGGAGAGGGAAAGACTGCTAGGTTGGGAGAAAAGGGGAGGGAAATATCTCTAGTTATTCAGCTGAGCAGTTTATTCAACAAGCTTAGAGGGAAAGAAGAGGGCAGAGTAAGCAGGGCTCTGCAGGAATCGAGGAAGTTTTTTGTTTTCATATAGACAGGAACAGTAGACAAAAGTACAATGTGCAAGAATGGAGCAATAAAACATTTTTTAATATATATATGTTGTATTTGCTGAGTCCTGATACAGGATTTTTAATCATCCTATTAAAATATGCAGCCCTTGTTTCATCCACCCTTTCTTCTCCCCATGCCCTATCGGCTTTAAAGTGCCTGGAGATTTATTGCAGCAAAAGTATTTAACAGTCTGCTTTTCTTTGCCTGTATTACTACTGGATTCCTTACAATCAGCATTTTCAGGTAAAATCTTAATGGGAGGTAAGAAATCCTTAGGGATGTTTAAAGAGCACTACTGAAAAATAAAATAGGCCATTTCACTAACCCCTTCCTTCCTTTGCCTTTTGTAGTACCTTGACTTGTAATTAAATACTAGGTAATAATGCTCTCCTATCCTGCAGTCAAGAAAGAGCTGATCCTACACCAAGCCGTACAGATAATCACTGCATTGATGTGGTCTACATGATAGCTTGTTAGCCCACTCTTGGGCTGGTCTAGATGGGCTTTGGATAGACAAAGAGTCATCACATTTTCCTCCGGAGATATGTAAACATGGGCCAGCTATGCTGGAAGCATGAAAATGGTGCATGGTGTTGCTCCTCTTAGTTCTCGTGTCCTTCGGGGTTTATACATCCAGTAAAACAAGACTTGAAAATGCAGGTGATGGATTAGAATAGCTTTTTTAGCAACGTTCCACTCCTAGCATTCAGTGCAAGATGTGATAGGCTGCCTCTCTTATTCCAGAAAGTGAGATGACATCCCATTTCCTCTGGACAGGGATGAAGGTTTGGCTCACTGATTCTTCAAAACTTCCCTGGTGTTTCATGCATCTGTAACTAAGGTCTTCTTTCCCCTTAAGAGCAAATGTTCATCAACACAGAGCAAAGAAGGCATGAAGGATAGCAAGGGTGAGAAACCATGAGAAGGATCAGAGGCAGGAGGGGAGGTTCAGAGCGTTAGGTTTACATCTATTATTAGGAGGAGATGGATATGTGCATTTTTGAGTTAGACCAAGGAGCTGTAAGCTGCAAGATGGGGAAGGGGAATGGGTTTGAAAACAAGCACTGAAGCTAATGGAAGGGTAATGTATTGAAGGGATGCTAGAGAAATATATTTATGGAGAAGGCATTGGTTTGTGGCACCTGTATGCAGCACTGTCTCGGCCAAATATCATGAAAGAAGTCAAAACTGTGAATGCATCTGAATACAACCGGCAATAAAAGGAAGAAATGGGGCTGAAGACAGACACAAAAATGTAAAAGGAAGCTGGGCAGGTGGCCTGTATCAACCCTCACAGTTGACAGTATTTCATCTGTTGTTCTTAGGAAGTCAGTCTGCCATTGACCTAGCCCCCAGTGGTGTCACAAGGTTGAGAAGCAAAGTAGAAGTGGAGCACTTAGGAGAGGAAAGAGAAAATAAGGTGATTCACTCCAGGCACCAGAAGTGACACCAGGAAAGGATGCACCTTGCAAAGACCCTGCTGTGACCTTCCAAAAATTCTCCCCTGAGCTTGCCCCGACCCTCAGAGTCCTCCATGGAAAATAACAGGAGGTGATGAACAAGTAGCTTCAGGACAAGTCTGAAGGCTTCAGTCACTGATTAGAGCATGCTGTTTTGTAACATTTTAAGAGTCAGATGAAACTTGGTCCTCATTTCATTGAAGCAAATAGCAACATTCCCATAGACTTATTGGAAGCTAACCCTGAGGCACTTCCTTCTCCTGTGAAACCATCTCTCTGGAGTCTATGTATTTTTAATGCACTAATCCTTGAGGTGCTGAACATAAAGTTGCACAAAACAAATATGCCATCTGTGGGATTATCCTCTGCCTTTCCTTTCTGTATAGTCTGAGAAAATTTGGGTTTCTGCATTTATAGCTTAGCCTTTGGGAGAAACTGAATGGGAAAAGCTAGGTCTCCACTGGAAACAGAGACACACTATGTCAAGCAGACTTCCCATATTCTTTCCTTTGTTGCTTTCACATCCTTTCTGACTGTCTTCTGCCTGCCTCTGCTGCTGAGGTTTTCTTCCTATACTCATTCTTTTCTCTTTACCCCTTGTCATTTTCATCCCCAGCTTGCTCTGTATTTCGATAGGCAGCCATGGTTTCAGTGAATCATGTAACAAAAATCCAACCCCTTTAACATAAAGCATTGAAGCACTCTCTTGATGGGTGATAATCCATTCCCTTTCAAACCCATTTTGCTACTTTGACAGAGTTCTAGTCCTCTTTGTTAAGACTAGGAATTTTTTGCCTGTTTGCTTGGTTTCTGTTGGCAGAGTCCCTTCTGCCTTCAAAAACAGAAGACTTAAAATATAGAACCCACTTCAAGAGTATACGCAGTAAAAGGGATGACAGAAAGATAAAAGTGGCCTATTCCTCTTTGTTTAGTTGTATTATCATGTAGGGGTATTCCTCCAGACTAAAGAGCCCCTACCCTAGGCATTGTACAAATACAAATCACGGAGGCGCCTCAGCAAGCTCACCAACTACTGAAGAAGGCTACAGAAAGAATTTTTTTCTCCTTTAATGGTTGGATGTATGAAGCTTCTTTCTAGACTGGACAAGAGTGAGAGAAAGGCCATTGCAATGTCTTGTTGGAGGCCATCACACAGAACTCCCTCCTAGTTTATGAACCCACCTGAAGTGAGCTGAAGAAACTGCAGAAATCCCAAGAGGGGACTTGTCTAAAAATACAGGAAGTCAGGAAAGCATTTCAAGAGACATGGATGTGGTTTTTACTGGATTTATAAATTGTCACAACAGGTTGACCAGAACAAGTTTTCCCATTTATTTTTTTCCCCAGTTAGTTACCTAGTGGGGCAGCTGTTTTTATTTCATTTCAATTTAGGACCAGAAAATGGAGACAGACAGTCCACAGAACAACTCTAGTTTCTCAGCAGGACACCTAAATTGCAACTGGGAAAGGTGACTTCCAAAGGTAACAGCAGAGTACTTAGACTCTGCCAGTAAAAAAGCCAAGTGAAAACAATGTTTGGAGAAACAGACTGCTGGTAGGAACTACTCAGATTATCATACACTGTTAGGACAGGTGCCCGTGCTACCAGCAGAAGGTGGGAACTTCCAATCGCTACATACCCGGGCAGATCTGAATAACTAACCTGACATTTCAATGCTCTATAACCCATCCTTGTTCTTGCTCCCCTAAAACATCCCACCTCCTCTGCAGGAGGGTGGCACAATATTTGTGACTGGCCAGATGGCCATTCTGCCTCTATCTTATTTTGCACATTTTCTTTCTCTCTCTCATACACACACAGAGAAGCTGAGATCTAATTCAGCCTCTCCTGTCCCAGGCAATAGAAGTGAGACAGGTAGCTCCCAGGTAAGAAGTTAAGAGAATGGTGAACACAGGCAGCAAAGTCCCAAATACATGAGGCATATTTCCTTGCTGCTACCTTCTGCAGAGCAAAGACACGAGTAATTAATCAGAAAACAAACGTGTCTATTACTGATGAATAGCTCTGGCCAATCCAGCACCACCAGATAACATTCAAAAAAGGAGACATGATGATGGAGAGGAGGGAATCATGCATTTGTTTGGACAGCTGGTGGCACTGAAAGAGCAGGCAAAGACAGGGGTGGGATGAAGAGATGCCAGATTCTGTTGTGGAATCATGTTGTTCTGGCAAATTGGCTGGTAAAGGACTCAGCCCAAGAATTCTTTGTATCTGCCTGTCCTTTTACAAAGATCTGTCTGCACAAGTGTGTGCTGAGAGGGGAAGATGACGACCTACACTTGTAAAGCCACAGCAGATGATAGTATCACTGTTACCCATTCTCCTAGAGACTTCTGCTGTTTCATTCCAATTTTTCATCTATAAAAATGTCAGAAATGTATTGCCACTTAATAATAAGATTTTGTCCTTTCCTGCCAGATGGATAGTCAAGTACGATTTTATGGGTTTTAAGTTCTCTGACCTGTTACTAAGAGCAAAACAACCTGTGTATCCTGGTGAAATGTTGCCTCCTTATTTCCTCTGAATCAATCCCTTCAAAATACAATTTAATATTCCATGGAGGCCATCTCAAATTTAGCTTAGCACAGCAAGCAAATGTTCACATGGAGTATCCTGAAGCACTGCCTGCCATAAATAAAGTACTGTGACCTTAATTAAGAAAGAGATATCTCTGTTTTCTGCATTAGATATTATTATAGAGAAAGAGGAAAAGATCTTGTATTGGACAGTAAAAATCTAGCCATAGCTGTCAAAACAGGATCTGACATGTACCAAATAGTTCAATACATATGGATTCATCTTTAGTGCCAAGTTGCCATTTTTATTGCTACCATCTTCTACAATGTAAAAACATGAGTCATGAATTGGAAAAGAAATGTCTCCTCAACACAACACTAAAATGAAGAGATATGACTACAGAGTGGGGTGTGTCAGCCATCCATTTGGACAGCAAAGGATACTAGTATAATGGGCCTGGATAACTGGGAAACCCGGCTCGAACTCTTTGGAAAATCTGACTTATCTTACTTATCGTGATCCACCCATTATGAATGAATATGTGATCTTTCAGGTGGGTCTTCTTCCTTTTATCTCTCATTTAGGTCACAGTTTAGACAGAAGAATCAGCCAGAAAGACCAATAGCTGGCACATTTTTCAGAAATGCTAATAAAATACCATGTTGTTCTGACTACCTTAGTGTAACACTGGTGAGAAGAGACTTCTTTCAGCTGGGATGGCAGCATACATTTTTTTTCTCCGTGTTTCAGCATCAGTGCCATCAGTTACGACTTTATGAATGCAAATCACCAACCTCCTCTTCCATTAAATAGCTACTTTGTGATTAGCAGGATTACTCTAATTATTGCCAATATAGATCAGGATCACTTCCAAGAGCACCAAATACAGATATTTGCTGCTGCTGCTGCTAGTAACACGAGCAGTCTCTAAATTAGCACCTCATAAACCTACATGCTGCAACTGCAACCCAGATGTGACGTAACCAGTTTTAAACTACAAAATGTCTCTCAGTTTCTCAAGTAGCTTGGGATGCTATTGACATGGGCTTGCGTCTGAATGAATCAAACTGTCATTGCAAGGAGCTAAGAAGAGAAGCCTTTACTGCACTGTTATTGCTCTGTGTGCACAGAGGATGGTTGGCCATGGGGGACAAGGCCAGATGGCTCTGAATAGAAAGCTATTGCAAGTCCTAAACACCGGAAGCAAGAGATTTCATTGAGATACATTGGAAAGATATGAAAGGCAAGTGGATTTGCTGTGCTTCTGCTTTGATCAGATCATTTTGGTGACAGCCACTGGTACACACAAAGATCCGTAAAGTTTTTTTGTTTTAACTCTGGTGCCAAGAATCAAGGTTTCAAATTGTAAGCAGCAACACAAGATGTTTAAGAACAAACAGGAGGTTTTCTTGCCAGCCTGTTGTCACAGGCTTATGGTCTAAGACTTTACAGGAACATATGTTTGTGCAGTGCCTGACACAATAGCATGATTTGACTGAAGCTGCACTAGTCATACAAACTAATCTTCTCCTCCTGTTATCATCACCTACATCCATGGAGGTGCCACTGATGTAACTGAAGACTTTCCTGAGAGTCACAAGGGATGGAAAGCAGCAAACAAAGATTTCCTTACTTGGAAATAAAATTCAGCCCCAGATAATTATTGTGTGGAAACTGGAAAGTTTACAGGCTCCCTGGTAAGTGTTTCGCAGAAAGTAAAGTCAAGAATAAGGCAGGCTTTTCAGAGTTTTCTGCCAGCAACCATCACCTTGGCAAAATAGACTTACTAAGGACTCCAAAAAACTGGGGATGACTGGGGAGCTATCAAAGGCTATTCATCAGCTTCACTACTAAGTCAACCACCCAAAGAAATCCTCAGCTCACTATTTAAAGGACTTAAAGTCTGTAAAGACAGACTCTTTTTTGAACAGGACTACTGAAATAGCACTGTGGGCTTCCATGTGGTGTGTATCAATGGCTCCAGATCCAATGTGCTCCATCTACAATGATACTTGCTTTCTAATTCCCAGCTTTGTGGTTGAAGCTATAGGGCTCTTCAGTTTTGTATTTTTTTTTAATATAGAAGCTCTACAGAATCTATCAGAACCTTATTGTCAATTATACAACCTATTCTTCAGTGACATAGACATAAATACCAGATTAGACGGTAGTAAACAGTTCTTTCATTCCTACCTCAAAAGAAACAGAATCCAGCCCATTCTTTTACAGCTGTTTTGATTTTATAAGGCTTAATAGCAGTACATAGAGTCATAAAGCTTATTTGTCACTAAACTGATTTGGTTCTATATACACAAGGAATAGATCAGCTAAGTCGGAAGGTATTACTCCTATAGGCAGTTTTCAGGTTACAGCTGCATTTTAAATGTAAAGGTTTTAAATTTTACAAGGTAATTTTAATCCTATGAACAGATATGAAAGACTTGATGGAAACAAGTTTAGACTTTCTGATAATAGGAATGTCCATTCTCATGCTGATATGGGTGGAACCAAAATATTCCATCCCATTGTGCATTTCAGTTTTATTATGAGCCATATTATTTTCTTCTATTGTGAAATATTAAGAGTTGGCAGCAGTTTTCTAGTGTGCACAGGTAGGGTTGATACAGCAGCTGTTAAGTCATTTGGATATTGGCAGCTCCTATGACATACCTCTGCTGTTCAACATTAACTTGTTTTTCAATGCCAATGGCTATATGCAAAATCACTTCTCATACTCATGACCACTGCTAGCAGAAGATGAGATAACATTTAAAGGACTAAATAAATTTGCCTTGCTGTTGCTGACAACATTCAATGGTTTCTAGTGGGTGAAAAGATATTCTTTATTCCCACCAGAGCTTTCACATGGCTGAGCCAGGCATAAAGCATCTGATTAGCTCTTCTTGCACCATTGTTAACTTTTTGACAAAAATGCCCCCCTTTGCTCACTCTCAGAATATGGAACTATGATGAGGTCACAAAACCACATATACAGTATAGTTTTTCTTACACTATTTGTTGTTACTAGATAAATATTGTGTCAACTTCAGAGTTCCCTGGCCTCAAGAGGACAGTTTGCCAATAAAAGGCTAAATGCTGTCATCATTCCCTTTTGCTCCCCTGTCTAAGTTGTGGGTGAGCTCTCCTGCACATGAGATGGCTCTTCACTCATATAGGAGGGTGGAATTCAGCTTGGTGTAGTCACCACTGCTTATGTTGTATGTGAGCACACCAATAAGAATATGATTTAAAGGAACCCCTTTAGACCCCTATAATCCATCCTTTCTCTTCTCTGGATATATATATGTGCTTTGTCTGTGCTGTAGCTGACAGAAAATAGTCTCTCTGCTGGCATTCACCTTGTCCTCTTTGTCCCGTGTTGGATTGATGCTGACACTGTGACAACTGGAGGGCCTGCCTGAACTGGGAGTGAGCAGTAATGCTCTCTATCTAGAGAATGCAGAGTACTGGCTGGTTATCTGTATAGCTCAGTTAACTTGCAAGCAAACGATAGAATCAGCATTTCAGTATTTTTGTATGATGTGAATGCCAGATCCAGGCAAGAAACAAAGGCTTGAGGGACAAGAGGGATTTGCTGTCTGATGACTTCAAGAAGAAGGTGGAGGTCTGCCTGCAACTTAAATGAGTCTTCATGAGGAGATCAGAAATGGTATAACCCAGAAAACTCAAACAAGAAATCAAACAAGCTCCTTTCAGAGTAAAGGAAAAACTCCCAGCAGCAAAGCTGCAACTTAAGGGAAAGAGATCATCAAAATACAGGAAATGGGCCAAATCCTGCCTCAGTCACACCCACATAAACCTAGTATTATCTCCACAATGACAAATTTCCTTTGTTGTTACAGACTCCACAACTCCAGAACAATTTTCCTCTGTTTACGAAGAGATGACACCGAAGTCACAGGTCCAGCTGGCGAGGGGTACCAGCTCAGTGATTGCTTCCTCAACAGCTTGTGTCCCCATTCACAGAGATACCTGAATTTAACCTAGATACCAGAATGGAAATCTAAAGAGAACAGTCCTCTTGTACAGAACCTCTCTGTACAAGGTATAAGAAAGAAGATAAAAAACTCTCATAGTATTTGGGTATTTCCACTATTGTATTTGGAGGAGTCAGTAGGGGCACAGGTAATGAAAGAAAGAATATAGTCTGTGAGTGCATAGAGGGGAGGGAAGACAGGGAATAAGTTAACCTAAATTCATGGAACCCCAAGCAAGTTGAGTTGCAAGTTTTGCAGGGAACACTTCTTTTTTTCCTCATTCCTAGCAAAATTCCGAATCTCCAGTAAGTTCACTGCTCCTCCAGCTAGAGACACAACATCCTTCTCCAAGACCAGACTGGAACTATGACAATTTGCGCTAAGTGTCTGACAGGCAATATGTGGTGTGTCTTATGGAAGATTTAAAAGTGTCTTACCCCAAGGATATCTGGGGAAGAAGGGAGTGGATGCAAAAGGCAATTAAATAACATAGCAATCCTGTCTTAATAAATAGCAAGAAACCAAGGGAGACAGCAGCTAGCAGGGCATCATTCAGCTTCACTGCAGAAAAAGGACTGAAGAATTATGAATCAAAGGCAGCAAGTAAACAAAAGAGGGGGAAAAAACAGGAAAGAAAAAGAAAATCACTGGCCTGGGTTACAGTGAGGGAGGGAATCTCAAGTGCAACACCACACACTTGTGCTATGAAGGGGAAAGCCGTGGCGGAGCCTGTGCATCTGTGCATGGATGGGGAGGAACAGAGTAAGGGGTATATGCTTGTGTCCACCAGGTAAGTGAAAAACATAGTGGGCTGTTATGGGGTGGGTAGCCTTGAAAAGAGCGTGGGAGAGCAGAGATAGGGAAGGGGAAGAGGTGGAAGGGACAAACGGCGCATTATTATGTTGCTCAGCGGGGGCAGGGGAAGGAGAAAAGGCAGAAGGGAAGGAAGTTCTTACCACATTTGGAAAGTCTGCCAGTCATCAACTCCATACAGTTAGTGGTGTCTGGATCATAGAACGGAAAGAGGAGGGAGGGAGGGAAAAACATAAAAAAAGGTTTCCATACCTCTGTGCATAAAGTAGTAACTTAGCACATTATTACCTGAAGCAGGAAACATATAAACATCTTGGTCTTTACGCAACCCAGGCCAAATTCTGCCACCCACTGCATGCCAGTGCAAACCTGGCCCTGTGACTGAGAGAGGGTGCTGATTCAGGCCTGCTGCTTCCACTCACCTCTTTATCATAGGTACAGGTATTTATGAGATGTGGGAAATATTCTGCCACCACATTAGCAAACTAAAAGCCTTGAATACAGGTTTCACCTAGCCAGCTTTGCAAGTTAGCCTGCAACAGCCAGGAAATGCCCAGCCAGCTGATCCATGTACTTCAAAAACCTGGAGAGAGGGAGGAAATGCAGTGCTGTGCTGTTGGACATGGAATGAGAAGGCTACTTACACAGCTCAAAAACAGACCTCAAAGGATAATGTCCAAGTCCTCAACATAACTCTGCCTTTCTCATTCACGTGTAATCTATCACTCCTCTTGCTTTCAATGTCACTATTCGTAGGCAACAGAATTACTTCTAGAAAGGGTGGCAGAATCTGGGCCTAAGACATTACTGTCCACTTTGTGTATAGCTCCCATTGCCACAGCCTCTGAATGCTTCGTACTCGGGTCAGATAAGAGGAAGGACCTTTACATGCCAGCTTTAAAGCAGAAAGGACCAGCCCTGATGGACACTTCCATGTGGAACCTGCTGGCAAGCCAGATCTGCTGCTGCCATCCAGGATTTCCTTGCATTTAGGATCTAAAGCCATGAATGCTGGGCAATGTGGAGCACCCACTCGCTGCTGAGCAAGTGGCTAACAGTTACAGCACTCAGTTCAGTCTCAGATCTCCTCTTCCTTGCCCTCTTGATGAATGCTTGGGTATTCAAGAAATAGGCTTGGAAACATACACACATATGCTGAAAATCCCTAACTGCTAGGAAGCTCTAACTACTCCCTACTATCCCTGGTGAAAAGTCTGCAGGAGAGAAGGAAGGATAATTTCTTGGCATTCCTCCTCTTAAATACCAAGAAAAGTAATTTCAAAACAGGGGGAAGGGGTGCTGGATATGCTTGGGTAAGCTGAACCCATGCTAGAAGTGCAAGGATATTGTATGGTTTCTGATGCAGCCAGGCCTGTGCTGCATAGATCACCTGGGAAAGCATGGAGCAGAGAGGGCAGGCGCTTGGTTCAGTGACACTGGCCAAAGCATCTAAGCAGCAGCTATATGTCCTCCATCCCCAGGATTAGAGGCAGGCTGGCACAGGTCAATGGGAGATGATACCCATGGAAGGTCTCTCAGAAAGGCACAAGACTGAAAGGGGAAAAAGGAAGGAGGTGAAGGACAAGAGAGGATTCAAGAACTGAACGAGGTATCAGAGGTGTCAGAGAGGCCAGGAGTTTACCTGCCTTTGAAATTCTTTGGCTTGTCCGACTGAGCGAAGGCAAATTAAGCTCCCAAAATTTCTCCCTGACGATGCCTAACAGGTTTAAGAAGTGCCTACAGCTGCTGATTGAGCCAATGACCAGAAGTTACAGTCACAGTCACATTTTTTTTCCTTTCATAACTTGGGAGAAGTTTGCTGTCTCATGCCTTTTAGTGGTTCCTGTTCAGCCCCCTCTGAGTCAAATATATCTTGTTGTAATGCAGTGTTAATTCAGCTCTACGGTGGTACAGCTCAGAGCATTCACCCAATTGTTAGCAGAACTTCTGCTTTGAAACAAGCACATAAGAGCAAGGAAAGTGTCAAATATGACTGAAAGACTGTTTCTGACTCCACCTGCAACACCTGGAATGTTCCCCTCAAGTGTATCCAGACTGACTGGCCACACAGTAACCAGCTGTCTGGAAACAAAAAGGTAGTATTTCGATTAATGCCAGAGTAGGTAAACATTGTGGCTGGTTTACTAAGATTCTCCTGAAATTGCTATTTCTGTTTCCTTGTTAATTTCCACAAATTAAAAATAACCGTGTCTCCTTAAGTTAATATTTCAGAATATTGCATTATTTTCTAAGTTACTTGCAGTCAGCAGAGCTCTTTTTAGTATTTCATTTAAAGCTACTTGTGTACAAGGTCTATATACATTAATCATGTGATTAGAATACAAACTGACATGTCTACAACAGGAAAAAAGGTTTGTAACATAGGCCTTTTTACAGTGTAACATCTTGGTCTCTGTACCCCATTTTGTTCCTAAAAACCTGAATTTGCAGGTTCTAGAATTGGTTTTGTTGGATAAGGAAAAACACTAACACTTTTTTGAAATACAAGACCATAGAAAAATATCAAAGGAACACTAATAAAACCTCTAATTTGTATTTCCTAAAAATGCACAGCTATAATTTGCATTCTCTATATTGCCATGGCCAGTCCCAGGAACTGCATGGGAATTTATTTTTATTTTTAATGTCTTTCCAAGACATGATCAAGTTGTTTTTCCCCAATTCCTAATGGATAGCAAACATGAGCACACCAGAAACAGTAGCTCATATCACATCTCTTGAAAGACTAACAAGAGTTAATAAGCCTTCAGCTTCTCTGTTATAATAATTACTTTAATGCTTCTTTCATTTCCATCATATTGTAACATCTGCTTTTGTAAATATATGATAAAATATTTCATCATTTTGAAGTAGAATTTTCATTTTAATTAGAAAGCCTTAGATTCTTGGCAGTCAGCTTCTGCTCATGGATAATAATCCGTAACTCAGTGACTGTGGGATCCAGGTGTTACGTGAGGTGAATAAAGCCAGGGTCCAAAGGCCTTCAGCTGTCTAAGAAGCGTTGATGGGTCATGTAACTTCATTTTTAATATGTGCTGTTTAATTTTTTAATTTAAGCATAGTGGCAGTGTCAGATCTCAATCCTTCTGATGATAAAGGAACTCCTTATTTCCTAGAGATTGCTGGCAGTCACTCACGCTTTGGATTTGACCAAGACTTTTTCATAAATGACACCCAGTTCAGTTCATTCACAGACGGCAAATGCTTTGGTTAAAATAAGACCTTCCTTCAGAAGGCCAAACGAACTATGAATCCATTAAAAAATGCCAGTGTTCGGCTGAATTTTCTTTCCTGTTTTTCTTTTTTCTTTAATTTGTGTGTTTCTATCCTACATAAATTTCACAATCAAGTTGCCTGGTTTGTGATGGTTCTGATATCTCTGAGACTGAGACTTGTCCCAGCCCAGGCAACCTCACGCAAAGAGCTGGCTCCTCTGAGATCTCCAAATCCAGGGCTAGATCCCAGAAAACACTAAGCATCTCCTGCCAGATGCTCACAGTCCCCAATAAACATTTCCATTAAGGGAGATGATGTCAAGGGAGCCACCAGTTCCTCTGGTCCAAGGCAGTTATCATTTAGATTAGAATTCCCCAGTGTTTGGGTGCTTATTTGAAATGCACTGTTATTCTATCAAAACTCTGAAGACCTTGGACTTTTTCTACATGTTCCATTTCAGAACTACTCAGTTAATTTTAATGAGTTCAGTAATAAGAATAAAAATAATACTAAAAATACTAAAACAGTGCTCTGCCAATCCAACCAGGAGTACACGCCATCTTTTGTAGGTGGGAACCATGATAGCAAGATGAAGTGGTTGCCCCAGGCACTACAAAAGTGGTAAGACATAAAGGGTCGCACAAAAATGCAGGAAACATGATAAACCTGGGACCTGGAGGAGCACAGATAAAACTGACTGGCAGTCCAATTCCAAACTGGCATTTGCACAGTTGTTTTGAGTCTGCAGGTGGAAGTTTACCTGGTAAGGCACTTTATTTGCTCCTTACTCCCTTTTCTGTCTGGAGGATAAAATCCTTCACCCATTTCAAATCCTTAAGTTTCTTACTAATTTTTTTGTAGCAAATTGGCAAACCTACAGCTCTTGTGAGCCATAAAGATGAACGCCCAGAATTCACACATCAATACTCTAGCGAAGTTTTTGAGCCACACGAACACATTTTGCTTTTTGAGATTAACACCAGCACAATCAGAGAGCTTGGGTGCGTATACAGAAGATACACACAATGAGCAAGAATTTGCACTGCCCTATTTTGAAGCTGGATATGGTCTCTAAACACTTGTTTATGCTGATGAAAGGCATTTCCAGCAGTAACACTGAGATGCTCTGAACTTTGAGATGCCAATGGTTAAAATCTGACATTAAGCTCATAAATATAACAAAGAAACAGAAAATCTATTATTAAGAAGTTATAAAGGCTAGTCCAGTATCGCTGATTTCCCAGAACATGGGAAAATGGGAAAATATGAGAATATGCAGCACTTAAAAACAAAGCCCAAAGAAGCAAGAAGATGTTAGGGAAATAAAAATTGATACCCTGTGAATGATCACAGATGGCTTTTGCATGTCCCTATCCACCAGCTGTTTCTATTACTCTTTTGTGCAAAGGCATTGGAGGAAAACAGATTATGATTTAATGGAAAGAGTGTTGGGCTAAAACAAAGGCACGAATCTGAGATATTTTATTCTATGGAGAGAAACCCTTTTATCCCATCAAAGGCAGTCCTGACCAGGGATTACCTAAGTAGAGATTCTGAGTATGAGGCTCCTGGATGGAGCCATACATGGACAAGAGACAAGGCCAGCTGCTCTCATAGACAGCAATACTCACTCTTGGTCCAAAAAAGACTGTCAAAACTGGATGGCCAAAATCATCCAGTCCTCTGTCTCCATCAGCAGCCACACATAGATATGCAGGAGTGTAGCAGCAGGCCAGGCATATAGAACACTTCCTCCTCACACTACCTCACTCTCTCACCACTTTCAGATCACAGATTTCCTGAGCCTGCTGTGATTTCTCTGTTTATCAAGCCTCATGAAGATTTCTCTTCCAGGGAGTTGTCCAGCCTCCCTGCAAGGAAAAAGTACTCAGCGGAAGATCAGTATCTGCAAACCCCTCGCATTCAGAACCTCCTTCAGTGAGGAGTTCCACAGGGTCTTACATTATGTGAAGACACACCACCTAATATTTTTTTGGTACGTGGCTTCCACTAGTCTCATTTGATGGCCTCTAGTTCTGAAAAAATGAACAATCAATCCCTAGCTACTTGTTCTATACCAGTTGTGAGTCTGTAGACCTTGTATTGTCTCAGCAGTTATACCACAGAGGATGTAACGTCCTGAAACATTAAGGTAGAAGGGCTGATACGTTCCACTAAATTTGGCCAACTGGATAGTGGATTTTAGAAGTATTACATTAGCTTTTGGGATAGATTTCATTTGTTTACACACTTATTCAGGTAAGGGGGGGAAGATATTTTCCTGCTTCAGAGTATGTCAGAAGAAATAAGCACAGCCAGTCTTAGGAAGGAAAAGTGGAAGTGAACAGAGGAATATCCAAGGGGAGGGGAAATTATAAGGTGCTCAAGTGTGACACAGAAACACATCTGCCTAAATCAGGTATGTATCAGGCTCATACACACACACACACACACAGATGCATGGGCAACACAACATCTACAAACACTGTTGTGAGCTGGAGAAAAGGAGAAAGAGGAAAGTGCGTTCTGAAACCCAGGCAAGCCGGCTTAGTGGGCTGGCATGCTGCATAACAGATCAAAGAGGGGCAGGAGAGAGAATGACCATCAGTGCCATATGCTTATTAGGTCTTGCTGTTCTGCTTTATACTGTGTTCATTGAATCTTCCCCTTTCGTGGGTCTCACTTTACATGCATGCACCTTTCACAAATGGTTTTCATCATCCCATCTGTAATGGCATCTGAACTAAAAGGCAGGGGAGACAACTGCACAGAGGATATGGCTGTGCACAATGAGCTAGGAAAATCTCCAGTGTTGGACCAGTATTGCTGGTCAGAGCCAGCAGTATCCTCAGAGCCACGGAGGAAGAGATTCAAAGTGAACTGTGAGCTCGTACTGTTGCAGCAGTGGACTGCCTACAGAGTATCCTCAAACTATGAACCTGCATAGGAGTCCAACTACCACAACTCCTGTGAAGTGTTCAGGGCTGGCAATATGGGAAAAGAAGAGAAATATAGAAGAATTTGCCTTGTTTCTAGTAAGAAATGCTGAGTAATTCCATGGCAATTTCTAGGAAGCCCTTGCACACACCTTCCCAACCACAGTCACCCAGCTAAACAACAGTGCAGAATGTAAACTTCTGCTGTCGCTTTATCTCTTTATTTCCTCTTACTCTTTCACTGACTGGGGGTGTCGGCCATGGGGCCTCTCTACTTTGACACACGGTTTGTCTCTTCTCGGTAACAATAATTTTTTCCCCCTTTTCTCTTTTCCTTGCGCCCTGCTCTAACCTAAATGTTTCAGGTTGAATTACTTCTCAATTTTTCAAGAGACTTGGATATTCCTGATGACATCACGTGGTATGATACAGGATAGCTTGGCACCCCATCTCTCGTGAGCTCTCTTGCCTGGATAACTCCCTGGCCAAGGGAATTCTCATTTTTAAGTTTCAAGAGACCATTCATTTTGGTTTTGCTCCATGCAGAGTTATCTGGCTTTAAAGATCAGGCTGGGTTTTCCCAGCTAGAACGACATGCTCTTGTGTAGCTTTAGGCAGTAGAAAGAGATTTTGTGTCTGTAATATGCTTTCTCCATTCCAGAACCAGAGCAAAACTGTAAATCAGATACATTTCTCACAGCACAGTTTGCCCTAAACATCTCTCTGAGGCTTAGTCAGATGAGTGGCTTTTATTGCAGCTATAATTTGACTTTCTTAAGGAGATATACTGCTTCACATGCAAGTGTGCAACAGGGCCCAAGTCTTTCTAGAGAGCCTCAGTAGCTAGCATATATTGGGGTGAAGAAGTTAAGAGAGATCACCATGTCATTTACTTTTTTAACATTCTTTTCCTCATCAAAAAGTAAGGGTACACTTATTTCCCTAAGAAACAAGGAATGCTTGAACATTTTTCATGCAGCAGAGGTAATATGAATTAGACTCAAAGGATGCTTTTCTGTTTAACTCCCCTCACGCCTACTTGGCCCCAGCATTTCCCCAGAGGAAGGGGTGGCAGAAAATTCTGGCTGCTTCCTTGAGTTTGATATAATTTCAAAAGTCCAGACAGCAAAAACCTGAATCAACCCCAGTTCTAGTATCCTCACCTTTCCTGTTTCCTAACAGAATAACTCATGTGCTGGGCACCCTTGCAATCCAGTGTGCAGAAGGTCAGGAAGTGCTAGAGGGCAAAAGCAAAGTGGAAAATAATATTTCTTGAACTAAGCATACTTCTCTGTCATGTAGTGAGCATACGCTCTTCTAGATGGAGGTATTTTATCTTCAGCTGTTAAAGCCACACTGTTAGACCAGAAGGACGTAACCCATATGTGCAATGAGCCAAGGATATCTGGGATTTAACTGCAGGATGAAATGCCAAATTCATTCCTCCACTTTTGTCTTGGCTGGTTCACACAAAGGTCAAGCATAGAATTTGGCTCTTATGTATAATATTAAGTTACTACCTTTTCATCATCATACAATGGGAAAATTCTTCCTGCTCCTCCTGCCTCTTTGTCTTCTTCCTGCAGTCTCTGCTTTCTGCCTTACTCCTATTTATTCCCTGTATCTGTACGTTCTTTCTGGTTCTCCCCATTATTTCCTTCCTTGAAGCACTCTCAATAGCTAAGCTCCCTTAATTTTTTGATTTTCACCTTCATTCTTTGTTCTGTCCTTTAAGGAGTTAAGACTGATATCTTTTTTTCAGTGTGTGTCACCACTAGTGTTCAGAGTGAACATTTGCTACATAATAGTGGGATAATGCCAGTTTCTGTATTACCAATTCAGGCTGCCTGCAGATTCAGATTGATGTCATTGCACAGGGTCACACGCATGAGGCTTTCTTTACCACCATGAGGAACTGAAATTTACTTTAAAAATAGATAAAATATAGCTTCTGCAGAACCTTAGTATATGATTTGTGCTGCCACAATATTGAGCCAAGAATTTGGCCACGCTACTGGAAACTATTAGCCACGCTACTGGAAACTATTAGCCACCTTCTGACCATCTGAAAATGCTGCTGTTAATTAACAGCTAAGTTAAAAGTAGCTCTCAACTTTGTTCTGGGACCCTCTGAAGTTGGATGTTTCTAAAGCATGCCTTAAGGGTTTGAAAATCAGGTATCTTCTAGAGTGTGTTCCTATTCTGAGAGATTTTGGAGCCGGAGAAAATCTGGAAGATCTACTGATGATGCAGCTTTTGATGGAGAAGTGGGCAAATGGCTCTTTGGGAGGGAGGAGGGCAGAAGCTGTTCAACTGGGGAATGCGCTGGGAGCACTGAAGTGGGAATGAGAGAGGGAGGAGTAGGGTGGGTGTGGGGAGCTACTGCTCTGTCTGAATGGAGCTCATTTCTTGCTGTAATCAGAGGGACGGCCTCCCTCAGCCTCCTGGTACCAAGAGGCACTTCACCTTCCTGTCCCTGCTGAAGCAAGGTGCTCAACAGTAGAAATTACTTACCTGATAACTGCTGCACTGAAGGCTGGTCATGTGTGCTTAACAACTGTGCCTGAATGGTTTCTACTACCCTCTTAAAACGACGGCTTGGACCTGTGAGGAGAAAAGAGGCACAAATGGCTCTGAGAGGAGCAGGAGATGAATCCTCATACAACTCAGGCTGGAGGGAAAGAATCACAAGCATCTTCCCTTCAGTCTTGTCCACAAGCGCGTAGCAACAGTGAATCTGTCCTTCAGCCAAAGGCACGGCTTTGGGGAACTATTACACAGTCCCCAAGATAATACGGACTGTGGTGTGCTGGAATTAACAGGAAGCAGGATGGCTTCTGGGCTCATTTTGTAAAGACAGAAAAGGTGTGTGTGGGGTTGTTTGTTTGTTTGTTTGTTTCATTCCCTGTGAGGGGCATGTGGCCACCCAGAAGAAAGTGTGATTGCATGTTTTCTGTCAGAAGGAAGAAATCAGCAGCCTCACAGTACCCAGATGAAACACAGACCTTTGAGTGAAACAGGAGACAATACAGGGAGATACTTCAAATCTGATGCACAGAGCAGCCATTTTAGCACAAATCATGGTGGTGGGAACTTCACCTCTTTGGGAAGCTCTTTCCCTCCCAGCATTCCCATCACTACCAACACCATTTTTGTTCCCGATGTCCTCTTTGCCCCTGAATTTTCCCCTGAGGTCAAGACAGTTACATTCCTTCCCCTGGTAGAGCTCTCTTTGCAGGCCTCTGTATCAGCAAGGACAAAGCCAGCTTGCACCCATTTTACAGCTTTGCCATGGTTACCTGATAAGAGTGTGAAAGTGACAGAATAGATCCCGTTCTCCTTCTGTGCCTCTCCCCCTTCTGTGTATGTTATGTCCACCTGGAACTTCACTGGCTTCTGGAAGACAGCAGGACCTCCTGTGGACTTATATTCTGCACGGAAACTTGTCTGTGAGATGACACTGTGACTGAGGCTTGGAATCTGAAACAGGTCAGCAGAAGGAGATAGTAGAACCAGAGCAGAAAGGGAACCTAATTGCAAAATTCAATTTAGAACAATATGCATTTCCAGAGTGGATAAAATTTGCCAGGTTTGCTTCTGGACTTGACTTTGTAACGTACAGAGTGTTCTTGTGAAATCAATAAGAGTGTAGGTTGCTTGACACCGCAGAAGAATGCACTGCTCCTTACAGGACTGACCTAAATTTAATGGTTGAATATTGGTGGAATACCCAGCATGCTTATAAATGTACACATGTTGTACAACTTCATAGGCTCCGTCTTTCTTTTCCTACTCAGGTAACAGTTTTAAGAAATGCCTTTTGCTGAGTGAAAACTGATATTAAGGGATGGGGCAGAAAAGGCAGTGGGATATAAGACTGGATACAAAAAACCACCTGAGTAACCTGCTCTGATCTCGTAGCAGATTCTGTTTTGAGCAGGAGATCTCCTGAAGCCCTTTTCAACCTCAATTGTTTGGTGATTCTATAATATCAGAGAGACATCAGGACATGGAGCGGACATTTATACAAGTACCTAGGATATCCACAGGGAAAGTATGCCTGCAAATAACTTACCCAAACCACAATTCCTATCGATACATAAAAGAACTTTAAGAAGCTTTCTGATATCACCCAATATCTGCATCCTCAGACCCATGGTAGAATTTCCTAACTGCCTAATTTTCAAGCAGTTACCATTCACAGTTCCTGCCAAAATTTAACATACTCACATTCTATTTATTGCTTCATAAAGGACCAGATTTTAAAAAACGCACCCAAATCAACTGGAATTCTGCCCTCTAATTTAGGAGGGAAAATAAAGATAAGTTCTTGGAGAAGCTGACTTAAGGACTTACTTAGCAGGCTGTGACAATGCATTTAAGTTTGAAGTTGGCTATCAGAAAGGATTCAAAGGGTTTGCACACAAATCACGACACCCCGCCTCAACCCACACATGTGGGGTATGCCCAGGATCACCGATTTAGACAGCAGTGCACAACATGCCACAATATAAACCCACAAGCACAGCTAAATGCGTGAAACTGATATACTAACATGGCTGTTTCAAAACAATTTGAAATGGATACCAGTGTCTGATGCATGCTACTATACTGCACTTGCTCCTTGTATGCCAGCACACCTAAAAGATTGGTTTTTTGGAAGAAATTCATTGCAACATCATAGAGTCTAAAAAAGGGTGCAATATTTTGTGGAAAACAGTATCAATTCAATAAACAATATAAGAAATAAGTTCTCCTTCTCTTAGTTCTATTGAAAAAAAGTCTAATTATGTTGTCAACTACCTTGAATTGAAAAATCTCTCAAATTAACTTTACTGTGCTGACTTTTTCTCCATTGGTACTTCTGGATAGTGAGAATAAGGACTTCCTATAGGAAAAATAGACCATTTCCCTCTGCTTTCCTAGAATGTAAATAAACTGCATCTGCAACAACTGATACTCTGGTCACCAGAGGAAATTACTCTTCTTTCTGCCATATGGCATTAAAGAGGAGATTTAAAGTAAGAAATGCAGGTGTGACACAGGACTTTTGTCTCACTAAAGTTGTGGAGGGTATACTCAGCAGAGGGAGACCTAATCTGATGCCCAGGCAGTGACTGTAAGGTTACTTCAACGAAGCAGCAGATCTCTGTCTTGATACTGCACCAGCAGCGTGGTCTAACTGCAGTGATATTCCAAGCACCGGAAACCCGGAGACCCTGCCAAGAAGGCTGAAATCTTTTCTCACCTTAGGGAGTACTATCTTCAGTTAGAAATTCAGAGTCCAGTGGTGGCCTGAATCAACTGGCCATGTAAATTAAATTCACAGAGGACGGATTTGAAGGAGCAGAGATCCTGCCCAGTTACATAGGGCACTAGGAGTCCTGGAACCGACCAGTGAGCAATGTCTGCAACAGGCAGCTGAGGTGACTTACCGAGAGGAAAGCATGGACAATATCAGCCTTAATGGAGCTTAGTGGTTTGTCCTTAATGACCACAAAAATCTGTTCTTCTTTCTCCAGGTTGATGAAGTTACCAAACCAGGATTTTTTGGCAAGCCTGATGTGATGAAAAGAAAGACATGATTTAGAATATTGAGCACAATTTCTTACATACCCCCAGGTAGAAAAAATATTAAAAAACACACAAGGAAGTTTTTATAACACTCCAGATGTGATACTATTAATAATAGTAAGTGGAAAACAGTGTCAGAGAACATCCAGAACAACATTTCACCTAGAAAAAACTGTTAAAATGATGGACCACACAGTGTTAGTCTGGCAGCATGTGTGACCAACAATGAGAAGTCAGGAGCAATGGTAACTCTTTTGACTGAGCCAATATACCAATTAATACTGCATATATAAAATGCATATAAGCCAGGGGACACATTTCTGGTTTGTCTCCTGGGATCTCTCAATTTCTTGTGACAATATGAGGATGCCGGTAACACAGGGATATAAGTTCCTTCCCATCCAATTTCCACCGCTTTGGTGTTCTAGGACTTGGAAAGTTCCTTTTCAGAAGGTGTCCTGTTGGGCTGACAGTACAATCACAGGGTCTTGTTTTTGAAAGGTAACTGTAGGTTTTCCTGGACCTCCAATCTGTCAGTAAGTGAAATCCACTCCTACACAGAGGGCCAGGACAAAGACTGTCCCATTCATTAGTCCCATTCTGGGTGTCTATATAATGAGTGAACTCTGGGCATCCTACAAAGGAATGAATTTTCAGCACTAAGAGAGAAGATATCATCACTATTCAAAATACAGTTCAGGCTTTCCACTGACAGCAGTCGAACTTCACAGTTCGTTTCAGCATCAGATGGTGGTTTCATCATAAAATTAAATTTCTCTCTTTTTTCACACTGACTGTATCAGCAAATGTTTGATTTTGCTTATTGTTTCAGCATCTCAATGCACTTTGTTGACAAAGTTAAACAGGCTAAAGGAAAAATGCAGAGATATGAATGTTATTGGGGGACACTACCCAGAACTTGAAGGTAGCACCTCTGACAGGTGTGGCTTTGAGGTGAGAGAAGATGCTGTCAGCCATCACATGCAGCCAAAGCATTGCTGGACCAACCTAAACCCAGGCAAAATTCCACTGAAATCAGCCATATTTTAGTTGGGAATAATTTAGCATGAAAACATCAGAAATGAAAAGACTTGCCACCAAGAGATTGCAAATTTTTCCTCCACAGTATGCTTTATAATGCCATGTCAAGTCCAGTTTGCAGTATGGCAAGCAATAGGCCTTCACCTGTTTTGGTGGACATTCACCACTCAATGGAAGAAGACAACCTCTCCAGGCAGGGAGAGCCATCTGCAAAAAGGATTACTATACATCAGCTTTCCAGCAAAGCAATAAACAGCTGGAGAGACTTACTAGTAGAGTCACTTTCCACGGCAAAGACAGGCTAAGGCAGAATGAGGAAGGGCAGAGACTAGGAGAGAGAGGAGCAAACTAGGAAACTAACTGGAAGCCTAGACCTTTGGGATGAAGAACAAAGCTTGACCTCAGCAGTATCCAGCAATTTGCACTCATTCCACATTCCAGGGTGCTCCATGAATCACACAACTGTCATCTCACTGCCCATTTAATGCACAGAGTAGAAAGACCACAACTGGAAGACAGCTCAGCTGTGCAAATAATCATTTGCTTCTACTTACTGCAGGCAACCGAAAGTAAGAGTAGAGAAAGATTCACTTGCAATTTGGTCAACCGGTGCCCCCTCCCCCTGCCCCCCTCAATTACAGTGGGCTGGAAAACTGTCACTCCCTAAAATATTCATAGGCAGCTGTAACTAAGCCAGTGAGCCAGAGATTAGCATAGGGAGCAGTAAAGAGAAAGGGCCTCTCATTTAAATGGGTCGTTAAGGAACCAGGGTTAGAGTGTGAAAGGAAATTACATACTAATTAGCTCATGTGTCTCACACACACCATAACAGCTCCGCAAGCCCCTGGAGAGCTGGGGCAATAGCTCCCTGCATGTAAAGGGTCTATGCTCATTAGTAAATTAGCACCTGGTTATCCATCTAAAACGGCTGGTTGTTTTAGGCTTCTGTGTATCATAATCTGAACTGGGGTTGGCTATATGGACTCCAGGGGCCCGGTGTATCTCACACATGGAAGCTGGGCCTAGAAAAAGTGTGCATATTTAATTGTAGGGCTGCCATGTTAAAATACGGCTTTTCATTTTTGTATTTTCATTAATGGGTTTGTTGGCCCTTCCTTTATAGGTCTCTTAACAAGCACAGGTTAAAAGGGCCCCAGAACATAGGCATTTCTCCTGTTCAGCTTGGAAACTTGGTCTGGAGTCTCCAGAGTCCAGCTGGGCTCTTTTCTTCAGCAAAGTTATCATCAGTAATACTGACTCTGAAAGATTCACCAATCACCTGGGCTACGCTCCAGCTTGTAAATCCCTGTAATTCGCTAAATAATTTTGCTGGTGTCGCATAAGATGGAATAGATGCTAGTGGCCTCTGCCGTTTCTGGAATGAACAGAATCAAGACATAGTGCACATGCACTGGCTTTTCTCCCCGAAATTGGCAGAAATAGCTGTGCTCATACAGCCAGGGAATAGGCCCACTGAAGAAGAGGAGGAAGCTTTGGAGTAAAATGACACAGTAAAGCTTTCCCTCCTCTTAGAGAGTGTCAAGTGCTACTAACTTAAATGGGTTAAAATGGGCATGAATCAAGGATCCTCAGCACCCTGAATGAGATGCTCCAGCACCCCACAAGATCAGGCTGTAATCAGTAAAAAATATACTTAAAATTAACAATCTTCTCCTGTCATGGCAAACCTTCTAAGGGAGAGGGAGACAGGAGATATGCGTGGGAGGCTGGGTATGTAGATTACTCTGGGAATCTAATCAGGTGTCCATTTGATGAAAAAGCAAATAGATTAGCATGAAAATGGAGGCTGGTGCTTTATTACTTCACACTGATTTTCTCACTGCTATAATGTTTTTCCTTTTCCTACTTTTGGAGTGTCTGACTGCATTGCCTTCTGGAGAGCCTCACTGTCTTCCCTATCTGTCCCTAAGCGCATGGATCTGTAACCTCCAGAGGTTTACCTGCTTGGCATAAATAACAGCATTTCTACTCAAGCAAATGGAGCTTTGCAGGCTTAAAGCAGCTGGAGCTATGTCTCTTTAAATGTCATCCCTAACACATTTCCTCAGACTTTTTCATATGAGAAAGAATACCATTACCCAGACATGTCAAAGTGTATTACCTAATCATCAGGTTTGTTAAATGAATGGCAGTCATTAAAGAATGCTGTACCAGAGCAAGGACATGTATTCTTATCATTCAGCCCATGAGGTCAATGAAGCTCTTGATAAGGATATCTTATTTCTTACAGAAAGGAAGAAAATACAAGAAAAAATAAGACATGTGGAAGTGGGCACTGAGCAACAAGACATCTATCGTTAACATAGAATCCAGTTCATTATTTTTTATTACTTTTATTATGTTTACTGCAGGGTGCAGCTCAATTGAACTCATTAATTTGGCAATTATACAGAAAAAGAAAAAAGGGCCTTAGGCTTTGACTCGCATCCAAACTGCCTCAAATGACAGGCACAACTTCTTTATACCAGCTTTTAAAGAGTGAGTGGGAAGCAGAGAAGGCAATAAATTAACAGAAAGACTTCCACCAACATGAGGAGAGGAGAGGAGAGGAGAGATTTAATTCTGAACGTTTTCTGCTTTAACTGAAAAACATTTGAGATGAGAGTATCATATATTTCTTCGATAAGGATGCATTTATTTTATTAAATTCTCTCATGCCTCTCCATTAGTAGATGCTCCAAAGTGTTGAAAACACAATTTACTCAAATTTTCTTCCTGGATTTCTTTTACTAAACTTTACTATTCCCTACTTCTCCCTCTCCTGAAGTCTTTATCCCTCTCCATTCTGCAGTGTTAGACACAGAGTGTCTATCCTGTATCAGATAAATACCAGATATGGGGAAAAGTTGTTAAGGTAATACCACTGTTGGCAATTACAAAACTTTGGGCCCAGAATTTCCATCTATGACTCATGAATATTTCACACAAGTATCTTGACAAAAGACCAAATTGCCTTAGTTGGCAGGGTAAGTCTATGGGCATTGGGTGCACAAACACAAGCTGTGAAAATAAAAAGGAATAATTTGGCATCTGTTGCATATATTAGGAAGTGTTTGGAGCAGCACTTTCTGGCAGTGACTTCCAAACCTGCCATGCAGTGACGCACATTTGTGCAGTGAAATGGCTGAAATGTACACTGACTTTTAGGAATGAGTCTGGTGAATATGAAACAGCTTCTGCATGTCCCAGAGCTGCTACCCAGATTTAACACTGCATTTACTATCCCAGCCAAAGTTCCCTCTGAATTATCTTAGCAGAGGCTTCTGCATGTTATCCTGAGGATGCAAACTCTCCTGTACTAAGAGGAAGACTTTTTAGTGCATAGATTAGTGCCAGTATAAGCCACTGATTATCCTCTCCACTCCTCAAAAGGGATCTGCTTGACAATCAAAGAAGACAGAAGGACATTACAAACCTAGTAAATTTAGCAAGCCATGAGAAAATCAATAATTAGGCCCATGTGAACCTCAGGAGGTTCAACAAGGCCAAGTGCACGGTCCCAAAGCTGGGTCAGGGCAATCCTCAGTATCAATACAGGCTGGGAGATAAAGGGATTGAGAGCAGCCCTGCTGAGAAGGACTTGGGGGTACTAAAAGGTGGTCATGAGTTGACAATGTGAGCTTGCACCCCAGAAAGCCAACTGCATCCTGGGCTGCATCAAAAGCATCACGTCCATCAGGTCAAGGGAGGTGATTCTGACCCTCTACTCTGCTCTGGTGGAACACTGCATGGAGTACTGCATCCAGCTCAGGAGTCCTCAGTAAGGGAAAGACAGCAGGGCCTGTTGCAATGGGACAAGGGGTAATGGTTTTAAACTAAAAGCAGGCAGATTTAGAATAGACATAAGGAAGAAATTTTTTATGTTAAGGGTGGTGAAACACTGGAAGAGGTTGACCAGAGAGATGGTAGATGTGCCATCCCTGGAAGCATTCAAGGTCAGGTTGGATGGGGCGCTGAGCAATCTGCTCTAGTTGAAGATGTCCCTGCTCATTGCAGGGGGGTTGGACTAGATGACCTTTAAAGGTCCCTTCCAACCCAAACTATTCTATGATCCTATAATGAGGTGGTTTTTGGGAGACTGCTTCATTCTCTGCTGACCTCACTGCCAATTACTGAGGTATAGATTTTCCTAGGAAGAACCATCTCATATCTCTGTCCCACTCACAGGATAGTAAGTTACTTTCTTACAATACTGGGATATTGTCCCTCTGCCTGAAATTCCTGAATCACCTCGTGGCTGTTTCTGACATCTGGTTTTGAGCTCTCACCGTTCAACTTCGATTTCACATGTTAGTGCTTTAAGTACTCAGTGTTCTATGTTTCATGCTGTGTGAATGCAAATGTTTAGAGACTTCAAACACAGACTGGTGCTTCACAATACTCACGTCCTGCTTGCTAGGCTCATACCAACAGCTTTTGACATCTGGTTGGCATGTTTGGAACTCTCTTATACTATTTGGCACCCATTTGCAGTTACCTGGCAATAAGTAGATACTTCCTACCTTTTTCTGGAACTCTTCAATAAGTGGCTTGTGCAGTGCACCCCATGTCCTTGCACTAGTGCTCTGTGGCTCGCCCTATGACATTCAGGCAAGAAAAAGACATTGGTATGTGGTGGAAAAAAAGCAGTGCACTGGAAAATTACTTACTCTGGGGACGATTCCGGGGTTAAATTAGACATCTCCTCTGGTGTAGGTACTGCCCATGCACGCACAGTCAAAGAAAGGGAGGGAAAAAAGAAATTGATGATTCAATAAACCATTGATTTTCTGCTTGTATACCAATGAAACAATCCTGGCATTACACCCGCTTGCATTTGCCCACTGCCTCAGCAGACTATGTCTGACATTTGAATGTTGGTCATATGTCTCTAGATCACTATATCTAATCAAGTGCTGCATTTCAAGGCTCACACTACCCTTCCTGAAATCATTATGTATTCTTGCACTGGCTTCAGTGATTTCCGGTTCAGACTCAAACACCATGCCCATTCGATTGCTTTACAATTGCTTCAAAGTCCAGTTGGATGCAGCTCAGTCACTGCTGCAATTCTCTGCAGTTCTCTGACAATATCAGAGAAAATGTCCCTGATGATGACAGCTCAAAATCTAACTCTTCCATGGCTGTAAACCTCCTTTCTGATGGGACCACATCCAGTACCCTGTAAAACCATAGGATGTTGGGATAGCTACTGATGATACCTGAGGATAATACATGTGACATTGGGTACCCTTTGCCTGAGTGCAAAAAGCCACCTGGACTTCGAAGAAGAAAATTTTGCACATCTCAACACTCTAGAGAGTCTGAAAACTGAAACAGGACAGCAGATATGAAACCACTGGTTGTATTAAGGAGATTTTTACACCAAGTACCACAGGAGGTAAAAAAAGCATTAACCAAGATCAAACAAGCTGTGCTTCAGAAGGACAATTTCAGCCTATTGCCACTGGCTATCTTTTTGCAGAAGTCTCAGCCTGTGGCTATGGAGAGGCAATGAAGTACAGCCACAGGGGAAAAGGCAGAACTCTAGGTCCTCTGACAAAACAAGTAGAGAAGGTGAAGATAGTATTTTCTTGTGTTCTAAAAGCGACAACAGGGATAGTTAGAGCTGTATGGCTAGAGTGTGAAGAGGGCTTAGGAGATGCTGTAAGAGCAGGTGCAGTGGCATGACAGAGCCTGCTCACGTGTGCCATGAGTTAGGGCTGGCTGACACTATCACTTTCATTTTCAGTACCAATATTCAGCCTTCAGCACATGAAATTTGCAGAGCCACAGAGAGGTATCAACTTGCTACTGAATGTCTGCCCAGGTAAGAACCACCCTGTACATTTGGGCAACTACTCACCTTGCAATTTCCGGCGATGGAAGCGAGGAGACCCCAGGAAACTATTCTTGATTGAGTTGAGTCGTGTCCTCCATGGCATTCCTCCAATGCTGGGGCTGGATGGTGGTGTTGGGTTGGGTGTGCCTGCTGGGCTCTCCTTTGGCGTATGGACAGGTGTCCCCTTGGGGGTAGGGAGGGGACTTCCCCTTGGAGAGGGGTGAGGGGTGACCTGTATGATGGGGATAGATTTGGTGCTTGGGTCAGTACTAGAAGGGAGCAATCTAACAGGAGACATAGGGTTGGTCTGCACTTTAGGAACAGCCAGCTGTGGGTTAAAGCCGGCAGCAGGTGAGCGGCCCTGAGCATTCTGCACAGGAGTGTTCTGGGAAGAGGGGGCGCTGGTATTGCTGGTAGGGAGTGGGTTGGATTTAGTAGACTGGAGTGGTTTTTCGGCCAATTTGCTCTTGGATGGCAAAGTCTGCGTCTTTGGGTTGGGCTGAAGTGCTGGCTTTGGTTGGAGTACATGTCCAGGCCTGGAGGCGTTCCTACAAGCATCAGGGTCCAAGGAGACTTGGGGTCGGGGAGAGAAAGGGAGGTCGGAGGTCTGAGGGGGGATGAAGAACTTTCTGATAGGCTACGAGACAGACGCAGAGTGTCCATGCACATCAAAAACAGTGAAATACGCATAGAGCGGGCGAGCAGAGAAAGGAAAGTCAGAATAAAATCCATCCGAGTCACAAAGATGCAGCATGTCACAGGGAGACACAAGAGATGGAGGTGAAGGGGTAGTGGGGGGGAAGGGATTTTGCAAAGAAACAAAAACAAACAAACAAACAAAAAACAAAAAAAAGACATGCAGTTAGCTGGGAACACAGCATAATCAACAACAGCAGCAGCGGCAGCAGCAAGAACAACAGTGTCATAACAGGCTTCATCATATTAACCAACCACGTGTCAGCAAAGGAAAACAACAGAAAGAAAAGTAAAACAAAGGAAAAGTAAAAAATAAAATAAAATAAAACAAAACAAAATGAAATGAAAGAAAGTAACCAAGAAAAAAGAAGAGAGAAATGCCATCTCTCTGGGATTGTTCTGATTGCCCTGCAGTGAGAGAAGCACGATGCTGTAGGGAGGTGAGGAAGGGGAAGAAGAACCACTCAAGCCACAGACAAATTGAGATGTGCCAAGAATGGGACCACCTCTTATCAGCTCCAAGTGCCCATATGCAAACCCAGCAGAGAGATGAAACTCAAAACAGGTGTGTGATACATACGGAGTGGTAGGCGATACACACAGGTTACTGCACACACCAGTCAGAACCTCTTTCCATCCTCTTTACCCCTGACTCTGGCTAATGCACACCCCAGCTTCAGCCATCCGTTTCAGAAAGAGGGGGAAAAGGGAGAGTGATGCCACATGGGCATCCACTCTCCTCCCCTGGCCTGGAAGGTTAAACCACTCAGCATTCCCTTGGAGGCTTCAGAGCACACACCACCATGAGAAAAATATGAACTCAGGTTGGTGTTTGATTTGTAAACAACTACAACAAAAACTTCAGAGAGGCCTGGCAAATTTGTTTATCTGGGAAGAGATGATACTTCCCATCAGACTTTATGCTTCTCTTGCAACATCCCTCATCGCATCAAAGGACAGCTTGATAATAGGAATTTCTGTCATAAAGTCACAGCAATATTTGCCATTAAGTCCCAATTCTATGGAGGGGGTGGGGGAGCGATTGTTTTGTAAGACACAGTTTAAAAAGAAAAAGATAACAAACTTCATAACAAACTTCATAATCCATCACTGGGTTACCAAAATGGGATTATGAATTTTTTTCCCCAAACAAGAACATTTACATGTTAGAGGAATTTTGGGAAACCATTCATATGTCGACAGCAAACAGCAATATACAGAGTTGGGAGGACAGAAGCCTTTTAAAGGGATATCAGCAAGCTAAAAATCACATTTAAAACAAAATGAATGTCCTTACAAAACATTGCTGTTAAAACCTTAGATTACAAGTACTGGCAGAACTGTAAAAAGAGAAATCACTACTCAAGTTCTTTAGCTTTGGTTTGCACTCAGATTATAATTTCTATAAATAATTACCTATTACAAATTATTTATCACCATTATTATTATTATTATTATCCATTTATAATACCTAAAAGCTGTAATCAAGCACTGTCCAGACATACCATGTACATGTAACCATTCTTCAAATCTTAGTCCCTGGTAAGCACACTCACTACTGAGTTTACTTTCTGGGTTTGGTGGATTAGCACAATGTTGCCATATTTAAAAAATGCGAAAATATACTCTAGGACTTAATTCACAAAACTGTTTGCATCAAAGTTTTGTAATTACTTTAAAGAACTTAGTGTTAGACAACCAAAATTAAAAGAAAATCACTACATCAAAACATTCATATTACAATTAGGATCGTAAAGTTAAACTAAAGTCTGCCATGTTGGTATATTCTGATCACCAATGGGAAAGGAAGGGGAAAAGATGAGGAAAGTGGTTAATTTATGGAAGTCACTATTATCATCTGACTATTAGTCATTTGCAAATGACACCAATGGATAAAAGTTGTTGATTGCAAATGTGTCCTTGCAATTTTTGTATCTTATGTATATGATGGTTTGAGAAACAAATTTGAAAGAAAGTCAAATTCAGCTCCCACTTAAGCCATTAAGAATCTGAAGGGGCACCCTTAATTACCACATTTTTAATAATGAAATAAAGAGCAAGACTCTGTCTATATTTCAGCTGGTGCAATGAGGAACACCATTAGTAAGATCTTGTGAGATTTAGGACATCTCAGTTGCTGTCAAATTCAATTCCTCATAGAACTGAACCTAAGCAGCGCATATAGTGAAATGTGTATTTGCTTTTTAAAGTATGTTCTCATTCAATATTCTAAGGTGCTGTTAGAAGCACAGGTAAGGATGTTTAAAAAAATATGATTTTTATTCCAACATTTCCTTTTAAGCCTCAAATTTTATCTGCCTTAATATTGTTATGATCTGTTGAAAATGCCATCTGGTTGCTAAATCCCTTTGAAGACTATTTAATCAACTGCCTATTAAGTAATAATGGCAAGATAGAGCAACTATGGAACAGAACTTGTCATCCTTATTCTTTGATGTAGTCCTTCTGAGATGTCAGAAATTGATCCCAAGAGATCAATTAATGAGATCAAGATTTAGGTTTGCTGAACTGGATGCTTATTTTGTGCACAAAACTGCTTCCATGGTCTTTTTTAGTACATTTTGCAGTGGCATAAGAGTTCTCAGACCTCTGCTTTGTTCCGCTGGCATCCAGGAGTCCCAGTGCAGAAACAAGGAAATGGATCTTCGCTGGTTCCTAGCACATTAAAGACGCAGAGGAGACCACAAACATATTTATGCCAATTGCAAAATGGATAACAATTGATAGGAAGCCAGAATATGTTTCAGAAAATTGTTCAATCAATCAAGGAATTGGAAGCTTTATTAGCCTATAAACTTATACTTGACAGTGTGTCTCTAAGCATAAGAATTACACACAATGATATTGGGGAATTATGATTTTAAATTCTTTGAATACTGATGTTATCTTCATATACCTAAGGAGTAGATCCATAGGTGTATCCATGCCCGAACACATGGAATATTATCCACTTCCAAGGGGGATGGCATCTTCGCATGAAATCACGGAAAGCACGTAGAAACACTCCAAAGACTCTGGCCCAGACAATTAGGTAACATGGATTGCCATAGCCCTACAGATGAGGCTTAGACTTTTGTAAGGATTGCAGTCCTGAAGTGATAAGCTGACCTTGTCAGACACCAGGAATACTCTTGTATGCTTTTATCCCTAAAGAAGTTACCAAGGAGAGGGAGGCCTCTGTCATTGCACTTAGAAACTGTAATAACTTTGCATCAGATGTACTATCAAGCATATTTTGTACTAGCTGAGTATCAGGATTAGTAAAGTATCTGTATCTAGTTGACTGTATATTGACTAAGGGCATGTGAATGTACCTTATTTACAGGTACACTCTTTTCTCATCTTAATTAGTCAACTTCTTACTTTCCTTTTAAATTTCCTAGCCCTCAAATTTGTATAATTTATTTTCTCAGACTTTCTAATACAAGCTATTCCAAGGCAAACAGAATCAAGCCGGTTGTAACAGGCATGGTCTGGTGCTCTGCTGTGACCTGGTTGAAAGTAGCTGTGAAATGGTTCCTGATACTTGGTCTGAAACCACACTGTACACAGACTTCAGCTGGATATGGCAGTGTTTAGTCATAGCAACATTATCCGATGTGCTTATGAGTCTGAAAAAGGGCAGGGGCACAGTGAGATCCCTGCTAACAGTGCAGGAACACGTATAAGAAATTCTCTGCTTGCACTTGTAAATAACATTTCCCTCACCACCCATGAAAATTTACAAGCTGCCAAGGAAAAACAAAACATCCCAGCTAAGAGCCACAGCTCTGCAGCAACAGATGTTTAAAAGCATCAAGCATGTGTGAGTGAATTGGACCAACAGATCTTGAAGCAGCACCACTTACCCTTGGACTGCTGAGAGGACTGGTGGAGAGCCCAGATGATGCTCCGCTGATTGACCGAGACCTGAATGGACACAACAAGGAAAACAACCCTCAGAAAACTTGGACAAGTAATAACCCTGAACACCAGCCACCACAGGCACAGGCATGAAGTGAGGAGGAGGAGGGAGGCTGTCACTGGAAAAGCACATGACTCTTTCCTTCCACTGCTGTCACATTTTTCAGTTGTCCCACCCTCAACCAAAGAAATGCTGTTGCTCAGGGAGGATACTATAATCCCTTTTCATTGAAAGAGTTGCTACCTTCTTTTTGGTCATCAAGCACATAGAAGCTACTACCTCTGATCTGTGCAAGCTGAACTGCTGAATTCAAAAAGGACTGTTAAGACATTCATGTTGGTGCTAAGGATTCTCTTCTGCACAGTGCTGGTGGACACAGAATGAGACGTTCTCTGTCACGAGCAACATGGAAAAGCACCATGTGTACAAGGCACAAAGGTAGGGGATTCTTCCACATATGAAAAAACCCAAGTCTCCACGACCCAGCCACACAATCATTTCCTATGTGACGACTTCCCATTGAAATTAAAGCTCACACTGCCTTAAACCTTTCCAGCTTCTCACTGATGCATTTCACATCTCTGCTCTCCAGAAAGCCTTCCCGCTGTTAAACAAGCTAGATCTTCTCTATGGATAATGAGTTCTGTTATTAATGACTTTACTAATATCAAGGTAACAGCCCAGGTGCCCTCTGAAAGAAGCCAGTCAAAGGAGAAAAAACTGTCCTTCTATTTGCTGACAAGGTCACCTATACTGTAATGCTCTTATGCTCTCCAGCAAAGGTCACCTCTGAAAAATGTCAGCTGTAGATAACAAAACATACAGATGTGCTACACTAAACGTGTTGAAAGGACAGACAGGCCAAATGCACAAACATTTCAGCAGCAGAAGTTTCCAGGAGGAGGGCTGCTCATCAGGAAAAAAAAACTTTCCGTGTGACTGTAAATGAGTAAGCCCCAGAGGCAGCTGCTTTCTATCCTTCATATCTAGAAAGAAACTTGTCTTGAAGACTGAAACATCTTATAGGAGAGGACTTGGCTAAGAACCTAGTTGTTCAACAACCATCATGCAACATGTCAATATAGCAAACCTACCAATGTTTCACCTATAGT
Source organism: Limnodromus scolopaceus (assembly GCA_028565335.1). Classification (NCBI taxonomy): domain Eukaryota; kingdom Metazoa; phylum Chordata; class Aves; order Charadriiformes; family Scolopacidae; genus Limnodromus; species Limnodromus scolopaceus. Next base: position 50,457,780 of record JAOXNO010000041.1, on the reverse strand, counting down.
AAGAGCCATGAAAGCAATTACTTGCCTTCAGGTAACAGACATGAAAAGGTGACATCCTGTAGATGCCTGGAAAACAGAGTGCGTGTGTGAAAGTGTATACATATGTGTCTACATGTGTGTGTATACATATATATATTTAAAATTGATATGCCAGATAGCTAATTTCATCTTATATATAAGAGGGTATAAAACAAATTTAGACCATAAACTGTCATAGTTTACTCTCTTCTACTGTTACAGAAGAATAAAACAAAAAATCAGGTTCTGAAGTGGTCTTCTAGACATATATTACTAAATAAATTTGAGTTGTAGAACCACTAAAAAATATGTCAATTGCAAAAGAGGAAATACTTCCAATGAAAGAGTAAGCTACAACTGCCCACAATGGCAGGACCTGTTCTCTGTATTTGTATCCTCTGCAGAAACTACTCACTGATGGTTTCTTTGTATCTCATTGTAGTTTGTCTGTCACAGTAAGTAGGTGAAACCCAGAAGCCCAGTCTCAGCATGCTTTTTTGCCAGATTAAATCTAAATTTGCACCATGAAAACGTGGGGCACTCATTCTATGCAGAAACTCCCCACTTACGTTTTCCCTTGCACCCTGCTGCAGTCTGCCCATCACAGAACAGCAAACAAAACCTAGCAGCTCAGTCTTGGCATTCTTTTGCACTAGATTAAACCTAAATTTGTACCATTAATATCTGGGGCACTCATAAAAGTTTTCGCAAAGTAATTTTAAGGGGAGAACCGTCTGCTCCACTTTTGAAAGGCTATTTTATGTGCCTCTCCTACAACTGAAGTAGCTGAGCGCAACACAGATGTCGTGCATATGGGAAGCGATTTAGTTAAAATCTTCCTTGTATGAGTCATCAGCAAAAGCTTCTTCTAAACCATAAATTACAAGAGGAACCTACAGATTGTCTTGGACAAATGTGGAAGGCATTTAGGTGCCCAGAGATGCAGTTAAACACCTACTTAGGAGTTGAACTCCCACTAGGAGCTGTTCCCACCAACACTTAACTGTGGTGGAAAAGTCCTCTCTGACACTCACCTGAATTCCAGGATACTTGATTTAAAGTTCCAATCTGCTATCTCCTCTTTGCAATCAGGTGTTTCCAACAGTCCTGAATTCTCCCCTCCCAACCCCATTGCCTCCTATATTTTTACAAAAACGATCACACACATGGAGGGCAAAAACATGGCAGGCCCCACCTCCCAACTCCCAGTTCCTTATTGGAAGCAATATTTGAAAAAGACTTGTTGTGTATTGTGTTTTCATCCAGCCTAGGAGCCTGAGGTAGGGGACAGAAGAGAGAGTTAGTGTGAAATCCTCCTGGAAATGCATTCAGTATCCACATGATTGCTATTGAACAAGCTTTATTTCTGCTGCTGATTTACATGCAAAATACATAAGAAGTAAAGTAGGCCCTACAGCAAGTTTTAGTTTGTCCACACTGGACATTGTATAGAGGAGCAGTGGAAAGAGTTTAAAGAGTCCTGGGTTAATTTTAAGTGCTGGGGTGAAAAGAGAGCTGTATATTTTCAAAACTTCTCCCCTTTACAAGAGAGTGCTGGTATGGGATATGACACCCAGACTGAGGAGATCTTCCTTGCATCTTCTTCAATTTAACAACTCTCCCATAATTTACCTTCACAAATGGGACAAAGTTCCCAAGCTGGCTATAAAATCTCAGTACAGCGGCAGGTTCTATACTCCAGTACAAAAATACTAACAAGCAAAAATGACAGATTTGTCCCTCCCATCAAGGTCATCTTAGCTGGGAAATGCTAGAATTCAGGTTTAAACAAACATCTACACATGTACTGCTCCTGTATCTCAGAGTCAGGTGGACAGAACTGGGACAGAGCGAAAAGAAAGTAATGAAAACGTTGCATTATGCTGAAACGCTGTAATGAAATAACAGAGAATTTACATTTTTACCCTTCTCACCAGAAAATGAAAGTATGAAGCCCTACAGGCAGCACATTAGTATGGCAGACCCTGGATGATCTTACGTGTGGGAAGCAGAGAAAAATATGACATCATCTTATCTCTATGGCTATGAACTAAGTTTACTTAGTGGGAACTATCTATTAGTGAGTAACCTCCTAGGAGTCTCTACAGGCATTAAATGTCATTGTAAGTATTAAATCTATAATTATTCCAATAACTTAATACTAAATGCAACAATATAGGAAACTATGACCTTGTTTGTGACTCATTTTGCTTTGTGTTTTGCATTGCTGTATGCTTGGGCACTAACTCAATGGAGGCCATCAAAGAGTTGTTGAAAATACAAGCAGAAAAAAGTTAATGTAGTTGCTCAGATAAAGAGCATTCCCTCAAACACAACTTCCAGATTTAAAGACACAAGAAGAGATTCTTTAGTCCCTTCCAAAGTGACATTGCTGTTTTGCCAAGCCTGGTAGGAGGAATTACAAAAGCAAACCTAAGGGGCCTCAGACGCAAGGTTTAGGAGGGAGAAGATGTAGAGGGCACTCTAAACATAAGAGGGGCACTGAGACCATTGCAGGCTCTTCCTCCCATCTCATAGATTCACAATAATCTGGAGACATCTGAGCTATGAAAGAGAAGCCAAGGACTGAAACAAAATGTGCATGTGTGGGCTGTAGTTTGTAGATGTGATGATTTTATTCCTTATTCAATCTATCTGATACTTCAAAGTATCAAAGGCCCCTTGTTTTAAAGTAATTTTTTACTCATTTTAGCCAGCTGCTATTAAAGGGGAGGCCATGTGAGGCCCAATTCGTGTTAGACCAGTGGTCTCTTACTGGTGAAACTGAGGAGCTGGAATCCAGTTTCCAGCTGGTTTCAGAGAACTGCAGAATTTCTTGAGAGCTAAGAGGTAAAGGGCCAAAGTCTCACACTGCTGAGGTGTAGGCAGAGAGAAATACAGGAAGGAAAAGCACAGCTGCCCTGGTAACCATACTACACATATAGCACATGCACAGAGCACCTCTATACAGTCCTTCCCTCAGATTCATTTTGAAGTGCTCTAAACAGTGCATCCGCTAGTACACACCAGTCGAGTGTAAAGGCTTCACAGCCAGCATTACACATTTGGGTCAGATTTGGCATTTGCTTCTTCTTTGATCATCTCAGGAGTTTTCCTTACAGGCAGTTTGGTACCTTGTTGCAGTCCCAGCAGAACTTGCTTTCATAGCACAGTTTTACCAGGGTGCTGAAAACAGCCTCTTAGCTGGTCAAGCTGGAGCCATGCTTCCAAAGAAGGGGAGCCTGCAGCATGCATGCAGCGTGCAGAAATGCATCAGACTTGTGTCCATGGGTGAAATGCCTTAAAAATTTTGAATTGGTTTGGTTCCATGTGTAGTTTTGAAAGTCAATCCCAAAACATCCAGCTAACCTCTTATTTGCCTCAATTACAAATTGGGTGGAATTTGATACTTCTCTTTGCTTGCTCACTCAAATAAACCCAAAAAATTCTAAACTGTATTTCAGCATATGAGACCCCTGAAAATGACCTGAGTTAATATGCAATAGGTCAGCAGTCAGGCATTGTGTGTTACAACATTTTATCGCTATTACTCTTGGGTGTCCAAAGGGTATAAACTGTGCTACCTTGCTCCCTGATCTAGGGAATGTGAATAGAATAACTTTGATGCTTCTCTATCTTACAGTCCCAACTGTGCTAATAATACTAAGTATAACACCTCTTACTGGGAATGCTTGAGTTTAAGTCAAGGTCTACTTATGGTAATAACTGCTTATAAGATGAAGCCTTACAAAGAGTTCAGAGAAAGGACTGCAGGTTGTTGGTAACACACCTCTTCTTCCTTTCAGCGCACACAGAGGGTGATGTTAAACAGCACTACCTTCCTTAATTGGCCAATTATACTAAAGTTCCATTTATAAATGGTTTAGAAAGAATTAATAAATAGTAAAGCATGCAACAAACATGAGAAGTAAATGTTAGTGGTGCTAATTAGCTCTCTCAATACGTGCCCTCTCAATAAGCTTTTGCTGTAGTCTGTAGTGATCTATTACAATGTTTTTATTAAATCATTTATTAATAAAATATTCTCCTTCTGTTAAGTATTTATAAATGGAACTTTAATTTGAAGTGTGACTGCATTCCTAGTTGTACCTATACCCTCTTTATTTAAAATAAAGAGCTTTGAAGATATATCTGTCTCTAGGGCCATCTGTTCACCTCTTAAGAAAACATACACTAAAAAGAAAGGGAATACCCAGCATTTTTTTAATAACATGGATGGGATTCAGCTTTATCTTAATAAAAAAAAAGAAGAAAAAAGGATAAATTAGGATCAAAATTAACTGTAGGGTACCAAACAGATACAAAAAGCACTAAACGGAGAAGGGGGTTTCATTCTCAGAAGGTCTCCTGGTACCTGCACAGAGTCTGAGGATAGTTCTCTGTGCCCACAGACATTGAAACATAGAGACAAACAAGAGAACAAAAGAGAACCCAAAAGTAAATTATATGGAGTCTGACTCCAACATAAAAGCACGCAAACACACACAAAAGCACCAAAAATGCTTCTTCCCACATCTCTCTCTCCCTGCTGTAAAGCCTCAATCACTGAACTACATCAGCCTATATTATATCTGTGAAGTGCAAATGAAAAGTTTCTCTACAAGATACAACAGGTCCCGCAACAGGAATAATCCAAAACTAGAGCTTACCCCAACGGATCAGCACTCGCCATCCTCGGAAAGGGAAAATGAAGAGAGAGGGAGAGAGAGAAAGAAAGAGAGAGGGATGTGGAGGCAGGTGGAGAGAAGAGTAGGAAAAGCAGAGTGAAATACTGTTCCGAGAACTGAACGGTCATAATTATTGCCATCGGTGCCTACATCTTCAGAGACCAGGAACACTAGGGGGACAGTTTCATTTACCAGAAAACAACTTTTGTCCTGCTCACAATTTTGCAGACACATCCAACTTTGGCACTGGGGAATATGGAGAGGGACATACTAAGGCTGTAAAAAAAAAATTCCCAGCCAAATCCCAATTAAAGCCGTCAGCAGAGCAATGGGGTTCATACTTCATGCTGCATTTCTTTTCTGCCTCTTACATAAGGCACAGTTACACCAGACTGTTATCAAGGAAATTTTTCTTTTTGTCCCCAGTTTGCTCAGTGTACTGTCCCTCTGTCCCCCAAGCTGGCCTGGTAAAGAAGTACGTTTTTTGCCACGAATGAACTGTGAAACATATTGGTTATTAAAGCATGCATTTCTGAGCCAGCTTGGGAGCCCAGGGTACAAGATTGTAGCTCAAGCTGTGAATCTGCTTTGTTACTGGCTTATTAGTCATGATGGTCTTACATTCAGGAATTCAGATCAGCTAGAACATACCAGCTCAGCAACCCGGCACTTATCTCTGTGGATGCCATCTTGTGCTCCAGGATCTCATTTTTCATTTAAAATAAATTCAGTCTCTGGGTCTTAAAGGTTGCAAAGAAAATCTTTCAAATGCGAATGGAGAATAAATCAATGCTGTGCTGAAAAGAGTCTGGAACAGCAGCTCTAAAAGCAGAATGAATCTTTGGCACGATGACTTTGAAGCCTAGTTACAATCAAAAACTTCAGTATTCTTAATTTTTCACTACTAACCAAAGCATTCAAAATCAAAAAGAATAGTCAGGTTATTAAGCTTTCAGGGGTGCAGGTAAGCAAACTCAATAAAAAAGAAATTAGATTAGAAATAAAAAAAAAATCTGGTGTGTTATTAAGCCAAATTATTTTCAAGTTGTATGTAGTGCTTTTTTTCCTCTCTGTCTCTTTCTCTCTCTCATTCTCTCCATTTTCAATAACAGGCTCCCAAGCTGCCAGAGCTACCTCTGGCTGGGTGAAGAAAATCCATTCTCCACAAGACGGTCACCAACAGAAATGCCAAATTTAATATATGCCCAGTAGATTTCACAGTTTACTGCTCAGTGCAACTAGCCATGCTTCCGGTTACATCAACATTGCAAATGCTGGGCGGGCAACGCAAGGCAGTTTTGAGAGAAGTTAAAATTAAAACAGTTAGAAAAGAAAGAAAAAGCTTGTGCTATGCATTGATAGAGAAGTGGAAAGAAGCATTACAGGAAGTTCTTTTTCATGTGTTTGAGTGACACTCCATTTGTATTTCAGCCTGGAGTGCAAATTTGGGTAAGAGCTAATTCTATAATTTATATACAAATACATATATATGTATATATTTGGGGACAAACGCTGTCCTTAATTGTACCCGTACAAACCTATCTACAGTGATGTAAGTGAGAAGAGCAAATTGACACCCATTGTATATTTATACAGAAAATACACCCATATTCACACATGCAGAGTATTAACATGTAAATAGAATGGGTGCAAGAAGGTTGATTAATTTTTCTTTCAAGTCATTTTCCCAACAGGGAAGGCACTGAAGAGGTTAACAAAGAGAATGGAAAGCAAATTGACAATAGGGAAAAGGAAGAGGGAAATGAGGTTTAAAAAAAATGAACAATCCCAGGACACAATAGACCCAGAAGCGCAGACATGTGCATTCCCTACAATACTGAAGCAAGTGAACTACGGAGCTGCAGCAACCCAGATACAGAAGAAGAGAAGCACTGAAAGAGGGCGTGAAAGAGAAAGTCAGAAAGAAAGAAAAAGAAAAAGAAAGGGACAGTGGCCTCAGCTACTAAGACAACCATGTGCATCTAGAGGGAAGGGACCCTTAAAGATGCAGTATTCCTTTAAAAAAGACATCATAAAGTTGGATAATTAAACACTGGCCAAAAATTTAATGGCCACCATGATTATCTGGCTCCATTTTGCTGGGGTTCTCTTTGCTGCCTCTCCCTTTCTTTCATGTGGCTGTTTGCAGATCCAGAATCCAGGTCATCTCATTTTCGCACCACTGAGGTGCTTCATCCTAACTCTTAGAAGTGGGAGGGCAGTTAAGATCACAGCGAATGTGGTCCTCCAATAAATTTGCCTGGTCCTTCAGTGAAAAGGACCCTGGGTGATCCTCATGCAGTGCCCTAACCTTCTCCTCCTGTGCTCTGAAAAATATTACCTTTGAAAGGGAACATGAAATGCCCATGTGTATTTAAGAAATTCCCCAGTGTTTACTGAAGGGTCACTTCCTCTGTGCCTAGAACAGCTGTAGCAGCTGCTCGAGAAGGATAGAGGGACACCGAATGGTGCTGGGAACATCTGCTTAAAGACTCTTCTCCTGCCACAGATAAAATTTCTGCACTTCTCTTACTGGATCTGACTTGTAATTTCTGTTGAAAAGCTCATCTTTAGAGTAGTTTCAGACTAGCTTTTAATGCAAGAAGTGCCGTAAGTTCAAGAACAGAACTTTCATATAGGGAGAATCAGCGAAAGGAACATAAATTTCCATGTCTATGGTAACAGTCCGGGAAAGCCCAGCCACTAAAGACTGTACAGCCACTACTTCTTCATGGCTGTCCAATGCTTGTTCCTATTTTGGCATCTTAAAGAGGGTGCTTTACACACCATGTGAGGCACAATCTCTCCTGCAGATGCACAATGTTCTTCATTGTGGTGGGTTCAGGACTTGAAATACTGCCCACAAAGGACTGACTCAGTCTGCAAAAGGCCAAAACAGGGGCTGTCCCTCACATATCCTGAGGCTTAAAGGCCACATTTATCTTTAAATAGAAAGGTTTCTATTAAAAGGGGGAACGGAAAGAAGAATGGTTTGCCAAGTCTGTAAGTTCCTTTAAGGAACTCACTGCTTCCCCCTTTTTGAATCTTATGGAACACTCCTAACCTTTGGGTAAGCTAAGTGCTTGTCCAAAATGTATAATGATCATATTTTGATGAAGAATTATCCATTGGGATGTCAGCTTTTAACACTAGAGAAAAATTCTCTTCCTCTGAGACCAAAATTTTAGGAACAACATGTCCACTAAAAACCTTCCCAGAAGTTTAAAGTTTATTTTTTTTTGTTCATGGACCCACATGAGTCCACTGAGACTCCCTAAATCTGGTGTCCTGCATGTCTTCCATTATGGCCCTATTCACAGTTGGGAGTTACCCTTTTTGTTACTCTTCACCATCTGTCACTTGAACTGCTAGATTAGAATCATCATCCTAAAACCCTTATCTTTGACCATCTTTTCCTCTTGTGTTCTCTGGTGCAGCCAGGGTACTCTTAAGGAGCTTGTCTCTTCCTTACAGGCACTTAATATTTCGCTCTGTCAGACAGAATTTCCAAAGTTTCCTACTATTGCTGTCACTGGCTCAGTTGTGCCGCTGTTTCTAGTGCTGGAGTGGAGCACTCTGGGCTTTCCTAGCGTTTTATATTCCAATCTTTCCCAAAGCAGTCTTAGCAAATGCATCATGTACCCTAGGCATCCTCACTCAGGGCAGAACTGAACCAGAAGTAGCAGTAGGATGACATTTTAGTGGGGAGAACGTTGGTACAGTCACAGGCTGCATTAGGGGTAGCCTCAAATGAATGGTACTGTACAAAAATATATGTGGTGTGGGGCTGTAAATATCCCACCCTCTTCATTTCTCTCTAAAGAGAGAACAGCCATGTCCCCACATGGAGAAGGTAAGTACTGCATCTTTAAGGTCTCAGCAGTGAGGTAGAGGAGAGGAACATATTGTCAGTGTTTATACCTTTCTTCTTTGTTGAATTTGGGATTGGCTTCAGAGATATCCAGGCTTTTACTGAACATTGTTTTACTATGGCAGGAACAAAGCGAGAAAACAGAGTTACTAGTGTGGACATTTATACAAGAGAGTCACCTGAAGCAATGCTGGACACCCAGCCCCCCAACCCATCCTCCCCTTATTTAAGCAATGCTCTGAAAAACCTTTCTTTTACTTTCCAACTATGGCTCAAGCCTACACAGTGCTGAAGTTCATTATCTTCCCCTGACTTCTGAGGTCTAAGATGACTTCCCTCATACATACTTGTAAACCCTGCTCCCCTTTATCCAATTGAAAACCCAGGTATCATCTACTTTGTCCAGGGAAAATAGAACATGCCTGAAGGCACAAATTGCAAAGCACTCATTACTCAGACTTTTCTAGAAGACCTCAACACTAAGCACAATCTGGGAAAAAGTTAAAATCAGACCACAGAGCCTCTCAGAGGAACAGTAATCCATTTTGTATTCTAATTTGTAGGGTCCATTCCCACTTACTCTCAACTCTCTTCCTTATACTCAGTGTATAGAGAAATGCCCTTCTTTACCGTCTTGGGTCTGAATCCCTGAAGCTTAGAAGCAAAATTCCCTGTGCTTTGCTAAAGGGGCAGCTCTCTGTAATATGTTTCACTGGTAACATGCTTCACTGTTTCACAGAACACTGCTTCCTAATGTTAGCTGATCTTTCATGCAAGCTATCCACTTCAATAACCAGAAGAAAATGAATAGTTAATGAAGCCCATTTTAGAACAGCTTTTGGACTTTCACAGCAGAGCTGCTGAAAATTTCTGGCATATCTCACAGGGATTCTAGCTCCCATGGAATTTTTCCTAGTCTATGTGATTTTGGCACAAGGGACAAATTAGCTCATGAGATTCTAAGCTCAGAACCTACCTCTTCTCTTTTGACATTTCAATGAAACACCAGATAGTCTGAGAGGTGTGGATACCACAAAAGCAGAAGCAATTAAGGTGTAATTATGAACCCTTAGTTGATGAGCAGGGAAAACCAAGAATTAACAAAACTTAGTCACCAGTTTTAAGGTGGCTGGTGTTAGTGCATACAAACTTTGTCATATATGAAGACCAAATGGAGAACACTTGGAAAGGCCAGCACAAGCATTTCAAGGAGTTGGTAAGTTTTTGTACTGAGTTCTCCTCCGTTATCCAAAACTAAGTCACTGAAGGTCTGTGTTTTTCACTTAATACTTTCTCAGCTTGTAGGGCTGAAGGTCGTCAAGTTTCAAATCTCAGTGGAGAGATACGCCCTTGAACAAGCTAAGACCAGACACTTGTAGGGTCCTCACATGGTTACCAGAACCATAGTTCATGACACAGACACATAAACCAGAGGTTATAACATAATTCCCCTTTATGCAAGCAAACATCTGTTTACTACTGGGAAAGAGGAAAATAGGACTAAATCACAAAACATATAGATGTATTCTGCCCACTGGTTAGAGGAGTATCTCTGCCAGCTCAAGAAAGAAGCAATGGCTCTGTGTCTCTGGATGTTTACACAAGTCATCTGTGTCTAAATAGGAGACCTGTGTCCATGGTCTACCTCCATGTCTTCCTAGTATTATAGCACTGAACAGTCATCTGTTGAGACCAAAAAATGTAATTCTTAAAAAAAGCCTCCACTTCTGGGATCTAAGCCCTACTGCTGTAAAATCCATTGCCAGTGGGTCATTTCATGGAATATAGCATGCGACTAGCCATTAAAAATCCCCCACTCTTGGTGGAAGGCACTTGTCATTTTGTTACTGACTGTGCTGACAGATGGTGCCCCATCAGCAATGCATCGTCCCCAGACAATCCGCATGCAGTGGTGTTCATTAATGAAGCCAGTTCACGTTATAAACAACTGTGCTGCCAGCAACACAAAATGTGCTGTTGTCATCTGTGGATGTGGATGGTATGAAATATGGAAGCTCACACATGGAGTAAAGTAACATCTTCCCTTTAACCCCTTCCAAACAAGCACTACCAAGCCCATCATCATCAATCACAGTGTTTTTACATCCCTTTCCCCACCCTTAATCACACCTTTATGTCCAGCCCTGAGTTGTGATATGCATTGCCCTGTACGTCTTTTGTGCCTGGAAGGTTTCACTTCCTCCTTCAGTCACAGCCCTTCTTTACTGGTATGTAGCCTGGAGACGTCCCTGCTCTGAACTCATCTCAGACTGTTTGACTTCAATTGTTTCCTCATGTGCAGAAATGAGTGAGACATTTAAAAGTAAAAGAAATACTTTGGACAGCAAGACACATTACATTCAGACTTTTGAATCCAAAGTCAAAGCTGAGAGCTGGAATAGAAGGTTTCAGCTCTCAGAAAACTTCATGATTGTTCTACCACCTCCTATTTGTTCCACACAGTTGGATGCTTACTGTAAACAGCTGCAGAGCACTGCGACTCACAGGCAGCCTTGGAGTGGGGGAAAATGATCCACCTCTGTCTGGCTCTGGGAGCTTCATGGCCCATGCATCTACCAGGTACCAGATTAAACACTGTAAGCTGAATAAAGAGTGAGCAACTGTCTGTCAGTGTTGTGTTCATCTTTATCACTTTGAGGCCTGTGGGGAACACTGAGCACACCCTGTCCTGAACACTTCCTTCACCCAGACCTCACATCAAAGCAAACCACATATTCAAGACAGGTTTCCAACCTACACTACAGTGAAAAATCTTTATGGCAGTGTATCTCACACATCCGGCCTGAAATAAGTGCTAGCAGATTCTGGAAATCACTGCTTTTTCCTCGCTGTAGATAGAACTGTAACAGTAAAATTTTCCAGCAATTCTAGGGGCCTCTGGACATGAAATTATTTCATGTTCTTCACCCAGTTTTCAGTCAGGAAAGGGGCACAGCAGGCTCTTTTGGAGCAGAACTTAAAAGCTGAATGAAAAAATCATGTAATAAAGCTGAAACAGAAGTTACAGTATCATCAGCATACATTTAAGTGAAGTGTTCTTTCATATTGATTGATCTATACAAGTCTGAATCCAAATGCATGTGCTTCCCTTAGGCTAGTCATAGGGACAGAGGAAGCAACTTCCATGGTTCACACAAGTGAACTTCCACAGTTCAGTTACTCTCCCAGAACCTGCCTTGAGGAGACACCATTTTCCTCTGCTGTTTCTCCACAAGACTGACACTTTCTTTGATAGAAAAGAAGCAAAATTATACATGTTCCATCACTTTACAGGTATTTGGTAATTTATGTGGGCTGGCTCTGACAGCGTATGTTAGAGCCATCTACAGATGCTTGGAAAGGGCTTTCCAGAGTCAAGCTGTTCTGATGACGTGGAGGGTGAGGTTCATCTCATTTAACTTCAGGCGCCCAAAAGCTAGGCACCTAATCCAAGACAATGGATCTAGATTCCTGTTGTAGGCTATGGAAGCAGAGAGGAACAACCAGAGGGTTATTATCCCATCTAAGATTGTTAGAACAGAGGACACGTATCTGAGACCTTCCAAAGCTCTCATCATTCCCCGTTGCCTAGAGTGACAATCTGTATCACAAGCTTAGACTGAACACCTATGTTCTCAACAATTAAAAGGTGAGATGAATCTTGCACAGAGGACGTAGAGGTTTCCTGAGCAATAGCTGCAACTGAACAGAACCCTTAAGCCGCCAGCAGGACTTCTGGTCCTGTGTGTGTGAGTGCTGCTGGCTGCCAGATCATGTTGCAAGTGTGCTTGGAAATTGTAATGAGTGCTGGTGTGAACAGAAAAGCTCCATAGCTGCTTTGTATGTATAACATGAAAGTGGGTAGCAAACCCAGACAGGCAGGACTCCTGGGTAAAGGAGAGACCCACCTCTGTCCATGTTGTGCCATTTCAATAGCTCTGCGAGCAGGGACTGGGGAGCCGCCATCTGTAACACTGAGGACCTCCATCGACTTCCTTTCTGGGCGCCGCTTCCCATGCCTGTTCAGCATTGGGGAGTCCACACGCTTCCTGGGGGGATCTTTATGAAAAGAAAATGCCGTCAGCTGAATTCGGCTGTGACTTACCTCAAACAGGTTGGTTAAATCCTCTCTCAACAATCTCACTCTCACAGCTCCCCTACATAAACACATATCTTTGTGATGGAGATGAACATTTGCAGCCTCTCCCTTCTTCCAAATTTGCAAACATAAGAGAAAACTTGCAATCCATCTACAGAGAGAAGGAGCACTGCTACCGCCCTGAGTGTACAAGCACTGTAAAACAGAGGTACAACTATAGCATAGCTTGCAGAAATTACCTTACAAAGCTGACAACAGTAATAACAAGACGACAGCATGGGCTATAGCACAAGCCGTTAGCCAGAGTATAAGCCATCTAGGGATCCTGTACATGTACTCAGGTTGCTAGAGCTTGCCTTCGATGTCCCTGCTAGCTAGATTAAATGTGACACAGAGACATGAGTACACTCTCAAGTCAGAATTGCATTCTCCTCTGAATGCATACTTTTTTTTTTTGCATCTTTAAGATTAGATTTCAGGTTTTCCCCGCTGCTTTATATTTTCCCTCCTTCAACATTACAAATTAAACATACTCGTCTACCTGAGACGAATCTCCAACAAGAGCTACTAAAATTTATCTCAGAAGTCATCATACAGCTTTTACTGGTATAGTAACTGAAGTGCTTTACACTTTTTATTGTGTAACATTTCAATGAGGTATTGAAGTGCTACTTTCACTTTGCAGAGTGAAAACTGAGGTATAAGAATGAGATATTTAAAGGCAATTCATTCCTAAAGGTGCTGAGAAACATTTACTGACATTCTGAGGAGCACCTAAATTGCTCTGAAAAGAGTTTATAGATACCAAACTGCAGAACGTGCTCTTAGGTGACTAGGTAACCATACACACCTCCTTGGAACCTAACCTAGGGAACCAAATGCAGACCTGCTGAAAAGTTTTATCACTTGGCATCTCTCATAGCATTGAAACAGTAAAAAGAAGGAAGGCAGAAAAAAGATAGAGAAGCATTTTCTTTTCTTTGGTTGGGCTATTTCAGTTCCTTGCCTCTATTTATAGACACATTTTTAATTTCAGTGGAGGATGACGACCAGTAAAAAAAGGCATCCTTCACCCCTGCAGTTAGAAAGAAGCTCACAGTGCCCAGCCCCTAAGGCTTCTTCCTCTTCTTTTGTAGAACCAGTAATATTCCATTTGACAATTCTACCTCTGCTACCTAGTCTGATAGCATTATTTTTATTATCTTGCCCTCCTCATGGCCCCCATCTACTTGCTTGTTCTCTGTCTCACATCATGTTTTTTAGAACAAGATCCCTTTAAGGCAGGGCTTATTCTTGAAACAATGAGCATGAGCAAAGATGGCTTAAATGCAAATAGGCTAGTGATAACAGCTGACCCCATTACTGTATAACCCAAAAATTCTTTGTATTAATAGCAATAATTTCCCTGTTAAAATTTAATTAGAAAAAAAAGCAGTTGTATCTCAATCTATTTCAAACTATGTTCAGTAATAAAAAGGTAGTAGAAAATACTAGTAGGGGTAATGACCTCCAAATTAGGAAAAATATATAGTGCGTTAAAGTGAATGGAAAAACAAAGGGAGATAAATCTAATAAAGCAGTTATATTGGGTGACTTCAGCTGCACACATGTAAGTGGTCAAAAGTAAGCTAGGACAAGGTTTAGACATTTCTAACTCCTGCTTCTTGAAACAAGTCCAAAGAATGAGAATGGATTCATCCCACAGGACAACTGCTGGTATCAGAAGTGTGACTAGAGCCGAGTAACACACATAATGACAATTTAATTACATTTGGTATCAACAATTGAGAGTTGATACAAATTTTGCAGAGGGATATCAGACATTAGAAAGGAAAGTGGAAGAGTGCAGTTTAAAAGAAACGAAAAAGAAGGAAGAAGAAGGAAGATGAGAAAGCAATTAATGTCAAAAGAATGGAGATAAGTAAGCTCAGACTGCATCAATATTAGTTAATAATAAAGTCTAAACAAGAAAGATGGAAAAAGGCAAGAAAAATATTTTATGAACAGATATTTCAAAAGGCAATTTAATCCAAGCATGTTCAAAACAGAAGACTTTAGCAAATGGAAATTCAGCTGAGTGACACTTACAAAAGTGACAGGCCAAATATAAGGTGGACATTAAAAGAGAGGGAAGAAGAAATTTGAGGAGGAATTAGCTGAAGACTTGACTAACAGTGTTTTGCACAGCCATCAGAAAGAGAAAGCTTGAGAGAAGGACAGTAGTCAGAGGGACCATGAGGGAATCAACAAAACAATTAAGAAGGAGAAGGATATCGCCAACAAGCTAAATGGTTCTTTTATATTAGTCCTTGCTGCTTAAGATGCTGGAAGATATTGATTTCCAATCTATATTTTAAACTATCAAAGAGAGAGACTAAGCAAAAAGAGCAGGTGGTGAAACACACCAATAAATTCAACAACAGCAATTCACAAAGGTGTGATGGAAAATACATCCAGAAGCTTGCATGAATGTGGCTGAGCTTCCAATAAAGGTATTTGATTCCTCTTTAAAATTGGCTACCATGCTACACTATACATGGCTGAAGGTAGCAAGTATTGTACACATTTTTTAAAAGGGTCGGAGTAACAAACAACAGGGTACACAGTCTGTCATCACTGTCAAGTCTAAAGATACTAAAGAAATAGTTAAATACACAGCCATCCTGCCCTAAAGACTAAAGTGGTGTCATATAAAAGCAGTGGAAGACTTTCCAGAAGCACAGGAATTAAAAACAGGAAAACATCTGGTGTTTGCCCTTCTCTTCTTGACTCTCTGGAAATATTTCATACAGGGGGAAAAAAAAGTCCTAGTCTGGATCTGTGATAATTTTGGGGATGCATTTTCATTTTATTTCACATCAGAAAAGTGAAGCCATTCCTAAGGATTTTTTACAGAGCAAGAGAGAATGGTATAGGTAATGATCCAATTATAGAGGCATTGATGTGGAAGGCGGGAAATAAAGGTTCAACTTCTGAGTTTGGAAGAGGCACCTATAATCCTATATGTCTATTCTGGCCCAACCTTTTGTTCTCTGTTTTATTAAGAATCTCAACCCCACAAAAGTCTTTTCCTCAAGGAGACATCAGTCGACACTCATCTATTTTACTGAGAAGTTTCTCATTTATATGTTTTGAGGTAAAGAAAATGGAGCTGAACTTGAAAGATAGTGAAGGTAGCCCTTCCCCAGCCCTTTGAGAAAGATTTATATAGCTGAAACATACAAAAGGGACACCAGAAGAGCTAGTCTGAGCTGGCCATATTTTTACTTGCATCCATCCCTTCTGAGACCTAACATGGAAAGAAAGAGGAAAAAACCAAAATATTCTGAGACGTCTTTTTTTTTTTCTTTTTGGCAAGAGCTCAGGCAATTCGTAACTCTCATGAATGTGGTTTCTTCAAGCTGCTATTATTAAATCTGTTATTTTTTTTTGCTCTTCTTTGTTTCTGCAAGGCCATTGCTAATGGCTAATGACAAGATATTCATCAGAAGCATGATTGCTCTTAATTAAACCTTGCCCCGTGTTCTCAGAGATACTGCTGGGAACAGAGGAGGTGGAAACCACCTGTGGAAGGGGAAATACAACCTACAGACACTCAAAGAGTAATGCTAAAAGAGGCTAAGATGTGCCGATCAGGCACAATGATACATTCAGAGTAGTGTTTTCCTGTTGGGGAACATTATCACTCCCTGTACAAAAAAAATACAAGAGTAAAGCATAGTATTTCAGTTAAAACCATGAAAATACTTCAGCATGTGGAAGGCCGATATATGATGTATTTAGGGCACAGCTATGTATTCACTGACACTCTGGATATGAAGATTCTAGAGTCACCTTGCTTCTTTTCTTATGACAAAAGCATTTCTAAAACAAGATGATGGTGTCCTTACATTACAGGATAATCTGTTTGAGTCAAAAGCTGATTACTAAAGTGCTAGGTGACAAACTGCACTGAGCAAGAAGCTTTTGACCACAGGACCTGCAGTTGGCATATCTACCCATCTTCATCAGGATCCCTGCTAACATGCTCTGTGTAGCTCCATCCAGGTAAGAGTTTAAAAATTGCTGTGTTGACTAAGAGTTTCCATTTCTTTGCCCACAGAAGAGATTTCCCTGCAGAATGATAGGGCTTGGAGCCTGAAACTTGGATAAGGTAATAATTCAATGGACTATTAAAAACGTAAAGTTCAATATACCACTGCCCTGTATGTTTGTGAGATTCCAGGTTTTCCATTGAAAGTAAAGAGCACTGTACTTTTAGCCTTCTAAGTCCTGAAATACAATACCCAAAAACCACAACACTACTATGTAAAAATGCTATTTCAGGTCATTGATAGAAGTGACTAATCCTTTATTAGTTAAATTTTTGTCACTCTGCACAACAAGAGTCACTTATATAGTTAGTTCCTCAGGGAAGCAATTTTCCTGTTGTGTAGATCAGTGAAGTCCTTGGTGATCAGCAGTACCCTAAAATACTACTTTTTCAGGAATAAAGTGGTATCACCAGAGCTTTATAAGATACAGAATCTTACTGCATACTAAGCTTTAAAAATCTTTTAAGTTAGTCTAACGTGTATGCATTACAAACAGGTACTTAATATTATTTGTACTTTCAACAGTGTATATATTTACCTACAGAAAAGCGAATGCGTACATACATAACTCCATCGGGATGCAATGCTACACAGTCTTACTCGCTTAAGTTTAGAAGTTGGACTTCTGCAAGACCGCATGTAGATTAGTAACTAGAAAATTCTGCACTAAACTATACTGCTTCTAAACCTCATCAGCTTGTATAGATCCAGCTTGTGGGTCTACGTATTTTTTAAGATCTGGTTCAAGATCAACTTGGATGTTTCTGCACTGAGACAGACACGTCCAGAAAAATGAAGCCTTCAAGTTTAACCACAGAACAGACCTGCCTGCCTCAGGCTGAGGATTCTCACCAATGCTGTATATCATTTCAATGGGATGGTAGCAGTGATGCTAGGATTTGGGTATATATTAAAAAAAAAAAAAAAAAAAAGAAAAAGGTGAAGAGGAACCAGTTGAGATGGGTTCATGGTGACAGAGGTCATATCTGTAGTACCTATTTCATTTCTAGGGGGAAGATCCTCATCTTCATGACTAGGATACCTCTCCTTCCGGTCAAGCAGAAGAAAATAAATCATTTTCTCTTGGTTTTCTCTGAAAAAAAAAGAAGAAAAAATCTTTACATTTGAAGAGAAAAAAAATCAACATGTAGATAAACTCTCCTCTACAGTTATTCTAAATAAGCTGGAAATAATCATGTACTTGCCAGCTAGATACACAACCCACAAAGCTTACTGTCTCCAGAGTAGCTACTGAGACAAGAAAATATGATTCCCATACACACACAACAGAGGCATAGGACAGATGAGGTAATATGTCCACAGGAATTCCAAACCAAGGGTGGCAGCAAGACAGATCTCCTGAGCCTCTAAGTGCTCTTTCCACTATATGTCGCTCTTAACCCCTCAGGAAATACACCAGCTCTCAGATCTAAGCTTGAAGTAAATAAAAATTTGCCAACAAAGGTATATCCCATACAAATAAGAGCAATGATACCTCCCCATTCTGACTGCATGGCCCATCTTTTCATGAAGTGACCTTGCCTGGCAGCAAAGGAAAAGACAGCACCATGCCTCCGCTGCTGGTCACACCGTAACCTTCTGATACACATTGCAAGAAAGACTCAGTGCTTGCTTCCAACACCTCACTAGCAAATGAGTAGCCAGAGGGTGAGAAGTTGCTACTGGTCCCTCACAGCGAGATATGTGTTAAAGTGATCTCCACCTCTCCCCAGGTTTATAAGCATCCCAGCCCGTGGACACCCAACTGGTATTAAGACTGAGCAAGTGCTTACTCTTCCGACAACAAGTCCTGTAAGAGTTTGTTTCGGTCACGGAAGCAGCCTAACGAGTGCATGCTATCTAACACGTCTGGATCGATATCCTCCAAGGAAGGGAGAGAACGAATCTGCACCTTTCGAGGGATTGGTTGCTCTGGTTCTGGCTCGTTCTTACCCCCTCTGCAGAGGAAAGAAGACGAGAGAGAGAAAGGGGGCAGGGAAAGTAGGAGAGAAAAGAAACATGAGTCACAAATGAACCTGTACTCTGAAACACAGCCTGCAGCAACAGATGGAAATAGATTGTTAAATTCCCACTGAGAAACCAGAGCTCACAACCAGATAGATATTCTTTTCAGAAGAAACCGCTGTGAAGGCTGAGAGTGACCAGCACCTTGTGGATTTAGGTTTTTAATGAGAAATGCCTGCGTTCAGTCAGAAAGGCAGTAGGAACTTCACTTACCAGTGCCCTCAATAATTTAAGCAGCTGTTCAGCATCCTAATGCCAAACATTTTGTAAAACACTCCGCGGTTTTAGGGATGCTGTCTCATCAGCAGGTCAGACCTCAGGCTACCAGGCTGAAAAGTACAAGCTGAATGATTCCCTTTCAAAGAGCAGTCACTGTTTTTTACCAGTTCTGATTACAACTGGCATTGGAGCAGTTTCTTTCTTTAAAGCTTCCAATGTGATTAAGATAACTCAGTGTTCCAGTTCCCACTTGACACACTTTAAAGGGTTTTTGGGGAAACCAGGCTGTTTATATACACACCCAAATACAACAATTTCTGCTTCTCTTCAGACATGCAAATTTGAAAATTGTGGCCCAAGTGGGTTGCTCCAGGTCCATGGCAGACCAAGGAGTACAGCATTAGCAGTAGAGCGTATTACTCTAAAAAGTAGTTAACACAGGCTTCCTGCATAATTATCTTATCCCATTCACTA
Source organism: Limnodromus scolopaceus (assembly GCA_028565335.1). Classification (NCBI taxonomy): domain Eukaryota; kingdom Metazoa; phylum Chordata; class Aves; order Charadriiformes; family Scolopacidae; genus Limnodromus; species Limnodromus scolopaceus. Next base: position 50,438,292 of record JAOXNO010000041.1, on the reverse strand, counting down.
CACTCAGGAAATATTGATTATTCATTGCAACTAAAGGCCCTGACTGTAAGAAGGTATCTAAGGTGTCAGGGTATCTATAACTGACTCCATGATACATATTGCAGGCATCCTGAACATCCTTTGATTTTGTTTAGGTAGGAGGTGAGCAATTTAGGTAACCTCTATCTACCCAAAACATGGGTTTGGCCATGGTGGTATTTTCGTTGGAGAACTGTCTACCCCGAATCTTTGCTATTTCTCAATGGATGCTTTGTGTAATGTCAAGGTTTTCCTACTTTGTGGGTGAGGTTCTCCCTTTCCTTTATGTGATGTAAATGTGTGACTGTTGGGTCCAGGCTTGGCTTGGTTCCAGGTTGCTGGGTGGGCAACAGGAATTGGGAATATTTAAACTGCATTAGATGTCAGCGTTTGCTGGTTACAGGGCTGTGTTTGGGCAAGAGATTCTTCTTTTTGATGCTAGCAGAAATAAAATGAGCACAACTTGTGAACTTACTTACACAACTTAAAAAGCTCTGGGCTCAGATGTGAGCTATCTGCACAGAAAACGGAGCTCCAGTTCAAACGCACCTAATTTTTCTTGGGTAGGTTAGAAAGCCACTCTAGTAGGATCATATGCATGAGCTCAAGGTCTCAGCCAGAGTACCAAAAGAAGAGCCAATGCAGATTATCTCCTCCAAGGTAAGAAGGCAATACTAAGTCATTGCAGCCAGGGCTCTGGTGCTGGGACAGAGCAGTTACATGCTACACCTTAATCATAGGAGATTGCTGGGTGCAACTTGCAATTTATTTTTAAGGAAGTTGAAATGCAGTTGTGAGGCATCTGCTCTGTTAACCATGTTTGTGAAACATCATTGCAGAAAGACTCCTCAGAAATTTTCACTTTATCTTCCCTTGAAACAGTGAAAATGTGCTCAACTCCTCTTGGGTACATGGAGTCAGACTCTGGCGTGTGTTACATGGGCCATGACAACATGGGTCAGATCCCACTTCTCTCACACTGAGCACTCATACACACCTTGCTGAGTTTTATTCAGTTTAGGGGACTGGAAGCAGAATATATAGGAAAGAGACTGAATCTGATCCTTGAGAGTCTTTCTTGTGTGTCCACCACTAAAACACAGCTTCTGACTCCTCCTTGGAGTCTCGTAGAAGTGTCTATGTCACCTGCAATGTCACCATGGTCCTGAATCTAAGGGCTAGATTCAAAAATCCTTGTTCAACTAAAGAAAAATCTTATTCCTTGAGTGCCCTGTCTTTCAGAAGTAGCTACTTCTACCTCTCAAGACCAGGATGTAGCTCTCAGCAAGTAATAAGTGATGATTAGATTATAACCTTAAAGCTAGTGATGACCTTGCCATTGAGATAAACTCTTGCAGCATGGACCTTTGAACAGCAGATGAGTGGTTTTGTTTTTTAATGATCTGGAGTTCACTCTTTAAAAGTATTGACTTAATTAATCATTCACTATGTTACAAGCAGATGTTCTTAAGGTAATTTAAAGAGATTAAAAAGAATTACTGTTTTTGAAAATTTCCAGAAAAATCTGGGTTTCCTACAAGTTGCCTGAGTCTATAGCGGAATATCACTGGCAAGTTTCTTCTATATCAATCAGCGTGGGAACCCGTTCTATAGAGCACAGCTTACTATCTTCTGTGAAGGGAAAAGTGGCTTTCCCTTATGTCCTGCACCTGGTCAGCCTCAGACATAGTCAGGAATTTTCACACCTCCTCATCAGGTACAAGCAAAATCTGCAAAGTGGCACCTCGTCATTTGGCAACTCAATTCAGTGCTTCAGGAAATGAAAATCACTGGGTCTTGGCTGTGATTGGCATGACTGTATTGCCCGTTCCATTCTCAGTCTAGCAGAGAGTGACAAATTTGTTGCGTTTCAGCCCACATAGACATCAAACAATGTCACACAATGAATACTGCAAATCACGTATATTTTTTAAAGGCTCGCATGAATGTAATTGCTGCTTTAAAACCCATCCTCTTTTGTGAGGATTGGTGCATACAATGGCTGCGATTCCAGACCAGGGCAGACTTTCTCAGTCTCTCCATGAAATTTCCTCATGAATCTCACCAAGATGCACATTTGCATCAGTGCAAAGTGGAACCCGTACAGTTATTCTTTTTCTGATTTTAGTAAATTTGGTACCTTCACAACTAGAACAATAACTCAGTGTTAAAGGAGTATGTATTTACCATAATAGCTAATTTTATATGCCTTCTTGCCTTATTAAAAAAAATGTGAAAATAACTGCTGTTTATTTCCTGATTTATGATAATCTGTGCTTGACGTAAAAATAAATTATTTCAATTAAAAAGGCTTAAAAAGCTCACTTAATTAATTTGCGTGGAAGAGCAAGAAGAACTGGAGGTTGGTGATGAAAGGTTTCTCTTTGGTTCCTTTTTTCCTTTTTTTAGGCTTGTGAATCATGATTTCAATTTTCAAGACCTCTTTATCTGTCTGCCTAGTCTGCAATTAAATCTTTTCCTCAGTTTTACAGTAGATAGCAATTTGAAGAATTAATTGAAATCACCTATATGTTCTGAGTACAACTTTCAGGTCAGTAACCTATATATGACAAAGAAATAAGATTTTACATACAATAGTATAAAGGAAAAATGAAGGATGTGAGCAAAACAACCATAGAGTAAAAACACTTATAACTCCTCCTTCTCTGTCAGTGTCAATATTTCCAGGCAAAATAATGCAAAGAGGCTGTGAAACATTGAAATGAAAGTAGTTGCATTTTGGAGGTGGCAGGGTTATTCACAGACTAAATTTAGCCAAAGGAGGTTAACCTCCTTAGGTCAATCCATGGCCACTATAGAGAAAATGAGAGACAGGCTCATAAAAAGAGCTACTTTGAGCAGAAATTTTATTTTAGGCAATTTGAACAGATTTCTGGAAAAGCCTGCAATGACTACATGAGGAGTCTAGGGGAGACTTGCCTCTGCAAAAATCAGCTTTAACTTCTAAAAACAGCCTCAGATGCTATTTCCATTGGGGTAAAAAACTGTTTGTTCTGTCGGTCATCAGAGTCTGACCTTCATCAAGAAGTACATGAAAATGTTAAAATGCTCATGTCTGCAGACAAAAACATCTTCAAATTCTAAATCTAGAATAAAGTAATGAAATAACACCTGTCTAATTGTGCATGTGAGCCTAGGACAACAGTCCTCCAACAAATGAAAATTTCCAGGCAAAAATTTTGAGCAGGGTTAGAATAATAATATAATTGACCAATGACATTTCATTTCGCTTCCTATTACATTTCTAATCAACGCACAGGGAAAGTCAGCGGATTTCACTCCATGAAGAAACAGAGGGGATCAGCTGATGTAAACAGCATTTACTAGTGAGACATTATAGGAGGATTATTTCCGAAATTACAATTAGAGATTTTCCCCCCACCATTTCTCCTACATTTATCCATGAGAGTTTAAAAAAACCCAAATACTTGCAGCAAAAAACACTCCAGTCCTTCTTTGGTTTAAAAAGGTGCCATGTCAACTGATAACTGTAGAGAGCATCAAAAAGCCATGGGCAGAGTGCTGCCACCATTTCAGGTTAACTAAGAAAAAATCATGTTATTCAACAAACTGTTGAATGCACTCAGGTCCTGTCAAAGTCAGATAAATCCAGAAGTGAAGATTGCCCATAAGATAGAATTAAAGAAAACAAAACAAATCAAAACAAAGGTCCTTTTTCTTTTTTTTCCTGGTGACAGTCTTAAATATCAGTTCATATCATCCTCAAGTATTTCCCAAGAGCAATGATAGGATTATGAAGGCAGGACTTTCCTTATCACCCACCAGGGGAACCTGTAGGTGTGCTGACCCAGAGAAGCATGTATCAAAGCATCATTTCCTAGTTTAATATGTGAAGTATTCTCCTTGGTTTGATTAGGTTATCATCAGTATATAAAAAAAATAATGTTATTTACTTAGGTTTCTTGAAATACTATTAAGGCTACACAAAGTGCAAGGTCACTTTTAAAAGTCATCAATCTTCCTTATCCCCAAACCACTAGACAGGAGCATACTTTTCTCACAGACCTCTTGTTTCACTGTCAAGACTGCTGCTTTTAATCAAGTCACAGAACTACTCTCACATCAACAGGTTACAAGGTCAGAAGCAGCCTCTTAGCTTGCTGTGAAGAAGGAGTAGGGATTATGAGACAGAAAAGCTCTTGTTCACAGGTGCTTACTTATCAATATCATCATTTTTGTTTCTACTTCAGAGAAAAGTCAAGATGCCAAGAAGGAACAGACGAAAGCTTTCTTGTCAAGAAGGTATTACAAGGGATTGTCTGTAGCACTTGGAGAGCAAACTAAATATGGCTGTTAGTTGGGGTTTTTTTTTGCTGATCACTTGCAGGTATCTTTTTAACACAGCAAGTAGCTGGACCAAATGACTTATTTCAAACAATTGTCAGCCACTGCATAAAAAGTGCCTGGCTTTATATATATATATATATATACACACATACATATATGAAATTATATGAGTAGCAAAGGGTAAAAACCCCCCAAACGTTAGACACCTTTCTGTCTTCTGCCCCTTTCTCCACCTGTATGAAAGCTGCTTTCAAACTCCAGTCTCTGTCTTCAGAGAGATGACTAGGATATAAGCTCCTGTAACAGAACCAATAATAACAGAACCAATAATGAATGCATGTAAAAGTGAATTTAAAAAGTGTTACTTACATATACCATATGTGTTTCTGAATGTGTTCTAGCTGTAAATGAAAAGAAAACAAGGAATTAGTGCTGTAAAACAGAAAAGGTAACTTGATAAGACATCCTTATTCAAGGCTTATTCAAGTAAATCCAACATTCCAGATACGGATCTGTGTAAACAACAGGAACTGGAAATGACACTATAGTTCTGGACATAAGGAATCGGTCAGGAGCAAATCCCAGGAATATGTATCAGTACAAGGCTTCACAGGAAAGTGTTTTGGCAATTCAGGTTTTTCCCTTCCTAAGCTCTTCCCCTCTATAACCTAACTGAAGCTAACAAACTGCTCCTTTCTGTATGGGCATAATAGCTGATACTTTACACCTACAGTTAATTTCTAGTTTTGTTTTGGAAAAAGAGAGAGAGAAGGAAACAGAAACAGGTTTGAATAAATAACACAAATAAGCAAAATAAATTGTGCATGTGTGATACGACCTTTTGCCAGGACTCATTTCTTGAATGGCTTCACATTTATCATTTAAGTCTAAAGACCAAGTAGAATAAGGCTCTATGTCAAAATAATACCATTTATTGTTTCAGTACCTGAACACCAGACTGCAAATTTCTTTTAGTTCCCTCTTTCCTGTTTCACACATGAGCATTTTACTATGTAATGGAGGACTCATCAAAGCTGAACAGTGTCTCCTTGTCCATCTATGGAAGGCAGATGCCAGCAAATGTTACACGATGACCATGTTTTCCACAAGTATGGGGAAAAGAAAGTAACACCCTCTTCCCAAGAGAAATTCTTAACTGTAGGGAGAACACACTGTTCATATGACACACTTACAGCAGAACCTTCCTAGTCTATTTCTGTTGGTTTGTGGTTTTTTTTAAGCATCATCACAGTAGAAAAGAACTTTTCATAGTTGCCCAGGGATTATTCATTATCCAGACAATATTTCTCATATTTTTCATTATGAAGCACCTTTGTACATGCAGAACAATATGCACACTCACTGCACACAGGTTTGTGTTTGTGCAACACACAGGTGAGAGGCAGGGGAGAGCTGGAAGGAAACGCAAGTGCTAACAGCTATAAGATGAAATCACAGACCCATTAAACTGGTCAGGAAGAACGGAGACAGCTGTCCTGCTTTTATTACTTTCCACTTCAATTCCAGAATAATGAGAATCAGAGAGGAAAAAAAGAAAGAAAAAAGGAATGGACAAAGAACAAAATCTCAGAGACAGAAAGTAGGTGTTTGCCACAGAGTGCAAGGAATCAGAGACCTCTGTGCTATGGAACAACAGCTCTGTGTCTGGGAAAACAGGAAGATATGAGGTCGGCTCTATATGAGATCATTTTTTAAGTGAGACAGAGCTATTCCTGAAAACAAAGAAACAAGGGAATGCAGCTTAGGAAAGCATGACAGGAGACTGGAGGGATCAGTATGAGAGACAAACAGCCTCCTTTAAAACCAAGACCGTACCAATGCTGCAATCAGAGGTGCAGTTGGTACTTGCATATCTAGCTGTCTTCTAACCAGTCCAGGTGCTGAGTGCACACAGTCCCCCAGCTCTGGCCTCAGCTCTGCCACAAGAATCACAGATAGTCATTTCATCACTGCACTCCTGAAAGAAAGCTGGAGTATTCCTGAGACCCTGCTATCTCCCCCAACCAGCTAAACTCAAGGAGATAAGATACACATTATGGGTGTTCCCCTAACAGCCTGGAGATGCAGCCTTCCTCCTCCTGGTTCTCTGCAAGCTGAGGTACAAACACAGAATATAAGAAGAGCCTATTTTGTACAGTTTCCATGGGACAGGATTTTAGCATCATTACTTATCAGGTCAATAGTACTGTGATCTGCTAAGGAGTGTACTGTAATGTACCAAGTCTACTTGGTAAAGTGTGCTTGGTAAAACTACCCTATGAGATGCGTATCTACTCGCTATTTTCATATATACCACACGGAGGGTTAGAGACATTAATGATTTCGGACAAGATGCAGATGACACAGCTAAGCGATGTCCAAGCCTCTTTCATGCTTGCTTCTCCTGCTGCATTTTCTGTCTCCATGGGTCACATTATTCTTTTGTGCCTGTGATATGCAGAAATGCCAAGGCAAAACAGATAACAGCACTTCATTTTTTGACTCAGAGAGGGGGAAGAAAGGAGGGTCACCAGTTCGTGTCTTAGTCACAGAAACTCTGGGCTCCTTCAAAGAAGATGTCAAAGAGAAATCCCTTCTGCCCATCCCTGCTGATCAATCTCCTTCAAGCTAATGAACCAACGGCGTTTTACTGAAAAAGAAGCCCTGTAGCATCTTGATATACATTTGAAGGTGCATGAGAGCTCTCACAGCTGCTGTTTACCTACACATCTGCCATTCAATCCACATCAAAATAATTGCTGTGAAGTACGCTGGGATATCCCAGATATTAAAAGTATTCCACAAAACCAGTTTCTATTCTGATTCAAATGTAATTGCATTGAAATGTTATTACAAGTGTGCTTGCTGCTGCCAACATCTTCACTGCTTTTTTAAAGGTAATTAATTAATGCTTTGTTGCTTTTCATCTGCATTAAAGTGACAGGAGGGTTATGGGAGGGCGACTGGTTTTGACAAGAAGTCTGTAGGCTTTTTACTATGCAATCCAGGGGAGGGAGATACACAGTGGGAGCTAATCTCACTCCTCCTGCCTTCATTTAAAGACAATGTTTAAATGCATTTAAATGGCGAAGGCATTTAACAACCCGTCCCAGAGGGTTCTTCTTGCTGTTTGCACATGAGTTTGCCAAATTTAATGCCATTTTATGGAAGTTGTAAAAATGCTGCTTCCTAATATCTCCTATCCACTGCAGGCAATTGTCTCATGATGCCATCTCTCAAACAACAAAACACGTTCAGATCCACTGCACATGCACAGGAGATACTTCTGCAAGCTAAAATGCTGTACTGGAAGGAGAGGGGTGATTCCTTTATCATGGTTTCATGTAAAAATACTTCCAATATGTATTAAACTTGTACACTAAAGTAGTATTTAGGAGCCTCGCTTACAGATGAGACCCCCATTGTGACACAGAGCTGTACAAGCTCACCAGAAAAAGAGGTCTTCCCCAAGGAGGTTACATCTGAATTCTAAGGCGGGGAACAACAGATGGAGACAGACAGGCAGATGGAAAACAAGACAGCGTTGTCTACATCCTCAGCACTGAACTCAGCAGAGTGGTTGCCAAGCTAAAAAGTTCTGACCTGAAGAAAAACTTTCTTAAAGTCTGTGGTTATGGATGAGGGCTTCTGGGCTTGAACTCACGTCAAATTTCAAACCTCCCTGTCCAGAAACAGAACAGACTCAAACCCATCTGTGCACTAAATCGATCCACACCTCAGATGAATCTTCTTCATTCAGAAGATCCTCTAGTTTAATTCAAAGGTCTAGTCTGAGCTTTAAACCTACTGTATAATGTCAAGATAGAGGGTCTTCCTGACCAAAGGATTCAAGCTGCCAGTACAAACAGCACTGGTAAAACCATTATCCGTGTCAGTAGTAGCAGCTGTACTATAGCAGCCTCCGGGGACCTTGACAAGGACAAGGTATCACTGTGCTATGTGCATGGTGCATGAATAGGCCTTTGGCAGCCAAAAGTTTACAGCCTAAATACATCAACTGGACAATTACCTCCATTCTACAGGTGGTGGAGTGAGATAATTTAAATGATGTGATGGGCACCTTAACTATAAGACCTTCTAGAAAAATGAAGAAGGAATTGGGGTGTGCTTTCCCTTGTTCATTTTTTTAACATTGTTTAGACACTGCAGTCAATCATTAGCACACATTAGACCCAAGAAAAAACAAAATCAAAGAGAGAGCAGAGAGGAGATTCTGAAAGTGCATGTAATTTAAGTTGGATAACATTCAGGGACAGGTATTTCAGTCTATGTGGACACCCAACATGGAAGATGAGCCATTCTACTCTGGAAAAAAATGTCAAAACTGAAACAATAATTGCTTTATCAGAATACCTTTCTGCAATATCTGCTCTGATCCACCTTGCTCCACAAAGTTTCGATAATGCTCATCCAACTTTAAAAGGAAAGTGGATCAAAATCTCCCTCCTCTCTCCCCTTTGCAATTGTGTTTCTGTAGAAGAAAATATCAGCTAAGAATGCAAATGGATGCCACTACAGGAGCTGTAATTCTCTGCTGTAGAAATGCTGAATCATATGAAACCTCCAAGGAAAAAAATATCCACTTTCCGAAGAGCACATAACTAGAGGAAACCTCATCTTGCAGTACTGCAGGCACCAAGAACACTCATTCTCTTCTGTAAACCTTCTCATACTTAAAACTAGTTCAGTCTTCCCTCCTGACACTACTCCTACTAGAAAGCTGTCCCAGAACCCCACTAATATGGCTAAAATGCTTCTTCTCATTTCTAGCCTACTTTAATGTAAGGCCATTTGACACACATTTGTTTTTGTGCCAGTATCTTCCTTTAGTTTAAATAATCATTCTCTCCCTAATAATTACCTCTAATGAATATGCAGATAACCAGTACAACCTTTCTCAGACACCACCTATGTAGACTAAGTAGAGCTCTTTTAGGCTGTGCTATTCAGACAGGCTCTCTCAAAAGCTGACCACCTTAGTACTCATTCTTTGTTTGATTTCATCTTTCCTGAACATGGGTTGTCACAAATATGACCAGCAGCTAGGATCATTTTTTGCAGTCTACTGAAAGAAAAAAACGGATTCTTTTATTTTAAAGCATGTTTAGTAAAACAGGCCCAATAAAGGAGAGTGGTCAAGGACGTCCCACTAACTATGAGCATGAACAATATTCCACTAAGATAACATAAAGTTCTTTCCATAAATGAATCATATACAAAGAAAGGTAATGCCTACTTCTTAAGGCAGGAAAGGGCAAGCAACAATAAATCTGAGTACCCTCCTCTCCATTAATCCTCTCAGGCTTTAACACTGAAGCCAAATGATGACAGTTAAACGTGAATGCTAGTTCTGTTTTTGTTGATCATTTTAACAGATGGACTGGAGAAGGTGTGGGTGTGCTGTGAAATGGCAATTACTGCAGGGATAGAAATGCAGTTGGATGAAAAGATACAAATCAAAAAAAGGAACAAAGCAGATGAGGGAAGGGAAAAATGAAAGAAAAAAATTCTGGTGACCTTACATTTCACTATATTTTTCTGCTGAATTCACCAGTGAGATATTGAGCAAATGATCGGTAATGATAACAGCTATGTCTGTACTTATTGTACCCAAGCCACAATTCTGCTCAGATCTTTGTATACATATCAAATTGATTCAAGCAAGAGAGTTTCTAGGAATAGAGGTTTCCAAATAAACCCATATTTATACCCTTTTTCACAGGACACAGCTAAAATAGAATTCAGATCTCTCCTCAAAATGAACTATATATTCCCAGCTCCTGTGTGGTAAACAAAGAGCTCCTTTCTGCTTGGCAATCTAAGCAACGGGCATGCTAACAGCATAGAAAGGGAAGTGTGACAGCAGCAGGGACAGCAAATGGAGGGACCCCAAAATAATGAAAATAAGATTGCAGCTAATAACAAAGAGCTATCCTCTTTTCTTCCCAGCTCTCAGCTCTTGAATACATTTTATTTCGAATTCTTATTCACAATTCACTGGTCAGTGTCTGTCAATAATTATCTGATCTTGTTTTTTTTTCCCTCCCCAAGGAAATAAAAGCTTCATTTTGATCAAGAAAAGGGGAGGAGGGGAAGGGGTCACTCTGGGACCTTGATTTACCTTAACTGTTTTCTCTCTTATGTGAACACATTCTCTGCTGTATTGCACAAGTCAAAACATTTAGAGACTATGCTCTATGGCAAAACTCAGCCAGAACAATTTGAAGATCTAACGTCTGATGATCTGCTCCCTGGCATACTCAAACCATCAGAAAAATCAAACAACAGAAAAACTGTTGTGTTTACCTTACGGAAAAGAAACTAAGCTAGAGAGAGACTTGGTGACTTCCTTAGTCATGAAGAACAGCTGTCTCATGTCTCAGGGTACAGCCCTAACCTCTGCAGCGTTCTTTCCATGAAAATACTTGAAAAAATATTCTTTCTTTCTTTAAAAATCTATTTTAAAAATACCTTTTAAAGTGTCTCATATTTTTGTTATTTTTTCCAATCAGTGCTACTTACACACTGCAAGTGTGATGGCTACTGGGTTTGCAGAAGTAAGGATACTAGTAATAGCATAAAGAAATTTTCACCTACGTCACCAAGTAGAGCATGAGCTGGTTTTGTAATGAATGAAAAAAACCCCAGCTGCAGCTGTCAGGTAATGATGTAAAGAGAGTTGTGAAGGGAGTTTCAGTTCAATTCTTATCAGACAGGTGTCTACATCCCAACAGCACCATCACAGCTGGCACAGACTGATGCTGTTGTTAGCAATCTCAGAAGAGAGGCCGAGCACTGATCTGAGAGTTTATTTATAAATATTTTAGCAGACTGAAGAACCAGGAGGAGTTTTAAATTTACATTTCTTTATACATACTCCCACTCAGAATCTGTGAGCTTAGTAAATCTGTATAAAATCATCACCAGAGCCTGACAATAGGATTTACAAGGGCAATGTACCCATAAAGACAGAAGCCTCCACTGACAAGCAGGCAATCTTGCTTTCCAAAATGATTTTAATTGCTAATTTTTTTTAATTCCCCAAAACATTAACACAGTGTTAATGAAGGATACAATCACTACACAGTGCTCACCCTTGCAGGGTCTCTGTTGTAGTGATGGGATGTATCCTAGATGCAAAGAATCTGAATGCAAATGGTGCCGAATGCCAGGAGCTCAACACTGTGGGCCTAATCGTTCTCAGGACCACAGGGCACAAGATGAAAGCGCAGACAAGAAGACACTTGCTCTGAAGGCTGCTAGAGGATAATGTAGAGCACAGGCAAGATAGAATATAATGCAGGTTGTGCAGCATGAACTGAGAAGACATCACTTTTGTCAGAAATGTAAGAATAGCATACTCTGTCTAATAGCAAAGCTTCAAATAAGTCTAACAGTTTTGACCTTCAAACAGTTATATCATGTCCCCAACAAACTGCTGTACCAGCCAGGAGAGCCAGACAACTCGGGTGGACTCCAAAGTGTTTAATGGGTTAGAGATGATGTTGTGAGGAATTTCTTCTAAATGCCCACTGTTACATATGAATGAGAATTATGAGGCTAAAGAAGAGACACAAAGGTAATCTGCCTTCATGATTCAAAAGAGGAGGTAACTAACTTCTTTCCAAAGACTCCGCCAACTGCACTCATTCTTTGGTCAGGAGGAACACACAGGAGTGGCAGTAAATCACGTTACCTTAGTTATTCAACCATAAGCCTTGCTCACATGACTCACAGCAAATGCCTTCTTACCGTGAGACGTTTCGAGGCATCCACTTCAATCATCCCCCGCAAAAGGTTCTGACAGTCTGGGGGGATAAAATGTGGCATGTGGAACACTCCACGTTTCACCTTCTCCAACAGTTGCCGCAAGTTGTCGTCATCAAAAGGCAGGGCACCCTGCAGGGATGTAACAGAGTGGTGGATGGGAGAGATGAGCGAAAGGGAATTGGAGAGGGGAAAAAGAGAACAGCCAGGATAAGCATGGCGAGAGAATTGAAAAGAGAAAGTCAGCACATAATAAATTATTATAAAAAGTGGGAAAACATTTTATCCATTGAAAATAAAGCATTTCTTAGTGCTGCTGTATTTTCTCCAACATAGGAAACAAAACTGAGGACACAGTTTTTTTATTAGACCTTTAATTAGAAAATGACTACCAGTATAAAACATAATACAAAATATGAAATTGCCTTTCCAGGCAAATTCACCAAAGATGCATGGATTCACTTAAAATCAGCTCAAGCTTTTGATCTGCTGGTATTCCTCCTGGGCATACTTTCACAGCAGCAATGTTTATCGTCTCCTTACTTTTAATCTTCCTGAGACACATTTATTGCAGACATTGAAAAGGAGGTGAATAGCATTTGAGAGACTTTCAGTAAAGAACATCCTCTTTCTGATGGAGCAGTGAAATGACTCAGCTGAAAGAAATCCTAACCAACATTAGCCTTTGGAAGCAGCAGACATTCTACCTGTTTAATATACTTCATCCAGTTCCCATGCTGTGGTCAGGTCATCAGTTCCTATTGCTTCCCTACTGTAGCTCACTTACATGAATGGTTTGAGGTTTTTTCAGCTGAAATTACATTTTGAATAGATCATCAGCTTCCCACAAAAAGCAGCAAAAGATCTATCCTTGCTGCAAGGACAAAAAGGGAAAAAAGAAGTTGAAATCTTTAGGATAACTCCACCAACTGAAGCTGATATCCTTTTATAGCGGGTCTGCACCTTCCTAGATGTTCTCACTTCCTTCTTTCACTGCCTAATTCTAGTAGGTGCTGAGCTTCCTTGATTTCCAGGATGGTTTGTGGGAAGCTGCAAGCTGTCAGCTGCTGTGATAATGAACCTTTAAATTGTCAATTCCGGCACCGCTCTTACTACAGTGAGTAGTGCATCTTTATAAGCAATCCTGTGTCTATGGTTTATGGAGACCAACGGCTCTATTTACGGAAGCCTCAGAAAGACCACCTGATGGCAACTGCTACTGGGCACTATTTACTGTTGTTTGTTCATTCAAGTGGCCTTCAAGAGAGAGCCTTCCTCTATTCTGTAACCAGTCTCCTGAGTTACCGACTTTTTTCCTAACCATTCCAGACTTAAAGGAAAATCAATTCTAATAGTTCAGTACTTTGGCTAACGCAATTTAAGCCATGATGAAGTCAGCAAGGCTGCTTTGTGGCATTTCCTAAAAGTAGCAACTACAGCTCTTTTATTACTACCACCTGCTACTATAGCTTGAGAGTTTGTGCAGGGTTTGTCCTGACGTAATTAACTAGAGAGCTCTGCACTCTCCATCAATAATAGACTTTTTTCAATTGTTTTGCAGGCTCATGTATATATACATGAACAGATGAAGATTCAGCAACAGAAAGACACCAAATCTTGACAAAGAGTCCTCCTGAAAATGAAAAGTACACTTCTCCAAATCCTAACCATCTTGACACACCCTCTCTTCTGAATTCAAGAAGTTATATTAAGAGCTCATTATACAGTTGTATTTTATCAGCCATGAAAATAGCTGCTCAGGAGCAATAGATGACCAGGTGCTATCTAGTGAAATAGTTAAAATTCTCCCCTTGCAATGTCACAATAAAAAATCTAAAACTTCAAAAATGACTAAAAAGAAAAAAAGAGTAATATTGGTTAAGGTGAATTAAAGCATCATACTGAGATTACTTCAAGGTATTTTGATTTGGACCATTAAAAAAATTACCTGCATATTTCTTGAAACAAAAATCCTTTAAAATTTTCAAGTGTTTTAAACAAAAATAATGTGCAGAATCTAACTCTGATCATACATTGTACAAATACTTTTGTCAAAATAAAACATTTAAGTGAAGTTCTTAAGTTTACTAATAAAAGTACAAGGACATCAAAATTTGACTTCAGGCTTGTTATTTTTATAATTGTAGGTGATCAGTTGAACTATTACAGATATAAAAAAATTAACACGCACATAAAATCTATTCTCACATACAGTACCCAATCTGCACATGCTATATACTTATGTGAACATAAATTATATTTTCCTACATTATACTATGGAAATTGATAACAAATGCTAAGCCTATCTGCCTTCAGCTGGACACCCAATTGTTGTATGTTTAGAAGGATTATATTACCACTGCAAATCGGAATAAATTCCGGAGAAAATTGAAATTTTGATCAAAAGAAGAAGAAGTTATAAGATACCCACTTTGAATCCTAAAGAAAGTATTACTGAGCCAGATGGAAACTAATTTAAACTTTGTACTACTGGCTCAGTTTTATATTCCCAAGTGTACCAAATTAAATGTAGCTCAATGCTTGCATGGAACAAAATTGTTGCGCTCAAATCTTCTCTTGATAAAACACTGCAGTTAATGTATGCATATACCTACTGAAACACATGTATACACATAGCAGAAAAAACCAAACATTTCCCAAATCCAGCCATATTTTGATCCTGTGAAGGACAACTTATTTGACACTCTCTGTATCCTGAAGTTTTAACCCTGCACATCCTTTCCAGTCAAAAAATGTACTCCAATATCATAACACAGTAAAGAGCATTTATGGAGACAGGTTTTTGACGCTTGTCTATGCTCTCCTGTGCAAGGCAGCAGCATTTCAAAGAGGCAGTGAAATATTCCTCATGCTTTTCCTTTGGGACTGATGTAGAAATAAGAGGAAAGGATGCAACTGAGAGATATAAAAATAGGGGAACTAAAAAAACCCATCTGTACATGATGTCAATAAAATCACCGTTAAATACAGCAGCATTTTTGATTTTTCTTTTCTTTTTAAAGGATAGCGCAAGGAAGATGACTCACCACTAGCAACGCAAATAAAATGACTCCGCAGCTCCAGACGTCTGCTTTCCTTCCATCATATTTTTCTCCCTGTGCAGCAATGACACAGAGGTTCAAAAGACTGCTCACTAGTAAATGAATTACTTATACTTGAAGAACAAGAGAGGGGAGAATGGGAAACCCCACATTTCAACCACTTGCTTCCCAAGATGGCCCTCCCAACTAGGAGGCCATCCTATTGACGTTTTATGAACAGCTGTATTTGGGATTTGTGAGAACAGGATCAGAAGTGGGGAGTAGGGTAACAATGGTTGACAACTCACAAATGATTAGATGTGGCACCTAAACAGTGCCAGAGGAGCATTAAGGACGTCAAGAAGATGTTTTTCTCTTCCCTGGTTCTTCGGGGAGCTTGTCACCAGTCACATCATTTGCAAACTCATAGTACTCTCTGGACAGTCTCTTCTGTACACTTTTTGGTTAGCTTTACATTAAATTACATATTTTGAAAGCGGGGAATCTTGGCCACTGAAATCTTGGATACTTATTTTCAGAGTACAAAGGGAGGGTAGAGGGAAAGGATAGTTCGTATCATTTAACGGAAACCAACAGAAACAGCTAACCCTGGTTCTTCTACTGAAATGACAGCTACATCACAGACAGGAAAGCATAGGGGACTGCATCCCCTGGGTGGAAAGATCAAGTTAAACGAGGGTACTGTATTTCTGTCTGATCACGTGGCACAAAGGGTACTGTGAGAATAACACACGACCATTTCATATGGTCGAGGTGGCTTGATTCAGGGCTGAGCCAAACAAACAAAACCGTAGTTACATTCCTTGTGTCCTTTCCAACACTGTCTGCATTTTTGACAGATTTCCTGTACAGAAGGTCTACTGCATACTTGCAACGAATGACACTTTAGTAGTATTTTTACACAGTAATGTAACCAACTTACCCGGATGACTTCAGGGCAAGCATAGTGTGGTGATCTGAAACACAAAATACAGTCAAATGAGCATGTAACAGCCTGGTATTTATGGATTACATGCATTCCCATTTTGTTTAGCGGAATCATGATTGGCTTGCCTATACAGAATTCAAGTGTGCAAAACCAGCACTTTTCTCCTTACCTCAATGAGAACACATTTCTAAGAAACTCACAAAATGGTCAAGAAGTGGCATAATTCAAAATTCAATGGTCCTACTATGAATTTCTTAAAAGTGAGGAAGGAATAGAAGATCAAGCATATTCTGTGATTATATAGAATTCCAGCTCCCTAACCCCAGCCTTTAACTTGGCCTTGTATCAAATTAGAATGAAGGCACATGCTGGATGGCCTTTTATATGAAAAAAGACATATAAATATTTTCAGACAAAACACATGCATTCCTAAACTATGCCTTGCATCTCTTCTGCTAAGATTGCTCTCAATTACTCCAGTGGTCATAAAAGCTGTCAATACATGATTTCAACATGCAATTTTTTTTTTCTTTTAAAAAACTAAAAAGAATGGACAGTAGTACTATTACCTAGTGAGTTAATATATTCTTTTCGCATCCTTCTACCCATATATCTCTGGTTTGATTCCTGGCTGAGAATAGTTAATTACTTCAACTTGCCAGGCAATCATTTTAATTCCTAAAGATTATAGCCACAGCTATTTATTTTATAGCCTTCATTAAAGTAACTTGACAAGTGAAAGGGATGCAAACTGTCTGAGACCTGTGTGCAAATCATGCTATTGTTTATACTGACACCTCCCAGCAGTCTCTGAGCCTGTCTTCATTTGTGCATTTGTTTCTTGTGACAAATACAATCATGGCTGGGCAATACCTGTCTCACAAAGTAATGAGCAAAACAGAAGAACCGTGAGGTTAGCTTTGTGCTAGGACGCTACATTAATGCCCAGTGAGACAGCCCATTAATTGAATTTCCATACACACTATGCTTATCCTATGGCAAAATATCATCCCATGGGCATGGAACACTCTGATTTGGTATCACAGCTTTTGGAAGACCATGATAATAAACTCAGGATACACTTGGGACTGCAGCTATCTTGACAGCAAAGCTTAAGAGAGGAGAGAAAAAATTTAGAAAAGGTGGAATTCAGAAGTCTAGTACAATATTTAATGTACCCCACTCACTCCACCCCCATTTAACAGGTTATCGCAAGTATTCTAACCGGGTCTATCCGCTGAGTAGTGCTCCGAAGTGTCTTAATTAAAACTGGATTTTAAAACCCTCGATTTGAGAGTTAAAACAGAGAATGAAAACCAGAGCCTTCCTTCAGAGAGCTGGCCAGAGCTGGTCCTTGGGAGCCCAAAAAGAATGGACTTGTGGCTAGTGGGTAGGACAGATTACCTGAGCAATCTTGGCAGCTCTGTCGCTGGCAACCATATAGACATGGACAAGGTTACTTTAACATTTTTAAAAGCTGCAGCAGGCCATAGTTTGAAAAAGGTGACCAGAACCTCACCACAAGTCTACTCTTCTGACTAAAACAAAAGCAATGCCACCACAGATTTCATACCTCACAAAAGTTTGTATGACTGAATTCACTGAGATTTGTATGAGGTTTTAATCTTTTAGGGCAAAAGTTTCTATGGTAACAAAGAGCGTGATGGCAACAATAATGAAATAAAGCTAAAGCAGACAGTATGTTAATAAAATTGTTGCTTCTTGACTAAGCAGGGGCTGATCCGGGGGGACTTGCAGCATATTGCTGTCCACTGCTGGAAAGAAAGTGAGGCCAGAGTGAGACAATGAATAAGGTTATGTACGTGTTCCCAAGCTTCCAACACACATTGTTGCCTGTGAATTTGCTTCTTTATAGCAAACCAACATCTACTCTACACCTGTTCTTTTTAATACACCAAAGCTTTAACCACTAAACAGTTATGTCACTGGACTAATGCATGGTTATACAAGCTTTTAGAAGACAAGTCAAATTATTCTTTTGAGGATGCTTGACTACTGGTGCTGTCTTTTTGTTTTTCATGTAATAAAAACAGTGTATACTGTACAGGCCACCCATAAGGTTCACACAAATCAGAATTAAGGAGCAGCACCAGAATTGGGATTGCAACCCGGGACTGGACAAGCACAGCCAGCTCTCACCAGTGCTAGATTGCTTAGGCAGAAGAGTGAAAGAGGGCAGTATGGGAGCTGTAAGGAAGGTAGTAATGCAACTATAATTTGGAAAAAAAACCAACACAGTAGCAAAAAGAGTATAGGAATTACATTAGATCATGGACATTCACTCCAGAATAGAAAGACCAGTTCTGACATGTTCTATATAGCTGAGTCACATTAGGTTTACTGGAAAACATATCTGGGGGAAACAAAGGAGTGCAGACACAGTCTAGGTAACTGTTGAGTTCCTGTCACTTAGTGTGTCTGAGTTTTTCTGCCTTGCATGCATTTTAGCTTCTGTCAGGTATGATGCTACCATTGCCTTTACTACAGAAGGTGAGTCATGAAGACACACAGTACATTAAATGGCTGCCACAGGTTGTGCCTGTGGCTGAGCTAGAAACTTAAGCCAGACCTCTCAAATTCTGCATGGTATCCTGTACAGTTCAGCATCATCCTTCAGCACAATACTTTTTGGGTGGTCATGCCATCTGGGCACTGGAAGAATCAGTAACAGAATTTGCATAGTGCTTCTGAAGTTTTTACTTGTATGCGATGACTCCAACAAAGACTTTAGAACTCTTAATTGTGGATGCTGACCAATGCAACCACCTTGACAGCTTCCTGGGCTAATATCATTGAAAAGAAGAACGCAAGCATTGTGAAGAACCCAAGAAAAGTACTAACCAAGATAGGCTATGTGTCCCACTAGCAAATGCACTTAAAGCATTTACCCTCCTGAGGTCAGTTGCAGTGCAGTGGAATCTGCTATGTGTCTTACAAAGCACCACTGAAATTCTGCTAAAATCTAGGAGAATGGGCAGAGAAAATACTATAATAAATCCTTTGAACAAGTTGGATTGATTTGATCATTCAACAGCTGCACTACAACTGCCCAGAAAGCACAAGTTTCTGGCATAGCCATTCTGAATTCTTGCCAGCACATGATAGCTAGGTATCTGCAACGTTATCTTGGCTATCAGCTCTAAAAAGGATCCTCCGGATGGCCAGAATCCATAGAAAACTCATTTCCATGCTGCCAATCACACAGCAACTTCAACTGCTTTAGAGAGAAAACTCAAATTTAATCAAAAATCTATTTATCTTTCTACAGAGTCATGAATATTTCTTTGGGTTTTATCAATAATTATTCAATATAGGTGTGTGTCAAGAGCAACATTCTCTGCCTCTTCCCCTAGGCCACCTCCTCATCGTTCAGCTACATCTCTGTGCAGCAAAAGCCACAATCTGCCCTTGATAACAAGTAAGTGTATCGCTCAGCAAGATCAAGAAGCAGATGCTGCCTGTGGGTACTGCTGCTGCAAAAGCATCGATGTTGGCAGTGTTTATTTCAAGGGTGATGTGGAGTTTCCCAGGCTAGTCTGCCTGGGGCTGGAAGGGCTCTCTGAATGGTCATTCACAGCTATGACTCTAGGACACAGTAATCTTAAGGATCTTGAAGGACCTTAGCAAAGCATCTATGTGGATTTCAACCAGAGGAAATGAGCCAGAGTGCAATGGTGAAATCCAGGACAGCCCTGGACAGATAAGTCAGGCATTCAGAAAGAAATGTATATATTCTTGATGTATCTATCCTGAATTTCATCTGAGGAATTAGAAAAGTAGTTCTGAATCTGTGCACATCAAAATACAGTAGCACAGCTACAGTAGATCTGAAACAACCGGGGCCATATCTTCAGTGCAGATGTGATGTGCCTGCGACCTACAGGCCTCATTATGTAGGTAAAAGAGACCTGCACTGTGCACACACAAATCAACTGCCTATATATAGTTTATCTGGGAATATACAGTAACTGCTTTTCCAGAGAAGCAATTGGTTGATCAAGAAGCATAGGGAAAGCTGTGTGATCCTACTCCACAGTGTGACAAGTCACGTGTTATACTGCCTGATGGGTTCCCAGACCCCATCAAAGATGAGACCCATGCCTTAAGATGGTACTACCTGGGGAAGAAGAAAAGCTTTTTTGAGTGCCATTCTTTAGGCCTCACAGCTGGAGGGAGAGTTTCTGTAGAGAAGGAGGAACAAGAAGTCTCCTTCCCTCTGTTTGTCTTATGCGTGAAGTTACCTTGATACAGGAGGTTGTACAGGCACACCAAGTCCTTCCATGTCTAGCTGGTTTTGCTGTTTCTTGGATGCTAGAGGCACTTCTTCAACCCCTGTTAATCACCGTCTCTAAGCTGGCTTTCAGAGACAGAGGCTATGCACTAGTGCAAAAGGCCACCTGTGCTTTCCCCCCATGCTGGGTAGCAAAGGGTTGAGATTAAGGGGAACACCAGAGGACGAGCAAAATAGATAAAGAAGAAGGACACGTTAGGGCATCCTGAGCAGAGAAAGCGATAGCCACAGATCACACAGAAAAGTAAGAAGGGGGAAACTGAAGAAATGGTTCCAGTAGCAGTGAGTAGTTAAGGCTGTAGTAGCTGTAGGTAAGGCTGTAATTAAGGTAGTAGCTGTAGTTAAAGCTGAGTGCTATTTTGCCGTTAAGTTTCAACTCAGTCATTTAGCTTTATATGAGAAAACTCAGCATCTAGCCCTCAGCTAGATCTTACAGCTGTTTACTCCTTGAGTGCAATTACGTTTTTTGGGAATCTGCAAATCAGTTTATTAATTAATATATCAGTTCAAATTATTAAGACTTGGAACCTTTCAGAGATCTGACTTTAAAAAATGAAACAGACCCCTATATTAAAAAGGCATAAAATTGCAAAGTTCAGTATTCAAAAGTTAAGAACTGCTAAGTCAGTGTGGGCCGGTGAATGTATTGCTGTCCCCAACACTTCTGTTTTACTTGTGGGAAGCCTGGAGCAACGTGAGGGAAGTTTAGTGCCACAAAGGACAAGCTTGTGATAGAGGCAGCTGATTGACATACTGGGGAATCAAACTCTCTCTCTGCCCCTGCCATTGAATCTTTCTGTGAAAGAAAATGAACAGGTGCCTTAAACTGAGATGTTCACAGGTAATTATGAGTTGCAGGTTCCCCAGTTTTCAAAATCACAGTGTGACACATCTGAAGTTTGATTTACAGGGTTTATAAGCACATGGAGCAGCAGCTGCAGTCGGCAGGCACTCCGCTGTACAAGTTAAGGACTGTTATCAAGCAGAGTATTCTGAGATATTAGGCCCCAGAGTATCCAACTACACACTCAAAACTGGTTGGTAATTTTGAGTTGCATTTTGCAGAATCACATGTCCTCATATAAATGGAAATAACCAGATCAATGTGGCAAATATAATATGAAAACAGTATAATTAATGTTTGTAAGCCTAAGATAACATGATGAAAATCCTATCTAGCATTCATAGCAAGGCTTGAATGCAGTCAGCAGAAATTATGAATGAGTCCATAAAATGAAAGATAAGGAAAAACCAAACATTAAATAGCTGTTTATTAAAAAAACCCCACACCATCCAAACACCAAATGAGGCAAAGATTTCTTGGAAAAAAACTGTACAAACTTGTAGTTAATGGCCATATCCTAATATGCATGGGCTAAGTCAATGCTATACTGGCAATGTGAAGAATACCACATCTTAAATTCTCAGTGCTTCATTTTGCAGACTTAAACCTCTTTTAACATACCTTAGGATGTATTATAGGCAAGGCTGGTATTAACGGTTATTAATAAGGTTGTCTGGTATTTCCCTTTATAATCCTCATTTTAAATTGCTTATGACTTACCATCAATTTATCAACTTAACAACAGTTTTCCTTGCTTTTTGTCTGCCTCAGACTGGCTTTATGTTTGTGTGTGCATGCATCTTGTGAACAGGCCAATACGTTTCCACTATATAAGTCTAACCTGAATTAAATGTTTTTTCCCCTAAAAAAAGAAAATTTCTACTATCCTCAACTGCAAAGGGAAAACTTGATATGTTTGTTTGCATTCTCTAGAAAAATATATGCAAACTAGAAAACTGCAGTTTGCATTTACTAGCAGAAACTCTCTAAAGCATCAGGATCAAAATTCTACCCGCACTGGTAACGCTTCACAGAACAATTCTTCTACCTGAAACTGACACTATGAGCTGCTATGGCTGGGGGTTATCACAAGGTACCAAACTTTAAAACAAAGTGAATGCAAAACCAAGGGGAAATAGACCTAGGACTGACAGCAACTGACTGGGACAACCAGGTAGGAGAAACTAGAGCTGGAACCTAATGGAAAAGGATCTGTGATTTGGGACCAAATATGGAGCAGAAATGACTGGGAGAAGTCAGCAAGACTAGAGTACAAATTAGGGAAGGAGATGGGAGCGCAGTGCTGGTAATGGAAGCTCTTGATGAGATTGGGTAAAAAGTACTAATTCTGGCATTTCCAATTTTAAGAGCCTAAATTTGCAACCCTAACAACACCTGGATGTAGGACACTTGCATATGTTTTAGGCAACATGCACACATTTATTACAAAGGGCAAAGTATATGTGCAGCATCATGTCTTGTCATTAAAATCAGAAGTGGTGCTTGGACACTGAGGTGTGTGGCAACTGAATATCGCTCTTCTAAATTACCTACTCATGACAGGTGTGCTGATACACCAAATACAGATGTAAGGGAATTGGGAGGTAGATGATCTCTGCCAGCATTTCTAACATACACACAGTGCATTGGTTGTTATACACACCTTAAGTTCAAAAAGATCCAGTAACCAATCATAATGAGAATAAGTGATTTTTTTTTTAATAGAACCAGGTAATCTGTGGGTCTGCAAAGTGTTGCTAGGAATTGCTAGGGAGAGCTGAGAGCAGAGGAATTGACTGTGCTGGGTTTAGAAGTTGCTGTTTACTCCATTATGCCACCAACAGGCGCAAGGCTTTCTTCTCACTCTCAATAAGATCATAATCAGCATCGCTCTTCCCACATGCACAGTTTTCTGGATGAGAGCAGGGGTTCCCTGTGGAGACACTAATATGGGGGAACCGTTGCATATAGTCAGTTAATTGTGGGGCTATCAGCAGTGGTGTCAGTCTCCATACTGACTGCTTCTGCAGGGATTGGGTCTGGTGCAGGAATGAGCTATGTTTACATGTCAGCTCTGTCCTAGCTCTTGGTTGGGATAGAGATATTTGGAGGCAGGCAGCACAGAGACTAGCACTGCTGTGGGTTCTCAGTCACCTGGCAGCTTGCAGCAATCTCCATCCAGTAGGACTCAGTGTTTCGGAGCTGTGATGAGTGAAATGGAGAGAAGTGATGACAAAATTTACTTTGCCAGGTTTCTGTAAGGAGCAATGGGGAATTAAGAATGATCTTTACAAGCTCCCAAGAATCCTATCCTCTTTCAGTACTTCATTTTAGCCATAAGCCCTCTTAGTTCAAGAAAAGGGAACAAGGTACAGGGAATGTCCCAACCCTGCTTACTTTTCCAAGACTCCTCTAGAAATGACTGCAATTCATGTTCAGAGAAACTTGGGCACTGCAATGACTTGCTAAGATGGAGATCTGAAGCAGAGAAAGGTAATGCATCTTGTCTAAGACCACCCTGCATGCCTTCAGCAGAGGCAGAAATCAAGATCAGATTATCAGAGTCTCAGTCCAGAGGTTTAACCCTAAGGCACTCACTCTTCTTGCCTAGTGACAGTTCAGGATGGATTGGACAATATTTACCATTCTGAAACACTGCGAGGCAGCACGCTGGGAAGAACCGCTGTGAAAAGAGACAGGGGAGTGTCTCTTCATGTTATTGCCTGGATGGGTAAAGAGAAGGGAGAGCTGAAGAGATCTAAAATAATAGAAGCAGCATCCTACTACATCTGCTGCTTCCTTCCTTGTCTGCTGTCTGCTCACAGACCTCCTCTGCTCTTGGAGGAATGCATAGATTCACTGTATCACTTTGGCATTTAAAGGACCATCTCTCCATGAGACTGCAGAAAATGCTGTGCAGAATTATTCCTGCAGACCCTACACACAGTTCATCTTCCCCTCAAGGATTTAAAGACACACATTTAAATCTACAGCTTATTTCTCTGTGCTGTGTATATGCAGGATTTGTGCTATATATATTTCCAGCAGTGGGGATTCATTACAATCAAGGCCCAATGCACAGTCTGTCAGTGACAAATTATGTGAATGAAACAGCAAGCCCATCCTTACCTCCCTCTCCTACACAAACACAACTGGATTGAACTTTTATGGTTTTCTTCAGG
This sequence comes from Limnodromus scolopaceus, assembly GCA_028565335.1. Taxonomy (NCBI): domain Eukaryota; kingdom Metazoa; phylum Chordata; class Aves; order Charadriiformes; family Scolopacidae; genus Limnodromus; species Limnodromus scolopaceus. The sequence continues at coordinate 50,413,829 of JAOXNO010000041.1, read as the reverse complement.
TAGCCATTACTGCTACAGAAAACCATGCAGCTTGAAGGCACAGCTCCCAGAAAACACTGACTCTGAGGTATTCAATACAGCAAACTTCAGTCTACATGATTATCTTCATGAAGCCAGTCAAGGCTCTGTGGTAACCTAAAGCCTGCCCGAACTTTGGTCTAAACTTAGCAGTTCACTCGTGACAGCAAAGAATTCTTGACTGCGCTCTAACCACTCTGCTGTACTGACAAAGTTGGCTGCATCACACGGCTCAACCCCATCTGATCCTCCCACTCTGATTGACAGAAATACCTGGAGACTCCTTGCGTGACTGTCAATGGAAATGTTACCATTTCATCTCATTATCAGTGTTCACAGCACAGATAAAACCATTCTGGAAATTAACTTCTGGGTGCACGGAAAAGCATCTCATTAAAGCTCAGTATTTCAGCCATGATTCACTCTGTTTTGTTCCTTTTCATGCTGGCTGAAAGTACCAGCTACAAGCGTAGGTAAAACTACTGCCTTGAAAAGCCCTGAGGTTGGTTACTGTATGTGTTCCAAGGGAAAGGGAATCTTAACTGGATTGCCTTTCTTTGTGAACAGTGTGGCATATTGTTATATATTCCTTCCTTCCTTCCTTCTTCCCTTCACCCCCCAAACCAGAGAGATCATAAGACACCAGTATCAGCCGTGCTGGGCTCCATGCCAGGAGAATTAATGAAGTGGTGTAATAGCTCACACAGAGGCCTAGTGATTGGCACCACACTTAAAATGCATCTGCAAGGCAGGAGATCATAGTGTTGCTGCTGTGTTCTGTTTATTACAGGCACGTCTCTTCCGTCCCATTGATTTCTTTATTAGCGCGTTTTACGGTTGCAATGTGGAGGCTGGCTCTGCTTGAAGCATGGAGGTTTGAATTCCACCACAGCTTATGGAAAGGAAGTCTGCCTTTGAGACTCTAGACCTGCATGACAGAGCCCAGCCCTAACAAGAACAAGAACCCTACCAACAAGTTCCCCAGGAGTTTGAAAAATCCTACAGGGCAAAGTGAGACTGGGTTGGTTTTTATACTTCCTTTTGGCTTTTTTCATGGAAAGAAGGGGGAAATTTTATCTAAAGAATATAGAGACTTTGTGGTAACTGCAGGGAGGATTTCATTTCCTAATCTATAAGGGAGGTTTGAAAGCAGATGCAAGCAACAGATGTGTGGGCTCATAGCTCCTTGCTTTTCATCTGTGCTGTTAAGAGGTCAAATCTCGGCTTGACATGGACAACGAAGGAACAGGTGGGTCTCAGTGTACTCATCAACCAGCATTCGATCACATAATGAACTTCAAATAATTTTGCTACCCACTATTCACGACTTGGAAAGCAGAGCTGTACAGCTCAGGGCAGAGAGGCAGTGGCTGGGCTGAACAGGGAACCATGATGGCTCCATGTCTACCCTGAATTGCCTTGGTTCAGAGCGCAGACTGAAAAACCATGGACTGTAACCAGCTGAGGATGGGGCTGGGCTGGAGTCATCAGATTCACGCTCCCAAAGGCCAGGAAGAGAAGGTCTGTACGGGAAGAACTGGAAATCTGCTGCAACTCCAGTTGCTGAGCTCGCTGTTATAACAAATTCAGACACAGCTAAAAGCTGGTGTAGTGGTGCCAGGCTGCAGCAGCTCGATGCAGTTGCTGCCTGCCCTTGCCACAGCTCCCTGCAGCAGCCCCCAGCACAGTCATCTCTGCACCAAGCTATAGTTATGGATGGGGCGATGGGGGCATGATCCAGTGGTGCCCCTTGAGAGGACAGCAATGAGAGAGCATCGTCCCCAGACACCATGTCCTGTCCCAGACCATGGACCCAGCCTTTGCTAAGCTGTTGGGCTTATTGCTGGCTCCCTAGGAAATTCCTAGACAGCTCTTGCTGGCAACTGTACTGCCATGGAAATGTTTTTAGATTGCCCCTGCATTACTCCTCCAAGCAGTCTGCTTTGCATCTGCATTCATGCCCTGCTTGTAATTGCAAAGGACCTTGCTGCCTCCCTGTCAATCCAGCATGTGAGCTGAAAGGAAGCAGTGTGGAGCATGAACAGGAAGAGTTGCAAGCAGGCAGCCTAATCAGGACATGCAAATTCCATTTCAGAGCCCCTCGATAAGTTTTTTTTTACACCCCCTAATATTTTTAAAGCCTCGTCTTAAAACAGCCAATGCTACTGCTTTCAGTTCCCCCAAATTATATGGCCAGTGAAAGAAAACACACACCAGCTTATGCAGATGAATCCAAACCTGAAAGCTTTGATTTTTATATCCATGTGACACCTACAGAGGCTTGCTTTTCAATGTAAAGCACTTAAAAACCCTTCTTTTATCTATCTGATACACTATGGGCATCATACCAATTTATTATCTTGCTGGGAAATAACAATGCATGGTGTAAGTCTGCAGGTCTTTATTGAAACCTTTAGTATAGACAAAATTTATGTCTGGAAATCTCTGATTTTTGCCATATGTTCTGAGACACTCACCCACAACTGGTTTCTAACAAGCTGTCCCCAACCTGCAGTGATGCCATCCCGAAGTCTGCTATCCGGATGTTGTTCTTTTCATCCAGCAGTAGGTTTTCTGGTTTTAAATCCCTGTGGCTGTAAAGAGAGGATCAAAATATGAGTTCAATTTTCCACGACAGCTTTTCCACTCCAAAACTTGTTCTTTATCCAGCATAGCATCCAACCTATTATATTTTAATTGATTTCCTTTTTTTTTCCCATCCCAAGCAGGAGAACACACATATCCAAGATACAGTCTTTGCAATACTCTAGACCATATCTCACATGCTCACTCTCTATGAATGCAAGTCTTAAGCCTGCAGCGCCCTGACAGGAAACGAACATCTTCAACTTCCAGTGATACCAACACAATCTAAGGGAGAGACCAAGGGAAACAGGTAGGAAGAGAATTTCAGCTTGGATTTAGGGCTGATATACTCCATCATATGCCAGCTCCTTAAGGTAGAAGGCAACACCATTAAGATATTCTGTCAACTACAGGAAACAAAATAGTGATATCTAGAGAAAAAAAAATCCTTGCTGTAAATGCTACTGCAAAAAAAACCTATTAGGAGCTGTTTACATTAGCATATAGCTTTGAAATAATGATGTAGATTATTTCTGATGGAGAAACCCCTTCAACGCAGCATTGCTTACAACTGAGGGTGCCTGCAGTGGGAAGGAAGAGAATTCCCTCCTTTCCATCAAAGCTTGATTCTCTTATTTGGCAATATGGGAAAAACCAGGTAGCCATTATCTTCAGGATGGCAGCTCCTGCTCTAAATCAAAGGTGTCATATATTGACTAATTTATTCATCTCCATTACCCACAGCCAACAACACTGTGCACCCATGTCTGCTTCTTAGTACTCAAGTGCTTTTGTACAACTATTACATTTACTTCATTTTATATCCAAAGACAAAAATCTTCCACAAAATTTGTGATGACTTTGCTTTTTTTTCTTTTTATTGGCAACTCTTGAAGAGTCACAGAGATGAGAAAAGCACTTCAGTCAGGCTAAAGATGAATCTCTTTTCTTGTTTTTGCTTATAAGTAGGCAAAATGAGTCTTTGATGTCTTGCTAATAAAAGCTCCAAAGACGAGCACTCAAACCTTGCAGGCAGAACGGCCAGATCCGGTGCGCAGTCAGAACACAAACCTGTGGGAAACGGTCAGCCAACAACACGTGTCAGGCAAAAAACAGTCATTTGCAACAACGGTTTACTACAACCAGTTGCCCTGACCAGAAACTGAACTTGGCAAAAGAACCAGCATGAGGATAGTCTAGTCCAGTGACATCCATAATGGAAAGCAGCCATTTCCTCTTCACTTTTTAAGACATTCCTCTAGCACTCCTCATGCACACAAGTATAGTTCTACCTCTAGAGCACTGTAAAGAAGGACAGTCTCTGCCCTCTTGGAAAAACATGAGAGGCATGACAATGTCTCGGAAATTATGTCCTCTGATCTGAAGAGAAGTCTGGAATGATCAGTTACAGACAACTTGTAAATAATGCAGGTCAATTCTATGCAAAACCAGAGCACACTGTAACAGGACACCTGGGGAATGTAACAGATATTTCCAAAGGGGACTTCCAAAACGGCACAAGTTCAAAGCAGGAACTGGTCATTTACCTTAGCACTGAGTCTTACGATTTCTCCACCTCCACTTTTTAAAGAGCATACACTTTGGTCTCCAGTCTTGTATTAACATGATGAACCCTATGCATTAAAGTGACCTTGTTAGCCATGGGCAAACAATCTGCTAGATAATGGAGCAGCATGATTCAGATTTGCACATATTTTGATCTGACAGAGCAAAAGGTGCTTTATCAAATCTATCTTTCGCATAGAAATCAAAGTTTCACAGTAACTGGAGACAGAAGACTTATTAGCCATATAATAAATATCAAGACAGTCATACCTACTTGACAGAAAAGCAGGAGATAAGTGACAAGGAAATGTTCCAGAGGCAGTGAATGAGCACTTAATGGCCACAAAAAGAAGGCCTGAATACCATCATCAAGGACAGCAGTCCTGGAAAAAGGCAAGATGGTCAACATCTGCCAAATCTGAACATGCTCCAGCCCCAGGAGTGAAATGGAGTGAAGAGCCCACAGTCCTAAGGCCAGCTAGGAAAGCTGTACACTAATGAGACAGTAGTGTGTGATTTAATCTTTCCTCCAGCAGACATCCTTGTCAGTTCTCATCTTACAACTGGTTTCATTAATGGGGGTACTGGGAAGATCTCATTTGACTGGGGAGATGCACTGAAGTTCTCCTGTCCGAGGAATGGGGCTCAATGGCAGGTTAATAGCTCCCTGTAAAGTGAGCAGTGCTTGTTTGATGCTATGAAACAAGAAACCTCTCTGTAGCTCAAGTTGAGTGTGTTGTTGAGCTTCTACTGTGCTTGGTTTTCCAGTGGCTATGGTTGTTTTTCAGTCTTGGCAACTGCTCCTGGCTGACTGCTGAACAGGTACATGGTGTAGAGGCTCAGGGTGCTGTTGCCTGTGCTTGTTCCACTGTTTGTGCACTAGCTGATATCACTCATACTTGCTCAGTCTATAGCAGGCAATTGCTGACATGTGCCTTTTGTACCTAAAAATTGAAATTCTTTGCTTATCCTAAAATTGTATAGGTTTTTAGAGATAAGGCAAGTTGAAGGAATGATCAAGGCACAGCATTACGTAAGCACAGGATGTCCACAAGCATTTCTCCAGCATGGATGCACAGTCATTACAAAACATCTCATGTTATTTCAGGAAAACAGTGCAGCTAAAGGAAATGCAAAAATGCTCCCCTTCCATGCCTCAAGGCTCCCAGCCTTAGCAGACCTGCCACAGGCCCTGGCTGAAGCAGAACATATGTGAAGCTTGAACCAGTCCCACTCCCAGACCACCGAGAGGTGGAGAAAGGGAAGGGACAACACCTTTGAAAATGACGACAGTATTCACTGGTGGAAAGGAGTCTCCTCCCCATTTCATCCTGTCTTCCCATCAGATCCACAACACAGACAGTTTTAGGCCTGGGTTTTTAGGGAGGATCAAGTGGAGAAAATGACATTCCAATAAAGTGGCAAATACATTCTGGTTTTTATTGGAGAGAGACTGCAAGACAGAGAGGAAAAAGAGGGTGCCACCATTCACATTCCAAATGTGGAGTAAGCTTCACCTCAGTGCTTGCTTTTTCTTTTTTCTCCAGACACTCACCAAACTAAAACAAAGAAAAATTATCTTGGTACAGCTCTTCACTATAGCCCATTGAGCAGAGTGTGGGCATTCATTGGTGACTCAGCCCTAAAACAGAACAACCGTCACAGAGCAGTTTTGCATCTCTCTGACCCTTCTGCATCCCTCTTTCACCACAGCCCCTAGTGCCCAGTATGGATGGTTAGCATAGGAATTTCATGGCAGCCTGAGTACTTTTGCATTGTGGCAGCACTCCTCTCAGAGATCAAGGTGCCAGTGGGATCAGGCAGTGCTTGCATATTCAACCACCAGAGAATTTTATGCCCCAATGAAAATTTTCTTCTAGCTATCCATTTTTCTGCTATCCATTGTGGGACCACTTTGAATTCATCAAGGCAACATCCTGGGGATAGAAGCCAGGCAGAAGTCTGCACCAGAGTGCCTGAACCAGCATCACTGCCACTGGGAATGAGACTTCCTCTCTGCATTTGCATTTCCCATCTTTCCATTGCCAGCTTTTCAAATGGCAGAAGGAAGAGAGAGGAACATATGGGAGTAGTGAAGCCTTGTTATAATTTACCTAAGAGCCCAGCAGCCCGGACAGCCTCATGCATTCATATTTGGAAAGAATTCTCTTGTGCCAAAATGAAACAAAACAAAACAAAACAAAAATCCCACTGTATGTGGTAATTACTTGGCATTAATGGTACATTGCAGAGTAAATGCATTTAATTTGGTCCCATTCCAGCTGATCTCTCTGGTTCTCCTGTCTTATATGACCGCAACAACTCCTCTCTCTGCAGGTGAACAGAGGACTCGTTACCCTTTCACTGTTCTAAAGACTCTAAATCTGTAGGGACTTTATCACATAGCTGGAAAATCAGAAGAGAAGAAAGCAGGATCTTTAGTGACAAACATGGCAAACTCTCCTATTGAGCCCTGCATAAGCTGATAAAGAATATGAAAGAGAAATACAGCACAGCAGAAGAAGTCAGTGTAACCCTGATCCAGGGTGGCCACAGACTGCCCAGAGCTCCTCAGCCAAGACAACGGAGCAAGAAGTTAGCTCCAGGAGCCTGCATAAGGCAGGCTGTTGAAGGGAGAGTGTGTGAGTGAAAGGGAGCCATTAAACAAACCATGACAGGGGAAGCACACACTGCCAGACTCTCTGTAACGTCCCTCTTTTACAGATTAGAACAAAGGCTTTATAATTCCCTTGCAGCACAAGGATACAGAGAGAGGTCTGAAAAAATTGTCCCATGGAAATGGGCAGTTTTTGGAGGCGGTGCATAGAAAATGAAAGGCACACATATGCATTAATATGTTCCAGCTTCCCACTTAAACACTGGCCACGCTTCTTGCTTTCTGGTCGCTCCCAGTGATGCGATTCAGACGGCTCCTCTAGCTCCCTCCATTGCCTTTCTAGTCCATCCTCCTGCTCTGGGAACATCCCCGGATCTGTACTGCAGGCAATTGCAGCATACATAAAAAAGAGAAGTAAAATACTCTCTCCCTGTCATCCAGGGTTTGCAGAAGATTTTTGGTGTAGTGACAGACTCCAGATCTTGGATTCAAAGGAGCTATGTCACCTGCACGAGGTGATGAACAAACCCCTTATTTTAAAGTGACTTTTGAGCTGAAACATTCATATCAGTTTCTATGACAACTCATTGTAGGTCACAGATTTCTAACCCAAGAAACCTCCTAATTGGAGCAGTTGCAGGTCATTTGTACTAATCAAATTGTTGGCTACTTTGCAAATGCTTTTCTTCCTGACCCCAAAATCCCAGAAGGGCCGGACCACAGAATAATTGCTCTGCAGCATGCCTCTTAAAAATGCTTGATATGATGCAAATAATTTATCAGTAATAATTAATAGTATAAGCAGCAATATTTTAATTTTCTTGAGCAAAAAAAGCATTTCCTCTTACTTTCTCTTGCTTCTGCAAATTGGAGCCAAATGTGTAGCTTGTATCTACCTACAGAAGAATCTTTGTTTAGAGCCATGGTTGCTATGCTCAAATTTAGTAAGTTTTCAGAGAATTCTGCAGAACAAATACAGTTATAGCTAGGAAAAAGGACAACATCTATAAACATATACGGAGACGTTTGTATGCATAAAAACTTGCTTGCTTTTTAACAATTAATTCCATCGATCTATTAAATATACTGTTCTTCCCTACCAGCCTTGCCTCAAAACATATATTCATGTATTTCAAAGCCAGAACAGACTGTCAGGGCTGACCACCACTGCTGTACTTGCCAGAGAATGTTACCTGGTTATGATTACAATAAGACTATGCCATTTTTGAGTTTCCAGTGGCTTATATAAAAATACAAAAACTTACAAAAATACATGTCCTCTGACTTTAGCTGAGCTGGTAACTTTGCCTTTGGCATTGCAGCTGCTGTACTTGATGGGCTTTCTCCGGTTGTCTTTACAGGGGAAATCTGAAAATTCCTCACTGTTTCAGAGTGAGTCTCAATCACAGACCTGAAACTCGTGGATTCAGGCAATGATTGGTGAATCTTAGCTCCCAGAAACAAACCTTATTAAATTCCACAATTTCTAGACTAGCTTCACATTTGGAGGCCATCACATTTGGATTATTTCAAACTGTCCAGCTGCTGCAGTCTTAAGTGTTCGACAGATCATCCTCACAGAACACCGTAGCATGCTCCTTATAAACGAAGCAAGGCAGAGCAGGATTCACTAGGAGGGTGGCACTATCCGACAGAACATGGCACCTGGCATTCTTCAGCTACCTCTGCTTCTCGAAGACATCCCAGATTTCTCCCTAAAATCGTGCTTTCTTTACTGACAATGCTCTGCAGCTCCTGCCTGCAGGAATATACCAGAGATTTTGGCCCTACTGCTGTCAGCTCTTGAAGCGTTATTTTATACGGAGCCTTCCCCCCTTCCCCTGCGCTGACGGAAAGAACGCAAGGCAAAAAGTCAAACAAAGCTCTTATTCATTGCCTCAGCCCTCTAAGTCACACACCCCCATGCCTACGCACGCACACACACCGACACTCTTCAGCAAGAGCCTTGTGCGTACTCAAGCAGGCAGAGCCCCAGGCAATGAAAGGAGAAAGGGCCCTCATAATTGTCATTTATCAATATTCATAAAGAACCTGCCTTAACCCCCTCTTGTGCACGCTCAGGAGAAAAAACATAAAATGGAAGCCAACCAAAATAAAAATAAAATGAAATAATCACCTCGCTGCTCATTACCGCAGGGGATTTCCTCTCAATGTCACCACTGCCCTGCGCGGTAATTGGCATTATCTGTTATCTCTGAAGCCATAATAAGGTTTGCCACGGGGCATTTTCTGTAATCATATTTTTATTTGTCAGCTCGTGAGGTACAGACACCAAAAATGAGCTTGACCAGAGCAAAAACCCAAAGGCCCACCACACGCGCGGGCCGCCAATCCCAGCTCCCGCCGGTGATGTCACACCCAGCCAATGAGGCGCCCGCCGGCCCCCCCC
>JAOXNO010000041.1:50392694-50404528 GCA_028565335.1 Limnodromus scolopaceus | reverse complement strand
TTGTAAGCCAGATGCTCTTTGGAGGAAGACATCTTCAGGATTACTGTAAAAGAATATTTAATTTTTGAAAATGAGGCAGGACATTCAAAAGGGACTACTGATTAGGGGCAGCCAGCTGAGACAGCTTAAAGGCCCTGAATCCAGGAGAGCAGACACCCAGCATCAGGTGAATGAAAAAACCACGGGTTATGCCCAAAGAAAACCTCCTAGGCTAGGATGGTCTTACACCCATGTCCAAGGAAGCCCAGGTTCCTCTGCCATTTCTTGCGTCGCTGCTGAGCACGTCTGCTCGGGGCACTGCAGCACGGCGCAGAGCCCTCGGAGCCAGCAGAGAGGAAGGGCTGGGAGCAGAAGCAATGACGCTGCATCCCTGAGCAAAGAGCTCCGCTTGCCAGTTCAGGCAAAGCAGCAAAGTAACACAGATACACGGTTTGCAGGATCCCACGTCACACCTCTGCATGGCGCTGTCTGTTCGCACCCACGGTGGCCCGTGGGTCCCTAGCACGGCACAGCGCTACGTACACAGAAAAGTCCTTAGAGAAGCCTGCAGTGGGTTATCTGTAACCTTTCCCCCATGGCCAGCCTGTACAACAAAACCCCTCCAGTGACTGCAGCTTGGAGTGAGGTACATCAAATCTTCCCCCACTGTTTCCATTAAATAAAATAAGAACAGAAAGCTCATACTTTTTTAAAACAACACACAACCAGACTCAAGCTCCAAGCCTATTCTGCGTCTTTGTTTGGGCTGCTTGTTTGGCAACACCTCTCAGACACAGGTGATGTCTCCACACAGTAGCAGCAGAAGCCTTTTACTGACGAGACGATTGGGGAATCCTTTCTGATTCTTTGATCCGGGAATTCCAGCGTATCAATACATTTTGAGCAGTGAAAGCTGAATGTGGTTGCATACTGCTGTGAAAGTAAGCCACAGATATTTCACAGTGTTTTGGGAGGTACAGGAAGATGATGGGACAATGATATGGGGCTGGGGACACCAGGCTATCAATCTATTCTGCCAGTAGGTTAGAGGCACCTACATTTAGTCATTAAGCAAAGCAGAAGCCTTCATTTTTCAAAGTGGTCATAACTGGATAACCTGGCTGATGAGATGATTTGTCATTTCACTGCCCCACGACAGGACAAGGTCAGGCTTCATTGCTTAGGAAAGCACATTAACTTTTATACTCACACACACGCACACATATATTTATGCATGTTCTGATTTTCAAAAAGAGTTTAACGATAACTGTCCAGAATACAACACAGAATCTAATGTAACACAGACCACCAAGTCTCAGAGTGACCTGGAGGGAGGGAGAGCTTATGATTTACTGCTAACTTATTCAGCACTAGCTGCTAGTCTAGTGGGAGTTGGCAAGGAGACAGGATTTACTTCTAAACAAGACTACTGCCCACAGTCCAATATGTTTAACAGAGGAAAATGGATTCCTCAAGAGAGACATGCACGCTGCCTTGAAAATTCTACATACCATTAAACCTGCAGAGATGCTTGTCTGTCTGACAGCATCACCACGATCCTCACTCAGTTTACTAAGTCTGCCATATCAAGAGGTATCCATCACAAACCCAAAGGACTAGTATGTATGCGTATATATGCATACTTTCACAGAAACTTCTATCCCAATGGAGATTTGTGTTTCGCTGGAATATTCATTTGGAAGAGTAAATAATTTCTCTTCAGTTGTACTTAAACATTTTTGTGTCTTCTTGGACTGGGTCTCTAAGTGTTAGGCCAAGTAGGGTACAGAAACACCTATGTACACAATCCACCGGTGGTTCACTGCCCAGTGTACATAAAAAATAACAGCTGTACAACCTACCAAGGATTATGCTGATTGTAAGAAGGTCATGACCACACAACCCAGATGATTAGCACGGAACAAAAACTGTGGAATTCGCAGGACAAAACCTGTCAGAGGTCTCTGCCAACAGACAAAACTTGGATCCTTCAGTTAGGGCCCGCAATCTGCTCTTGGCTACTCTGGGAATTTCTCTGAATGTTGTAACCCTACCAGTGCCAGGTAGGCATTGTCCTCAGGAACCTTCTCACCCTGATCCACCATTTTGAACTGCCTTTTCTGCTAACAATATACTCCTCTTAATATATCCTCAAGAAAGGCTCTGATTTTCCTTTCCATTTATTAGAAATGTGCTCTCTTTCAGACTAATATTTCCTGCTGAAATGAGTCAAAGATGTAGAGGGAGGGGCCTAGAAGAGCAAGTTAAAAGCGTTCATTTTTTCTGTGGCCATTTATGCTGTGGATGTCTGGTTTGTGAGTTCCTAGCTCAAAACTGGAGGTGGTTCCTGAGAGGTAACCACACAGTGCCTGTGCAAATGCAACTACTGCAGTATCTATCAGTGGCCCTCGGCCTCCTGGAGGGGGGGATCTACAGCTGTCTGTGGCTATGAAGCAGCAGCCACGCAGACGTAATGTAAATGGTCTCCCCCCACCAACCTAACTGTGAAGAGCTGCATTTCTGAAAATAAGCAGGTAGTTATGGGTCAGCAGCTATACAGAAACTCTGTACTCCGACTGGCCATAACAACTTGATTTCAGTATAATTTAAATAGCCTAAACTTGCTGAAGATGAAAGAGAAACTGGTCCAATTTAAAACCACCTGAAAGCACAGATTAAGCCACACTTGATGGTTAAATCATATGATGGAGCTAGTGAGTATCAATAGCAATCAGATCAAGGAAATTCTTCCCTGCTGGAAAGGAAATTAAAGGCAACAGTGACTCAAATGCCCAGAAGGGACTCAGTGAAGGGTGCCAAAATCCAGCAGATTTCCAAAAACTGGAAGAAGCCAAAAAATGACTTGGCTGTATTCATCACTGTCCCAAGTTTCTTCAGGGACTCATTTTGATATAGTGTATGTAACTCTCCATTATTACCAAGTGCTCCAAGAATGATGGAAATTAAACTGCTTTTCCTTTGTGGTTTTGGTTTTCCTGGTTAAAGCATTCCCAGTGAATAAATTCTCCTCCAGTGAGAAATGACGAACAATCTTGTCCATGAAAAGTCTATCTGTGACTGGTGCACTGTCTCACAGACAGCCAAGAATTAAAAAAATATATCAGCACTTTACACAATGCTTTCACAGCTTTACAACATCAGTTACTTGGTAGTAGGTAAAAGCATCAAGAAATTAGATCCTTTTATTCTATACTTTTATGTAATAGGCAACTCCTGTTGGAAAAGGCAGCACTCACCATATTGAATGACTATGGCAGAAGTCTAAAGCAGAGATGATTTGTCGGAAGAACTTCCTGGCTTCTTTTGGTGTCAATCTTCCCTTTTTTACGAGATAGTCGAAGAGCTCCCCACCTGACACGTGTTCTAGCACCAAATACCTAGAAAACAACAAAGCCAGGATTTTGTAAGCACATTATCATACCAACTCCCTCACACACACACACACAGAGTTACATAAAAACACCTCTATTTACATGTGGTTGAGGAGAGCATTTCTGAAAAGAACAGTGGAAGAGAATCAGAATTTTAAAATCGGGAGTGATCAATATTTTTAACAGGGGTTCTACAAACTTCAGACATACCACTGTTGAATTCAGTGTTCAATATAATAATGAGAGATAATCTGGAAGCAAAAAATGACTCAAAAGGCCAGGAGGGGAAAAAGAGAATAATTAGGTATAAGCTTTCACAGCAGCTCTTAAAGCTACTGTGGAGTGAGACTGCGTACTAAGAAGCCTCAGGTCCCTTAACCAAGCTGACAGTTCCCTTATGAAACAGCTGTGGCAAAGCTGCACTCACATACTGTTCTGTCTTGGACACCTGAGAACCAGACAGATGTCAACAAACTAGAGGGAATTAAAAAAAAGAAAAAAAAAAGGTGAATAGTTTAAATTATGAAGAAAGATAAAAATAACTACGTGTGCGCAGCCTATGTAAGGGCTTCAGCTTTTGCTGCTGAACAGCAGTGATTTGCTGGAGTAGCTGCCCTCCCTTGCAATTCAAATGTGAAAAATGTGACACTGAGTGAATAAATGTGGTACAATGAGGACCTAGGAGCAAGAGAGGAAACCCCAGACCTCACATAGCAGCCCTGGCAGTCATAGAGAGACGAGTGAAATCTTCTCAAAGGAAAGGACTTGCCATGGATGGACCATCTTGTTGTTATAAGTGGGGGTAATGAAAGGCAGCCAAGCAGAGGAAAACTTAGTATAAATCTCTGAAAATGTTGCCTAACAGTTGGCATGAAATAGTTTCTCCAGGGACGTGGCAGGAACACCATCAACTGAACCATTTCAAAATAAACCAGATCTAATATGGACTAGGCAATAGTCTCATACTGGCAAGAGGACTGCTTGAAACCTCCATGGATTTTTTTTCATCTTTGCTGTGATTTTGTGCTCTACTGTCTCCTTGGTTGTTTGTCCAGATTATACTATTCTTATACAGAATGAAGAAATTATGCAGTAAGATTATTTATTCAGAATCTGAAATGACAAGTATAAACAACAAATTATTATTATTATTTCTACTGAAAAATCACTTTTGTTCTTTGGCTCTGTTAGCTGGTTTAAATCCTGTAAGAGAGGCAGAAACCTGCACTCCTCCCTGGCTGCCTAACTCCTTTGCAGTGTCAGGACTGCATAGCAAGGCATGTAATCTGAAAGGTGGTTTCTGTAAAGCACCAACGCAAGGGTTAACAGGGCATTCAAACCTTTGGCAGTTTGTTTGAGAGACATCAGAAAACTTGCAAAGAAGAATTAGACAATTTTGCGAATTTTGAGTGTACTTCTCTGTCCCCTCCTCCCAACAGCCCAGTGGACCAGCCTGAACTGTGTGAGCAGGATGATCTCCATCTCAACGTTTCAGTTTACAGCAAGCTAGATTCACTACCAGTATTAATCCAACTCCTCACATTTGAGTGAACAATGAAAATAATTAATCCAGCATATTATCTTTTATGTACCTCAAGCAGCATAATCTTGCAGGAAATTTCTAAATTTGAAATGGAAAGAGGAGAAGATTATTATAAATTTGGGGACTTAATTATTCCTGTTTTCAATGCTTCCAAAAACGATGGAACAGTTGAAGGAGTAAAAAGCAGTTCTGAGGAAAGTAAAACTGGCTTAATGATAATGGCATTAGCCTTGAAGTTGCAAAAGTGGGACCTGAGCTCCTGGTCCATCATCAGCTCCTGTGGGACTTCCAGCTGTGCCAACTCCCAGCCAGCACAAGGAGAAAGCATTTCTGTGCCTTACGGAAATGCAGCAGAGAATACAGTAAGAGATGGACATTAATATTGTCTTGTCAGCTAATTAGTACACAATCACAAAAAAGTGGCCAACAAAATGAAATTCTAAACTTCAGGGAATTAGAACGATATTTTCTGCAATTTTTATCAAAATAGAAAGTTATCAGAAATGTAATACTGACATGTTTCTCATTAAAACAAGTAAAAAAGAGAAAACTATTGATTTGAAAATTACATTTCGAATATGTGGGTTATCTTCTTTCCAAGAAGAGATGAACAGTTACCAGACTGTCTACTGAGTACACCTTGGTAATATGGAGATCACCTTTTATCTGCATTCCATTTTTTCAGCAAGACATTTGTCGTGGTTTGGGCCAGACTGGCCCTTAAATGAATGACAGAGGCTCTCTTTTACTGCTCTCTCCCTTCAGGGAGAGAAGGATGAGAGAAAAAAGAGACTTCTGAGTATAAAAAAGAAACTAAAACTACTTTAATGAAAATATTAATAAAATAATAATAATAAAAAAGAAATATATACAAAACTGTATCAACCTCCCAGGATGACAATCACGTCCCAGATTGGACTCAGCAATGGGATGGGAACTGGATTCCAGATCTGGATTCTGTAATACATGGACTGGGATCAAAGGCAGAGATCCAGAACAAACAGAGTCCTCCTTGGATGCTGCTCATCGAAGAAAGAGAGCTGACCCTTTGATCCCTCAGCTTTTATACTGAGCATGATGCAGATAGGATGGGATACTCCACTGGCCAGTTGAGGGGCACCTGTCCTGTCCGCTCCTCCCCGCAGGTGCAAGCCCTCCAGTCTTTTCTGCTTCCAACCCTCCAATGGGGCAAATAACAGTTACTTGACCTTGGTTATTACAGCAGTACATATAAGCAAGAGCCTCTCTGCATACCATTCCTTGGCATAAATTAGAAACAATCAGGTCTTATCACTCTGGAAGCAGATAGTGTTGATATAATACGCCGTTAATTTCAGAGAGTTCACTTAGAAGAGGCTTAGCTGAAAAGTAAAATAACTGAAGAGAAAATTGCTTCTGTTTTACCTCCAACCAGGACAACACTGAGCTGCTCAGAAGAAAGCTGATATGCAGTAGCCACCAGCACTGGGATGTCCACATTTTCAAGTCCCAATCTTCACTTTCCAAGCCCTGGCTAACAGACAGTCTGGTAAGAGGGTTTGCTGTATATTTCATTCTCCCTCCCATACTAGAGACAGATCTGATGAACTATCCCATATGGCAGACCCAAGTCTGGCACAGAATCAATCCTAAAATTCTCCTTGACAGCTCCCTCTCTCACTATGTCCAGCAGAAGCTGGATACAGCAGTGCATCTTGCCCCCAAAATTCAAATTGATAGCTGTTCTCTTTTTCTGGGAGGTATTTTACAAAGATGATTGCAGTTACAGGCACACAGAACGCTCTCCGCACTGGTTTCAAATGTAGAGTTTTGGAAAATTACAGATCCAGCATTTCTGTCACCCACAGCAGGAACTGCAAAGCAATTTATTTTCATCAACTTCATCTTATTAAAACCACTCAACAAAAATGCACTGACACGTTGTATGAAAAATAAAACAAATTGAAAGACAGGGAGCATTTACAAGGTTATTCATTTTTGCTTGCCACCTAGAAGCACCAGATATAATAATGGAAATGAACAGGGGAGAACATTTGAAAAAGATTTGTGCCTATGACAAGTCAAGGGACACAGAGAAGCACAGCAACGATGTATTCTGATCTGACAAAGCCCCCAACGTGACAGGAGTGAGAAGGACGACAAACCCATTCCCCAGGGGTCAAGTGCAAGAAATAAATGCTGCAGGGATTGTTGCACAAGTACTAAGCCGTTATGTTTCAGCTAGGATTTCTGAATTTGGATTTGCAGCTGGTCACCCGCCAACCCTATTCCCTCCAGTGCAATGCGGGTTTTTTTTAGGATAGCCCCCAACGAGGAGATTTTTGATTAAAGCAGGGCATAATTCAGCACCTGCCTCCATCTCTGTGCAAGCCAATGTTCTGCTAGTGCATTACATGGCACAGTAGTAGTACACATGTTACTTCCAAACAGGCCAACAAGAGGGGTTTAAACATTTCCAAATGTTGCACTGGTTATAACTATCACTGTACAGCTTACACAACCCCCACGAAATGCCGTGTGTCTGTATCTATCCCTCTATTTGTGTATGAGTGAGTGTGTCTGAGTGACTCCATAAAAGAAGAGAATACACCGAAAAAGCCAAACAGAAAAAGCAAAGGAAATAAAGATAATTATTCCACAGGCTGGAAAATAAGGCATACAGACACTACATCTTTCCTGAATCTGATGGACAGAAGAGAATCCAGGTCTCCTGAGTCCACATCAGCATCTAAAACCCTTTACTTTAGCAAAGTGCTATAGGATTGGAAGTATGCCAATGCCAACTCTTGGAGGATCTAGTAGAAGGTAAATAACACACAGCCTGTAGGGGAGAAAAGCACTAAGAAGTATTTTCTCGAGTTTCCCCTTTTTATTTTTCCCAGATATGACAGGTTCTTATCTTATGACAGTGCTACTTTTCCCATTTACTCTAAGCAAGCCAGCAAATTCTAAAAATCCCAGAAAAGTAACCAGAACTAGTCTCCTATTACATTTGGAGATGAAAAGTAACTTACTGGTGAATGAAGCTTTTTTTAAAAATTCCTGTTTATGTAAGATTGACAACATCAGTCCTCCCATTGTAAAAACACAGGAAACCCTGCTCTGTAATAGCCATTGCAAGGAGGTTCAAGGAAAGGGAAGATCCAGCCTCTGACTGGCAGCATGCACACAACCTGCTGTGATAATACAGAGAGGAGCCATATTAGCACAAAGGACTCCGTAAGACCACTTAGCTCTCACATCTTGGATGCTCTGAACACGTTAGCTCTTCGAATCTTTGCATTCCACATGACAGAAGCATGACAAGTATTAAGCTCCTATTCTTTACTGATAGGGAACCGCAAAGCAAAGTGACTTGACCAGGGTTCCAGTCACCCAGTATCACAGCTGGGATTAGCACCTGTGGTCCCTTGTGCCTTCTACTACACGCTGTTCCCACCACCAATTTCCTTTCTGCTTGCTAGGACACTGGAAAGGCAAGAAAATATCAGGCTTGTGCAACTCAATATAAAACCAAGCACAATGTGGTGTTAAAAATAAATTCTCAATTACTTGTTTTCCTCATTAGATATATTCTTTAAGAGGTTGCAAAAATTTTCACAGGCCACAGTGTGCTTTCATAAAGACACCAAGATCTACATCTTGCATGATATCTCATGTTACTGCTACAAGCCAAGACACGAAACAAAATATCTCTGGTTAAGTTTCAGAGCTTCTATCTATTTCCTTTGCCATTTTGCCATCTGCATCCCACCATCACCACCTCTCCAATAAAGGCTAATAAGTTCCTAACCTCAAATGACCCACTACATATCATATCAGAGACATGCATGCAGCTTATAAAAGCAAGCTTAGAATAGAATAATCCTAGGCTCTTTTCTTTATTTCTTTTTGGTTCATTTTTATTTACTCTTTCAGGAACCAAAACAGTAAAGAAGTAATAACAAAAACTAAACAATATAGCAAAGGAGGGATGATTTCTGCATGTGAAAGAGATGGAGTAGCCAAGATGAATGTGGAGAAATGTGGTCTTAAAACTACCTTTGTACCCCTCAGATTCTGGCTATACCAGGAACCAGCACAGACTCCAGAGCTCTCTAATTCACAGTAGCTTCCCCATGGTTGACTGTGGCTTGTTCTGTAGGTTAGAGTGGAAATTTAACAGAAGAGCACTGTGCCTCTCCTCCTCATCATCCTGACTTGCCTGTATCCTGGGGATCACAAGATGTGACAACCCACCAGTTTCACATCATTTCTGCATCCTTCAAATCATTTTAGTCTTTTCCAAGTCCTGCATGTCAATAGGACTCCTACACAGAGGATGGTCCTTTTTCCCCTGGGAACGATCAATAAATATCCAACGATGAACAACAATTTTGTCTATAATCATCATATATTCTGGTTATATCCAACTATGCTAACTACGTGACAGGGCTGTGAAGTTTTATGATGACACTACCACAAGGTAAAAAAAAATTGCCATCACTTTTGCCCCAAAACACACAGAAAAAATTTGCAAAATTTAGACAGATAAAAAAATCAGTACACTTTTCTTCCTTTTCTCCTGAATAAACTAAGATGTTGGTTTTCATCTCTAACATCTTTGGGTGTCCTATCATCAGCTCAAACACAACAAGGCTAAAAGAGAACGCAGCCTCGCTACCCCATTCAACTTCTTCCTTCCCCTAACCCTAGGGACCACACTGCCTGTTTGATTACAATTCAGGTTTGTAGTGTGGGTGTTACCTTTGACTCGGGCTTTCTTCAGATCTCTACAACTTGGTTGTACTCGTATCTGTTAGATGTTTTCTTTATTATACCTCTAGGATAATGTTTTTCCTATCCACAGGGCTGAAATTTCATGTCCAATTTTAGCTAGATATCTTGTATCTAAATTAATTTTGGGGAGGGACTCTTTATCAGGGAGTGTAGTGATAGGACGAGGGGTAACTGTTTTAAACTGAAAGAGGGGAGATTTAGGTTAGATACACCGTGAGGGTGGTGAGGCACTGGAACAGGATGCCTGGAGAAGTTGTGGATGCCCCGTCCCTGGAAGTGTTCAAGGCCAGGCTGGATGGGGCTTTGAGCAACCTGCTCTAGTGGGAGGTGTCCTTGCCCATGGCAGGGGGGTTGGAACTCAATGATCTTTAAGGTCCCTTCCAACTCTAACCATTCTATGATTCTAATTCATCATCATCTCTTTCACTTTGATAAATACATTCTTGTCTCACTGCTAGCAATTCAAAATAGATATCGGATCATCACTGCAATATCATTTTCTTAGCTTTCCACTTTGACCATTCCCTCCATGCCTCCATTGTCTCCTTTTTTCATACTGTATCTAACATGAACTAGCTGTCTTCACTTCTAGACACCTTGTAGCCCGTTCTGTAGGCAATCTAGGATCTCCTCCTTGGCCTTTGAGGCTGACTTCTGTCTCTGACCAGCCTCCAAAGCCACGTTCCACCATCCACTTGTTAAATATTCAGACGAAAAATTCTGTGCTCTTAAAACACCTCCCCCTACACTTGGAAAAGTGTCATTGTTAATGACAGAGCTACATCATCGTTTTTCTTCAGTTCCTTCCTGAAGACTGTTCTTTGCTGTGATGCTTGAACACAGCTTGGACTTTCCCATTGCAGGGTTGCCAACAGTTGGTTTGTGTTTTGGATTGTAAGGTAACTAGGGCATAGGCTCTGTTTTTGCCCCATTCTTGTCCAGTGCCAGGACAGCAAGGTCTTCTCCATGACCAGAACATCTTTGTGCTATAATATTATGAAGGCATAACTTACAAGAGCAACAAGGACACTTCTGGTGATGATTTCTCCTTCCCATCTGGTGGATTATGCTACAATTTACTAAAGGGAGCCTTTGCCCAAGCCCAAGGAAGCTTTGATGAATAACTTACAGAGCTTTCACTGAGGCAAGCCAGCTACATGCTACCTCTAAAGCAGGACTGCAACAAAAGAAACAGCAATGTCTGAAAAAATGCTGTTAAAGAAAGACTAACTGGCATGGAGAACACCGGGACCAGGCATTACAAGATATTTATGGCAAAATAAGAAAAAAAAAACCACAAACCAACAAACAAACACACCAGTTATCTGTAAAGAACAAAAATCTGCCTTTAAGTCATTAGCAAGAATGGTGTGAAACACTAGAATTCTTGCCAGATGGGATTGCCCGCAGCAGCCCATCACTACACATCCCAGTGCGGGTATGCAGCTCCTGTTTTCTCAGCCTTATAGACGAAGACAATTTACGAGACATTCACAGCTACAAAAATTAGGTCCTCTGGGGCAATACAAAAGTATTTATTATTATAAAAGCGTTAAATGGATAGAGATCTCTAGATGAAAGCTCATACTGAAACACAAAGTATTTCAGGTAAATATTATAAATGCAAAATTAAGAGTCACAAGAAATACTCTCTGGTGCTCTAGGAATGGTAGTCGATTCATGCATCTTCTTGTTTTAGTGAGGCAATAGAAGGTTTGTTCATTAGGGCATGTGATTAGCTATCTGTTAGGGAACCAGTTAATAATCCAAGGTAATGATCGGACAAGGGGTAATGATTTTAAACTAAAAGAAGCTAGATTTAGAGTAGATATAAGGAGGAAATTTTTTACAATGAGGATGATGAGACATTGGAAGTGATTGCCCAGAGAAATGGTAGATGTGCCATCCCTGGAAACATTCAAGGTCAGGACGGACGGGGCTCTGAGCAACCTGGTCTAGTTGAAGATGTTCCCGCTCATTGCAGAGGGGTGATTGGAGAGCCCAATGTAGGGCAACCAAGATGATTAAGGGATTAGAGCACCTCCCTTACGGGGAAAGGCTGAGAGAGCTGGGGCTCTTTAGCCTCGAGAAGACTGAGGGGAGACCTTATCTATGTTTACAAGTTCCTAAAGGGTGGGTTG
>JAOXNO010000041.1:50368665-50392594 GCA_028565335.1 Limnodromus scolopaceus | reverse complement strand
AGTCCTGAGTAATGTGCTCTAGGCAATCCTGCTTAGCAGGGGAGTTGGACTAGATGATCTCTAGAGGTCCCTTCCAATTCTGTCTAATCTGTGAATTTGTGAATCCGTGACTAGATGATCTTTAAAGGTCCCTTCCAACCCAACTATTCTATATTTACACATATGACATACAACCTCACTTAAACCTAAGCAAGTAGCCTGAATGTACCACTGGGTACCATCACACAGCACTGGGTGATGTTCTAGGACTTTTACTAAACCAGAAGTTAGACTGGATGTTCATGTGGCACTGGCTAGCTTTTAAGATACAGAACTTCGGGTGTCCACTCCACCAAGACGCAAAACCCAGATGCAGTTATATAGACAGAGATACACACAAAGGCAAGAAAAATCAGGAGAGTTTCTGCTTGCTTCCTTTGTGCTCAAAAGTTTACTGTTTTGTGGTGCCTGTGGGTAAGACATTTCATGAAATGACCGCACCTGATACGAAGCTCAACTACTCTGTTTTATCACTTAATAGATGATTCTTATACGAAAATCATGAGCATAATCCTAAAACTGGGGAACATGGCATGGATCAAGACACTTCAGAGTTGAGGCAGATGTCTAAGCAATTACTGAGGCAAGGAACATGTCAGGTAGGGACTTCCTTTATAAAGACAGATATGTCTTTTGTTCTTTTCTATCCCTATGTTTATTAGTGCCCACATCTGTAAAAACCTCTTTGGCCACAGAATCAAACACAAATGGAAATGGCTGCAGCAAAAATGGATGTACTAGGCACTGCCACCAATCTTGATGAGCGCTGAACCATCTCACAGCAAACCAAAATCTCTGGCAGATTATTGAAGAGAAACTAGCTACTCCTTGTGACTAATTCAGCTAAGAGCTCGAAAACTCATTACATTTCAAAGCTCTGGTGAATCAGCAAGGGATCTGTCTGGAATGGCAGACTGCTGAAGAAAAGCCTCTAGAAGAAAAAAGGCTTGGCAATTCCTCTTCCATGCTACCGCCCTACACGCAAAATGTCCTTCCATATGTATATATGAATGGACATATGTGTAGCAGGGAAGAAGTTAAAAGCTGCCCAGCCAAGACTGACATGTTGTAGCTCTTTGACGGCTTTTTCACTGCACTGTTTTCTATTGATTAAATAATCCCTATCAGATATTAAGCCCCTTGTTATTGGCACAGCCTATAAATTATTCAGAAGTTATATAAATTCTTATGGTGGGCATGAATTTTTAAACCCTAATTTGGCATCAGGCCAGGAATTATATTTTTTTTCCCCTTGCCTCCAAGAAAATGTGCATGCATTAGATTTTTTTTTTTCCAAAAGACAATTTTAACTCTAGTCTGCTTGTTTGAATGGAGATTGTATTTGATTGCTCATTATGTTTGGATATGAACAGGTTGGGGCTTTTGGGGAAAAGACAGATAATAAGAGATTACGCTGTTCGCTCTATACCTTTGATTTATTGGGGATTAAAGGTGTTTTGAGCAGCGCCTTCATGGCGTATAGTCATGCATGCCAAGGCACTGCAGGAGCCATCTTATTTGAGCAAACAATATGGAATGGATCCAGCCAGAGGGATCCTCAGCACAGGATGGGCAGAGCTGAGACAACACCCATCAGCTCACTGCTGCAATTCTGCTAGTGACCATATATATACTTTTGGATTTTATTCTTCAGAGCTAAGTGGCCTTTCCTTTAACAGTCAGGGCCCAGACACACACAGCATTGCTTACTGGAGCCTGAAAAAGAAATTAGGCATGTAAATATACTATGGCTCTGGAGCTACATCTCCCCTTGACCTTTGCTCACATCACAGAATTGCTCTACTATAGGCCTGTTTTCTCCCAAGCCCAGCATCATGGCCTGGACAGTATCCAAGCACACACGTCAGGCAGTCAGCAGAAGATACAGTCAGGCTTTTGGGTAGAGCTTATTAAGACCGTGTTGCACAGGGTGTAGTATTAATCATCACCACCACCTCTGCGCAAGCCCTGCATTGGTGCCAGGCTGGCATCCCTCCTGCAAGCGGTGACACCTGTCCTTGGCATAGCACCCTGTCCCCTTCCCCTGGCCTCCAGCCAGCTCCTCATCTCCAGGCCCACCCTTGACTCAAAACCTCATCTGCACTGGCTCCATTCCTACAGCTAACTGCATTTGCCTTGGCTACATGCTCTTGTAATTCATGACAGTACCAAAACAAGTCAGCAGCAACAGAAAAGGGGTCAAATTAGCCGGTTATGAATATTTCTCTTAATTCTAATCAAGTCTCAGGTGGAACATCATTTTGTTTTCCAATCCTGTTCTATTTTCTTTTCCTGTATCCACAGCATCTGACACCCCAGAACCAGATTACCAAGAAGCAAACCTACCACAAAACCAACTTTTAGAACCGAGCCCTTGGAGCCGCTCCAACTTTCTGGACTCTCCTTCTGCCTTTGAACGAGTTTCCCCACAAATAGATCGAATGTCGAAGTCCTGGGCTACCAGTAACAGAAGAACATGCAGAATCCGTTTTTCTCTTTCTTGCCTTCTCTGGCACCTCACAATCAGTTTTCAACAAAAATAAACAGAATTACAGGAAAAGCCCGCAGGATAGGACCAGCAGCATGAACGCCTCTGCAGACACCACCAGAGTTGTAAGTCTTTGATTCCTGCTGTCAGCTGATCTTGTTTAAGTCAGAAACGTGAGTTGTGCACAGGTAGGAGGACATTTTAATTTTGTTATCTGGCTCATTGGGAAGCACCTTCACCTCTGAAATCAGGAGGTGGTGTGTTGTGTACATTGCAATGAGGTTTGGGCACTTGCCCAGTCGTAGCACTGTACTGCTGAATGAGAAAGGGAGTTGTCATACTTAGAAAAAGAGCTGATGAATGCATGGTGCATTTCAGAGAACAATATTCTGGTGTCCACTCTTTCTCTCAAAGCAGATTCTTGTTTAAAATGCTGATCAAGTTGAATAACATAGAGATTTAAAATAAATGCTCCCACAGAATTTGAAAATCTGAAGCGTGAAGATTTGAAAATTAATAGATATAAATCTATACATATATAAACAAATATCTTTATGCACCTATAAATAGAAATTTACAGATAATATATGTACAGACATTGATGGAAAGGAAATCAAGAAATAATAGTATAAACATCCAAAAAAAAAGGGCATGAAGTGGTCCTAGGATGTCATTACTCTCATTTCCACTCCACACCAAACCCTCAATAATTTAAGCTAAATAACCAAATGAGATCAAATGGATAATGCCACCCCTGTTGGGAGTTCTGCAGCAAAACTGTATCAGTCAGCTTTACCCCCTTTGGAAAGGGAAGGTCCATCTCCTGTGGACTATATGATGGCACTTAGGCTGCCATGCTAACAGCTCCTCCAGCAGTGGGACAATTGCTTTTCTAAGATCAGAAGGAAAGCTGAATTTACTGCATAAAATGCAGTAAATACACATATCAGAGATTTAAAAATAAAGCATAAGATTGCTTCCTAGAAAAAATCTGAGCCAACCACTTCACTCATGAAGGACTGGGCTTTGCATGTTTCCTCTTATTTAATCCTCAACAAATCTGCTAATGACAACCTCCTGCTCATTCACAGTGGCAGTGCTGCTAACAGTGTAAGAATCCATCTTCCTCTCCAGCTGCTGCACAAACTCTATCTAGGTCCAATTCAAAAGACCTTTTCTACACATAGCACAGACAAAAAAGGACCATCATCCAGGTTCACACAGTTCATTTGCAATGCAGAAATCATATGACCAAAGGAGTGTTTCCCCTCCAATATGCACTACAGAGCACACCGAAACTTTGTTATCAGCTTTGTTATCACCTTGCTTATTCCCTTAGTTTATTTACATTTCCCTAAAATTCCTGACTGTCTGAACTTGGTTAGTCAAAATGACTGGTGCACGCACAAGTTTTGGTAGCTCATTGATCACTCCCCATTATGAACCAGCAATGTAAGTTTTTAAGCAACTCTGGGCTTACCCCATGCCAGACTACTTTAGCTCATTCTTGATCTTTAAAAGGGGAGGACAAGCCCCCTTCCTGGCTGTTTTTTCTATTAACATTATATGATGGGAGATGGAGGCATAGATTGTCTATAGCTATTTCTAAATTACCTATTACTGTGGACTCCCAATCTTGTTTGAAGGCCGTCAGTGTGATCATACAACAAATATGAAATAATTCAGCTGTCAGCAATATTGCTATTTTAGCCAATAAAATGTATATCTGAGGTGGTATACCAGCACCCATATAGAGAGCCACAGTGCAGCTGTGTCTTTCCCTTTGCACCTAGAACTGTTGTCCACTGTCTTACTAAGTAAGACAACTCAAAATGCTGGATGAAGAGCTGGAAGTCTCAGAGCCCATAGCCATCTCCATCTGCCCGGCCATCTTGGTAAAAAAACCACCAAAACAAACAGAAAATGACTGCTAGGCTAACACACACATGCTAACAGATTTTCATTATTTTTAAAACTAATTTTCAATGTTAAATAAACTGTGGAAAAAGGATTTGATTCATGGTTGCATTAGGAATCTACTCAACCAAAGCCCCTTGTCACAAATTAAATCATAAACCAAAAGTCAAACATGATTTGTGAAATTAACATTTATCGAGGAAATACTCCCCAGCGCTGCATCGTGATTAGTCTCTGGCATCTGAAATATCACCCATAAATTCACGAGCTCCTCTAAACCATGCCGCTACTGTTACTGCTGAGATGGCATGCATGATGGAAAGGTGCTGTAACAACCAGAGAGCAATCCCTTTTTTGATGCTGGTGAGAACCAGAGGTCACTGTGTCTTATTATTTGCCAAAGTAGATGCATACACACTTCTCAGCCCCCACACACTTGTAGCCCTTCGCCCCTCCACAGGCACTCTCTTCCACAGCTTAGATTTATTCCAAGTCTACGGCCGTTTCTAATTTTGAACACAGAGGCTTGGCAGAAGCTCTGCATTGTGCTCTTTCTTTAATATAGTGACTAATAAAAAATGAAAGGTAATTAACAGTCATTGGCTCTTTCATGGAATCAGTGTCTTTCAGCAGAGGGATTCAGTGCCTTTGTGGGGAGATGCAGACGGCTCAATCCTACAGCTACAGGAGGAGCTACAGGAGTAGCTGAGGAGCTATAGCACAAGGAAGACTTAGCGATTGTTAAAGGCTAAACGGTCCCTGGCAAAGCACGCTTTGGAGCTCAACATTTTTTAGAAGCCAGGATATACAGATTAAGCTTAGAAGTACGGAATGCTTCCCTTTTCAAGGTGATTTTCAGCACAAAGATATTTTCTTGCCAAGGAATGCTGTCATTTTTTTGGAAATCCTGGTGTAAGACCATCCCCAGTGCTCTCAACACTAGATATTTTTCACATGAAGCAAAACAGGCCCCAAGTCTTTCCGGTTAAGAAAAGCTCAGTTCAGCTGCTGGCTTCACAGGCATTCAGAGCCAGAAGAAAGGTTCAGCATCTCTATAACCCATCCCCTCGCTCCAAGTGATGATCGTGGTGTTTCTTCTTCATGTATTCATACATTGTCTCACTGCTCAAGTATACTACACCTACCTGGAACACATCAGCTGGGTGCTGTGTTTATGCAAGTGTGCGTGCGTTTATGTGTGCGCATACCTAAGACCTACACAGCATACAAATAGCCAAGGAGCACAAAGAAGAATATTCCCTCTCTCTTAATCAAAAGAAATCCTGGTGCCTTATCCTACCCCTCTTTAAACCAGAATACAGACAAGCGTACTCTTCCAAACGGTGACCCTCTTTTCAGGATTAAAGGAGAATTTATTGGCCGTAAAGCCTCATTTCCCTTTGCTACCCTTCTCCTGCACGCAGAGCAGGCTACGTTAGATCTGGGCCACTGTCCTCAGCTGGGGCAAACTGGGCTTAATGGAGCCACGACTGTTTATGTCATTGAGGTTAGAGCACTTGGCACGCAGCTCAGAGAACATCTGAGCCAGTCTCCACCCCGTGCCTGCACGCACTCACTCTGGCAACTGCATTTCACCACGGATGGCAGGCTCTGCCCCAAAGGAGGATGGGGAATCCAAAAGAAATTACTGCTTGCTCTAGTGAGCTAACCCTTAGGCACAGAGGCCTTACTTCTCAGAACAGGAATTCATTGCTCCAGTAACAAGACTGGCTGAATAGTCCGTGAGGGATTGTCACCTCCATTCTACACACTTTCTTTGGGTAAACAGTCATTCCCTTCTTGTGTTGTGACATTAAGGAGAGGTCACCAATGGATGATGGTTTTTCAAAATAGTTTAATTTTTTTTAACCACTCTCTTCTACTTGCAATAACCTGTTAAAAAGCTGTAACACCGAGTTCCCTACTGGATTGCCCTTTTCCATTTGGAGAACATTGATTTTTTTTTCCTGTTGTGCCAAGATTAATGTGGCCTGTTTGTTTGACAACAGATTCAACATATCTAGTGCCCTGTCAAGCTAAAATGACTCTGTCTGTGGACGATATTCCTGTCTGGCACTGGCAATGATCTGAAGAACAAAAAAAAAAGGCTTTGCTACTTAACTGTTACTGCGGAACCATCAGGAGAGTTCAGCAACCCTTAAAACCAAAAATTGTTATTGATGGGGCAAATTTAAAATATTGTTAGTAAGAGTCGAATGAAAACTACTAGGCAAGGGAGGTTATCCAAATTATCCACTGTAACACTCTGTTACAGTTTTGATTCAAAATGGTTCCAGATCTTAGAGGTACAAACCTTCCTCCCCTCTTGCTGTTTCACAGAAAACGTTCATTTGTCCTCTCTCCTCCATTTTAAGTAGGAAACAGCAGATAAGTAAAGCACAGAAAAGAAAATGAAAAAAGCCAAGGAAATAAGGAGTGTTCCTTCTTCATCCAAGTACCAGATGTCACACGGACACCAGCTGAGGGTGAAAACACCCCCTGCTCCATTCTTTCAGAAACATTACCAAGTTTCAAAACCCTCCTCTCCCTCCCTTCCTTCCTCCTTCCCTTCCCCTTTCTCTGGCAAAAGCCAGTAATACCTACAAATATTTTTTATTTTCGTAAACATCATGCAGCTTTAAAACGTGAGGATGTTCTATCAACTTCAGGATGGCTATTTCCCGCTCCACCTGGAAGAAACAAAAAGAAAGAAAAGATTAGAAGCTTGATCTTATAATACATTAGATATTGTCACACATTTTCTTCCCATTTATCCATTTTCCACTCGGCTTTATATGCAGAGGATACGGCAACTTATAACAATGTACCATATTTAGCACTCATATAATTTAAGAAAAATTCAATTTATTCAGCCTCAGCACTCCCTGCCCTGCAGAACCTAAAACCAGCAAAATTTTATGGTTGAAAGAAAAGTTTCAAATCTACCAAAGGGAATTAACTAAAGGAATTACATGAGCATTCAAGGCTGTTCCTGCCTCACAATCCAAAGCCAGTGACATATTCTCAAAGTACAGAAATTCTATGGTGTAACTTAGGGCTTTCCTGCCCTCCCACAGGCACAGGTGAAGCCATGCTGCACGACATATTGCATACGCAATTAATATTAGAAAATCTCCATCCTCAAGAACTTGCAGTGTATGCAGGGGAGACAAGAGTGGAAGACAGGCAGCAATGTGATTTTATAGCTGCAGAACTGAGGAACAGAAAGGGAAAGAAATATAAGAAGTGACATAAGAAGTACAAAGCACAACAAGAAATTAAACCTGATTACTGGAGATGCAGTGTTCAGAGCCTTAAGCATAAGACTGTGCTTTCTCTCAATTCCCAATCTGTCCGAGCGTGGCTACTTCTAAGAGCGTGTCTTCAAAATGGCGTTAACAAGTTGTGACTAAGTCCCTGTAATTAGCACAAGCCCTGTTCTCACCCAAAATTCTTATTATGAACTGCCATGGTGCTTTTAACGTGAATTTACTAAGGGTATTCATTAGAGATGGAGTCAGTGCAACTCCTCAGCTGCTAGTAAAATTGCTCGGTGCTGTGCAAAGCCACACTGTAACTGCTCTGATTTGACCTAGGCTGACTCAGAGGGAGTTACTGTAGCACTGTGGAGACTGTAGATTACTGAAATAAACTCTGCAGCAAGATGGAGCCTAAGCATTGCACAGTTGGGCATGACAAATCTCCAGGAATCCACAGATGCAGGAAAAAGACCTAAAGAAGCAGACAAAGACAACTAGGTAGGTTTTTTTTCCCCAGTCCTTCAAATAACTGATTGTTCTGGAACTGCTATGCTCGCAAACAACACATGAACAAGCTACAAAACCATGTCTAAACATCTCCCCTTCAAGGATCAGGCGAGTAATTAGGAACTTGCCCCAGTATACTTTTAGTTCATGATATTCTTTAATTTCCTGAGGCATCATAATCCGCTAAGCCTGAACACAGACAACTTTCCCTGGATGCCAGTAAGATATTCGGCAGGAAATTAGAAAGTGGTAGTTTTCCAGCACTGAGCAGAGGAGGAGGATTTCCCAGCATGTTGCCTATCACCCCAGATCTCCTTCCTCTATATCACTACACAATAACAGCAAAAGCTCTCACACCACGTCACCCTTGGCCTTCCTCACATACCAAAATGGAGGAACGGGTGTTTGTACATGTGGCAGTCTTAGTCTTTCGAGGACACTTATCTGCAGTCAAAAGTCATTAGAGATCCACTTCCACACTTGGGATCTCTGGAAACAGCTCCCTCAGAGAAGCGAGGAAGAGAATAGCGTATCAGGATGCTCTAATGGAATTAAGTGTTCATGTGTGCATGCACGTCATCATGTATGTATGTATGCAGTTCAGCACTGCCAGAACTCAGTGATGAACTCTATGAATTCAGTGACACACGGTACTAGACAGTGACAGTTCTGTAGGCATAACTTACTCATGACGGGCACTTAGATGAAAGGAGCACGTGCAAATAGGAAACCATAGTTGGGTAGATTTCAACTGCACAGCTATTCTACAAAAAAAAAAACAAACAACCACCTGGGGGATATCTAGCTTATTCAATTTCTATCTCCTCTTCAAAAAGACCTATTGGTCTTTTCTCTTACAAGACATGCACTGATATTTGCAGAGGGCTTGTTCAGCCCTGTAATTGGTAAAGTTGGATTTGCCCCAAGAATGAGGAAAAACAAAACAGAAGAAGCACCCGCTCCCATAACACTCTTCCAATAGTACTGAGGTTCACCATCAGCACCATGTACCACAGGTGCTCAGGAACTGGAACTCCAACCAAGTTCCCTTTGGATGGCGCAGACTAGGTATATTAATGGGGAATGTGATCATTTCAGTAGCTATCCCCCGTTCTCCCTCCTGGGGGATATCCTGCCTGTGAAAAATGAAATTCTGTGTAGATGGGCTGTCTAGCTGCACTGGAGATTCAATTCTGAAAAACCTCTTGGTAGGTGCAGTGGCAATGTAAGTTCAGACCAAATGAGTGATGGATGGCAGCATCCAGTTAGGGTCCTGCTTGGTTATTGTCCTAAAGCATGAGAAGAGGCAGTGACTGGAGGAGGGGATTCAGTTACAGCACAACATGGCCTATGTTCAGTAAGAGAAAATCAGACCAGAAAGCAAGCATCTACTTACTACCTACAGATTTACGCTCGAAACCAATTAAAAAGAAATAGCATAAGTTACTTTACTTTCATCATTTTGAGTTATGAGTGTGGAAGGTTCTGTGCATATTTTTAACTTCCTGGGAAGTAAACCCTGAGAGGAAATAGAGTTTCGGAGGTCTTGATTGCAACCCCAGCTATGCAGAAAGCATCCAGCTTGATGAGGCTGGCAGCATTTCACTACCATGTATTCAGTTCGGTGGTGTGTTGCACCACTCCAGTGCCGGCAGCACTCAGCTTTCCACAGTTTGATACTTCTTCTACCTGCAAACCAAGGACAACACTAATCTACTCATCTCAGTAAGACTTGGTATAATCCTTCAGTGAAAAGGGGTTTTATGAAGGAAAAGTGTCATTACTGTATTTCTCATAGTCCAAGCCTTGGCCCCGCGTAGAGAAGCAAGACACTAATCGCTGTATTGTTTCAAAAACTAGAGATTCCCAGCTCTCTCAACAACAATCTGAAAAAGATCACCCTCAAAAATCTTACAGTAGTGTCCTGTCTCTTTTCCCTTCCAAAGAAAAACAACAGGTCACAAAAATGTGCAACGGACCACCTTCTCAAAATTACTACTGCAGTCATTACTAATGGGTAACTCCCAGATCCTATTCATTTTTTATATCCCCACAGAGAAGCCAGTAAATGATACGGGTTGGACGGAGACTGTAGATCTCAATAATGATTTTACTGATGCCTGGCTCAGAAGGACCTAGCAGCCACCGTGTCATTAGAAAAGGAGAGGTATCTGAACTCACTGGCAAAATAAGAGGCCTGAAATAGCTTTGCCTTCTTCCCCAGAGCTTTGCCAGCCCTTGGCATGCCTTTTTTTGCGCATCCCTGTGCTTGCAAGCCACGCAGTGCTGTCCAGCTCAGAGCTGGCAAGGACAGGGGAATGGAGAAACCCTGCAGGGGTGTTTGCTTTAATGCAGATGCAATTATCAGAAAGCAGGCCAACCTCAGAATAGCCTGTCTAGGGAGGCTCGGAGTCTGTGATAAACAAGAAACACGGAGAAACATTTGCATAATAGTTAAAAGAGAAAGGAAAAAAATAAAGCTTCCTCTGTCACACAAACACCAGGTCACGTCACAGGGTCCCAACTACAGCCTGTGTTGCCTCGTACCTTGGTAGCTTCCTGACTGTGCAGCACTCCAGGCACCTTGGAGCTGGGGGAAAGAGCTGTGAAAAGCTCTGCAGGGCAAACGGAGATACATTGCTAACTTGTAACCTTGCAGGTTCCAATTAGAGGTTTTAAAAATCTATGCAGGAGGCTGATTTGACAGGATGCTCCAGTGATTCAGCTAATGACAAAGTGCAACACCGGGGCAATGCAACCCTGAGAGGCATAATGCAAAACTCTGGTTCCCTCTCCTCCACCTCTACTTCACCCTCCGTCTCCTGCAGAGGAAATTGCATCTTTCTGGTTTAAGCCCAAGTCGTCAGCACAGTCTTCACTGGTGACAAGTGCTCTCTCCTGCCTTCAGACTCACGCATGGGGTGCTAATTCACTTAGAAAGCAAGGAGGGCAGGTTGAGGGACCCTGAAGATTTGGTGATGAAGAAAGTTTCCTTTTCTCTTGTATTCATTTGCTCAATAACAACTGGGTCACCCATAACCCATGGGTGGTGATGTGAGAACTTGAAAAACGGGCAGCTGTCTCCTATTACCAGGCTGTATTTTATGTACCAAATCTGTATAAGCACTATGCAACAGTCATTAATAGCAGTGTTTCTAAAAGAACACCTACGCCAAAAAGCCAAGGGACAGCAGATGACATTTCTCTTTGGATGCTCTGAGGTTCACCAGCAGCACACCACCAAGCTCTCTCTTTCTCCATTGACGTAGGTGGTTACCATATTGCCCAAAACACTGGCCTGAGAAGGAAGTCTGGAGTTGTAGAAGTAGCGAGGGGCAATAAAGCCGTGCAGGCTGCAAATGTGTTGTGCTGTTTTTCCTTCTCAGAGCAAAATGGTGGAGGGAGGGGTGGGGGTGGTAGGTTTTCATGTGAAAATCAAGCTGTCTATGGTTGACTCTTGCTTTGCTCTGAAGTAATTAATGAAATACTTTTCAGAACTCACAGCTGTCCCTTAGTTACTAGAAACTCAGTTTGGACGTGAACTTTGAGTTCAGAATTTTTTAGACTCAGGATGAACTTCAAAGGACGCAGAGATTTGGATGCTCATCTAGCTCAGGCTACAACTCCAGGTAGAACTCAGGCTGGAAACCTTGTACCAAAGCACCTACTTTCTCCCATGTCTGGCCTACTGTGCAGTAATTTGCAGTTCCATGATGAGAGCACAGAAAGCAGAAAGGAAATCACTGTGATATTTTACTGCGTTGAAGTAGCAAAACCAAAGGTATTGGATAGGAAAAAACTAATCTCAAGTTCTCTAGAAAATTTCCATTCCTGTTGTAACAGAAATATCCCTGGAATAAAATCCTCTGGGATTTTATTAATTTGGTACTTTTGCTTCCATGTTATGTGGTACTGAAAATTAAAAATGGTGAAAAATGACTGGCTTTGGTAAAGACCATTTAGGTCACCTATTAAATCTTTCCCATAATCACAGAATAAACAGGCTACTCTTGAAATCAGAAGAGAACAGCTTTAAAGCACAAATGGCTTTATACAACAAGAAACCATAGGCCCAGAATGTTTTGTAGGGTCACTGCTCTGGCGATATCATTCTTCCAAACAAACTTAAGTCATTACCAAATCTAAGCAATATCACATTGTATCAGCTGCATCCTTAATTTCAATGGGAGCATAAATAGAGCAGAAGTGGAAAAAAAATCAGGTTTTAAATGATTAAACATTAAAATATCTTCTGCTGCAGCTCTGAATTTAGCTGATTTTTTCACTTAAAGTGCTCTTTCATTACATTTATCCGCAACTTCTTCAGTAGACCATTATGGAAGCAAACAGAGAACCAGAGAAGTTGTCCATCTTTGGAGAGCATTTCCTGCTGTTCCTGTAGCCGTTAGCTTCGCATTTCTGAATATACTGAGCCAGATTCAAAATGTATTGAAGTCAACAAAAGGCATCAATTGACTTAAGTGGGCCTTGAATCAGACCTTCTAATGATCATTAAGTGGTATCTGGAAGAAATCTTCTATTACACAATTTTGACTAATTAAATGCTTTAACATGAACTCAGGTTTTCTACTAAGTACTAGTAATTACAGGAAAATTCTATAAGAAGTGGATAAATGAGGGGGGAAACTAGACTTAGATCTCCACAGACTCAGGCAGGTAGACAATGCTGTACAAAATACTTACAACAAACAGACAAAATTACTGGAAAGCTGAGCAATTCCTCATGTTATTGAAAGCTCTATTACAGGCTCATTCCACCACAATTTTTGTTTGCGTGCGTGCTTCTCAAAGCTATTTCCTCATAAATGAAAATGAAAATAGGTATGTGTGAGAAGCAAGTGAGATGCATATTTGATGTTAAAATTTGCATATACAAACTTCTATACCATGATACTTTAGTAGGAAAATTTATTTTCCACAAACTACTATTATAACAGAATGTCAGTTTCTACTTGTCTTTATTGAAACAAGTATTTTTCCATAGTCCCTTCAAAACTGCAACTCTAAAGCTCCGCTGAATTTAAAAATTTGGCATAAAGTCTGAGGGTATTAGCTCAGCTGAATGGATACTGTGAGAATTTTCTTGGAAATGCTTTCTGCTGGTGGAAATGCACCTCCACAACAGGTGGCCTGGCACATTGATTCCAAGGTCTTGAAGTGACAGAGTTTGGATCCTACAGGTTACCTAACCATGAAATATCCTACCCAGGAATTTCATGGTTTAACTCAGTTGTTAACACCTGCAGTGTTCCTCAGCACTCTGCCATAGGCTACTGAGTAAATATGGCACTTAGACTTATCTGCAGCGTATGCTTCTTTAAGAAGCATCAGGGCTTCATGCAAGAGACACTGATGGGAGCTGACAAGGAGTGGATTTATTCATTCAGCACTTGAGATTATCTGCTGCCTGGTGGTACACAGCTAACGAGTGACTGACGTGCGAGTCTCTGCCAGCAGTCAGCAGAATTGGCCCCTTACACCGGGAGGCAAATAGCCTCCCTGTGCCTCCTGTCACCTTCGGTGAGTGCCACATCCTGGCTGCCATCACCAAGTAGTGCAGGACGCAGGACAGCCACGTGGCAGGAGAAATAACCTGATCTTTGACTTGCCTTTCTTTTCCCCTCCTTACCCTGGTTTTTAATGTTAATGCGCACTGTGCTCTTTGACCCGACATAGAATGTTTGCACAGCTGGGTTTTTGTTTTTTTTTTTTTGCTGGGGGAAAAAACTAACTCGCGTGCAGCCAGCCCAGTGTGTCTGAGAAACCCCCCACCTCCAATCAGCAGCTACAGCCAAGCCTGTGTGAACACTCGTATCTACTGCTCCCAAGCAGCACCTCAGTCCCTCTTGTGTAAGCAGCCCTCCCTGCCATGCCAGACCTGCAGTGCTCACCCCAAACTTAGAAATTTAAGTCTAGCCCGCACAAGCAATGCATTAGGCAGTACTCACCTGCAGCTTTTTCCCACTGAAGGACCCACAAACTTACACCTGACTCATTTCAGGGATGTATAGGTTAAAGAGTGCAAGAGCCAACAATGCAAGCAAACAGGCCCTGTGCAGGAGTGCATGAAAGGAGCATAATTCATAACTTATTTTCCCTCAGTAGAAGTTACTTCTACTTAAGGTAGAAGATATATTCAAGAACATTTAATGCCTTGTGGACTGCTATGCTCAGCTATGGAAAAACAATCACTACCCACAGAGGAGAAACAAGCTGCAATATTGAGGGGTATGGAGAGTTCAACTTCAAACAACAGAAGTACAGAGCTCCTTGTAGTATTTGAGGCATCACAAATTTAATACGGGCAGTACCAAACACCACATTGGAATGTCTGAGCCAAAGAGCGGATGGAGGATGCGGGAGATGCTGAATCCCATCAAGGGAATATGGGCAAGCACAAAGGCGGTGGTATAGCAAAGAAGAGCATAACGTTCTGCCAAAAATGTAGTGTCGAGCTTCTGAGAGCACTGGTTGAGGATATGATAAGGCACAGGGGTTCCCAAGAGCATCCAGGAAAGGGACTGAGAAAGT
Organism: Limnodromus scolopaceus; assembly: GCA_028565335.1. Lineage (NCBI taxonomy): Eukaryota > Metazoa > Chordata > Aves > Charadriiformes > Scolopacidae > Limnodromus > Limnodromus scolopaceus. The sequence goes on along the minus strand of JAOXNO010000041.1, from coordinate 50,377,831 downwards.
GAAGGGATGCTGACATGGACTGGATTCCTAAGGGAGTCCACCATCAATAGGAAGAGAAATTTAAAAGCACAATTTTGGAAAAGCTTAAAAGGATAAACTCTCCACTATTTCCTATGTGTCTCTGCTAGCCGCTTTCCCCCTCTTCCTCCTTTTCTCCATTAGTCACACTGGCCTTGTTTAGCTCATTGGCATTGTCTTACACAAATGTCCTTTACACTTTCTCCTTAATACTCTTCCAGAAGCAATCAATAGGATTGCTGCTGTTTCCTTCTCTACATCTTTCTTTAATGGCCATCTCTGGTTCCCTAAGAAATAAGGCAGGTAACAAATGCTCCAGGAGAGGGCAGAATATCTGGAGCTTTGCAGAGACTGGAGGCCGAATGCCAGACTGTCCCTGCCTTGCCCCACTCCACAAGCCTAAGGACACCAATCATTTCAAAGAGTGGAAAACAGATAATATGATTTTTATTATTCTACTATATTCTCCTGTCCTTCGCTTTTGGGTGCCCCTTGACTCTTTAGATGGGTATTTGTATGTACTTCTATATTAGGATCTTCTTTCAGCTGAGTTAATAAACTCAGTGACATACAAACGGTTGATATCTAGAAGGGATTCTCCATCCCAATAGTCCCTCACAGCTGGTAGTGACAGAAGCAGAAACTGAAGCAACCCATAGCTCTCTCCTTAGTTTCCATTTTCCAAATACGCTGTTGAAGCACAATTGCACCTCCCAGAGGGACACAGTCCCAAACAAAGAGCAGCATGGACCTCATCCAGGAACTGTGAAAAGGCTAAGGGCAACCCAGACTCACAAAGTTCACGTTTGCACTTCGCTTTGCAATAAAGAGGGAGTCTTGAGGGGAGGCCTGGCAGCTGCAGGCAGAGGAATCAACAGCTGACTTTCTGCCAAACTGTAGAGCCAGCAGCTGCGTGCTCAGGGAGGCCGAGCAACCCCTCAGCCCAGCTCTTCCACCACAGCAGGTCAGCAACACTTTCTACTGCGCTGCAGCATGAACAGCAGCTCCCACCTGACGTGAACTAGCTCTAGATTAGCACTTCTATGTTCATCTCATTTTAGCGACACTGATCCAAAGAATTACTTGTGATTCTTATCTGTGATGTTGGAATTAGGCTACTTTGTCCATGAAATAAGCTCCCTGAGCACAGACTGTGTCTGAGAAACACAATTGTTCAGCATCTCTCTATAATGGGATGACCATAACTGTTGTACACTATACAAAGACATGAATGAGCACTTCTGTTCCAAGCATCCCTGCCCACTCATCTATATGTGGGATTATAACTTTTTAATGCAGATCCATCTCACCCACAAGCATTTCTTTTCATATCTTGCAAGACAGGACTGAACAGCATGGGAAATCAGCAGTGACCCCTCAATATCTTCACCTCTGAGCTACCTGTTTGGATCTAGGCAACAGCAGAGGGGCTCAAAGCCTCAAAGTCAAAGCTCAAAGAGGGACTCTCAGCCCTTTGGTGACTCACAGAGCAAAATTAGCTTGATTGACTCAGCCTCAGTCCCAGGTCAAGATTAAATTATTGGTGGACAGTTAAACTGCTGTTGTAAAACTGTCCCCTCCCTTCAAGTACCGCACATCAGTGCTGAGAAATGACACAAGCTTTCAAGATGATGCTAGTCCTGATGCAATAGCTTGGTGCGTGGTGCCTGCCACTTCCTTTGGTGTCACGGATGCAGCAAAGATAGCAACACTGGCTGGGAGTTTTCCATTGGGTTTCAATCTGCAAACGGATGGCTAATAAGGCAGGAATTGTACTACAAAGCAAGAGGCAGAAAGAGAGGAGAACAAGAAATAAAATTTCATATTTTGCCTCAATCTTGAAGCTGCCTGTACTCACTCCCTGTCTCTCCTCAGGTTCAGCCTGCAACAGAAGACATTACAAGACTTGTACTCCCCTCAGTGAAGACAACGTCTTCCTCTGTTTTGTACAAGCAACAGAAGCAGCAGAAAATTAGTCGATTGCTGCCATCAGCATCCAGGATCTCTCACAGCTGGGAGTTAAGAGATCAAAGACAGCAACGAAGGAACATTTTGTTTCTCAGTTATTTTATCTCTGCTCTTCTCATATCCTTCCCATCACACACCAGTCCCTTCTTGCTGGAGGTGCTAATGACATCTTGCAGCCTATCAATATCAGGATCAAGAAACCTCTTGGCAAGGAAGGTTTACAAACACCATCATAAAGACAAACTCTCGAGCATCTCAGGATCGGTGATGAGGATAAGCCAAGTCATTCCTTCTCCACATTGTCCAAACCTCCCTGAGAAAGGAGGCCACGTCCTTAAAAGCACCTCTGGCCACATCCTTAAAGAAGAGTCCAGAATATTCTCCAGAGCTTAATACATCTTCATTATATTTTCCAATACATGGAAGTCTGGTTGGGCTTTCAGAAGTACTTGGCATTGGCCTATCGCTTTACCTCAAAGTTCATGGGATTTTTACTACTAAATGAGACCACAGTCAGCCAGCAGTGAATGGCAAATTCCATCTTTTAGTTCTAAGTCACTAGAGATGGGTCTTGTAATATGAGGCCTGCCTCATCATTTATGAGTCTATGCCTTGAACATTACTCCCCTGATCCTACAGTATTTCTGAGCCTTTCTGAGTCCTACTGGTGAATTCCTCAGCCTCACCATCCTAAACCATAGCCAAAAGCATTCCCTATCCTAAAACAGATCATCTTTTCCACATAGTGACAATCACTTCTACCGTATAGAAAACTTCTCCCCTGCATTACTTGTGTCACTCCAAAGCAACCTGTAAGTGTTGCTTTGTGGTATATACAAGTGGTATATTGCAGTGCATATGCACGCACCAACACAATATTAGAGAGACCAGGAAAAGCAAACAAATGAAGGCATTTTAAACTTGAGGAAGGTGGCATTTTCATTATTTCTGAAGGTGGTGTTGTGGGTTATGCGTCTGCAGAATAGTCATCTTCAGTGCCACTGCTTACTTGAGTCTCTTCCCATTCCTTTTTATCTGCCCTACGCAACACATCTAATACAGAGTTCCAAGATATTTGGCTTCTGATGAAGAGCAAAGGCAGGATGCAACACTCTCTTATGTCAGGCGATAACGCATTGCTAAAGAAAGTGCTAATGACTCAAAAATTACATAGACGAAGCAAGAGAAAAGTTCTAATGATAAATAAATTAGCTTAATTCTCCAAAAAGAATGGACTTGGCTGGACATGCTTACTTTACCTATTCCTGGAAGTAGCAGAGCAAACATTCCAAAACCAGAAGAAAATTTGAAAACTGGGGTTCACTTAAATCATACCATCTCAGGCCAGTACACCTCGGGATGCTTTGGCACATATACAGGCATCCTCCTTTCACAAACTAATTCAAAATCCCTTGCACTTGCCAAATACTTATGATAACACTTACATGTGCAGATTTAAAAGCGCTTGCAAACAATTTGCTAAGAAGATGGCAGGCTAAATTTGAAACAAGCAATATTTGAAATGGACAGCTGGGCTACATCTACCCCCACTCCCTCCCCAACTTTTTAGCATTTTCTGCCAGAGATCACATTCATTAGTCAGCTGAACCTTGTTTCCAGATGTTTGAAACATGGAAAAAACAACCTGTGAATTGGGGAGTTTTCCAAGACTCAGCAATATGGTCACAACAGAGTTTTGGAATGAAAAGGCAAGGGATGCTGTTCATGTCATCCTTTCTCTACAGAAAAAACCCACCAATTACATCTCTTTATAGGAGACATAATTAGCTCCCTTCTTTCCACTGGAGAAAGACTTTCCCTCCATGAAAAGCTCTGTCTCCCACGCAAACACAGGACAGACAAAAAACCCCTCCGAAATCTTGCTAAGGCGGATGCCATGCTGAGGAAACCCAGCAGTAACCTCAGATAGGAGGAAACAGTGCCTGTGCTCTGAGGCTCACGTGTTCAATCCTGACTTATCCAAACATATTTGGGAGGAAAGTACCGCAGAGATGTTCTCCTTACACCATACAGAGCTCAGTGAGCTTGGAAGTAAAACCTCAAGATATTTAGGGGTTGTTGATCATCACATTAAGATATGTAAAATGGCAGAGATTAGAGTGCATTCTACTGCTGTCTAATATGGATTTGTGTGTGGGTCAGAAGTTTCATTTGTATACTGCCTCCTACCCTTAAGCTCATTCCTACACTGCAACAGAAATAATTCATATTCACAGTCCCTCCTCTGAGTATGAAACATGCACTTCAGGTAAAGTATTTGCCTTCTATGCTTTGTTGCTAGACACCCTGGGACAGTAGGGTAGCACGTTCTTTTAGCTGCTCTGTGCAGAATATGTTTTGCCAGGTTTAAGGAGACAAGGTGAACTAAAGACTTCCACAAAGCATCCTTGCAGGGTACTCAGGAAAGCTCTATGGAAGATTGCGCCAAGCCCATCTCACATTTTGTTTGCTCGAGGAACACAGTAACATTGACAAGTCCCTTCTGTTTCTGAGAGTCCTGAAGTTGTTGCTGGGTGCCATTCAGTGAGAAAGCCTGGGAGAGTAGCTAATAAGGAATTGCGGTGATTTTAGGAGGCCAATCCTCTTTTCTGCAGAGATATACATAACGGTTCAACAGAGTTGAAGCAATTTTCCCTCCCTCGGTAACAGTCTTACTCCATCCCAAGCGTACAAGGGATATCTAGAGTTTAGTCATGTCCTTTGCCATCATTCTGCTGCCCACGTGTTCTTGTATTTAGAACAGGGTAACGTTACACAGCCAAACTGGGAGCCCATTCTTTATTTTGGAGTGGATTCCTTATGCAACCACAGAAGCCACTCAAGAACAACTATGTTCTGTGAAACGTTAGGGACTGTGAGACCCTTTTCCTGACTATTCCTCTTCTGTTTTTGCATTCTTATATGCCTGCTAACATTTCTAAACTGTTAACCTTTTCTGCTCTGTACTACTTTTTTCTCAGGCAGAATTGATTTTCCTTGCAATTTTCCAGACCTTTTCCATGTTCCCTTCAGGGTGACTGGGAACATGGACTTGTAGAAAATGTTTTACTTCCATTTCAACAAAGTGTTTAAGGTGCATGCTTTAGTCTGCAGCTCTACTATATAGTCTAGGGTCTACCTGCAAGGAATAGAAAGGCAGCAAAGTGATGAAAGAAGGTAAGGGAAAAAATTACTTTCTACCAAACCTATGGGTTTGTGACACATTTAGGAGAGTAACGCATTTAGTTTGAAAGCTCTTGGTGGTCCACATGAATGTTTTTGGTGGCAAACCAGGAAAACGGGATAGTCGTTACTTCTGACCCATTAAACACATACTTTGCAGAGCAACTTTTTTGATGAGTTTCCTTTGGACATGTCTTCATTTACACAGGGAGCTAGGCACGGTCGTCCCTCTTCCTTCTGTGGGAACAGTGACCTATCTGAGAAACCGGAGATCACTCCACAGGGTATAATTTAGCACTTTCCAGGCATGCATGCCAAGATCCCTGAAGCATTGTTGTGTCTCTCTGACCCTTTATCTTACTCATGATCTGCAAATGATCAGTCAGTTAAAGACCATAGGAGAGGGGGTTACTGCCGACCTACTGAGGGCTTGAGTTTGTCCGTTCTATCTTTAAACAAATGTGTAGAAACTTCACTTAGTGAAAATGCATACAAGCATACAGCTCTGATACACTCTCATTAAGGGAATCATAGAGTAGTTTGGGTTGGAAGGGACCTTTAAAGGTCATCTAGTCCAACCCCCCTGCAATGACCAGGGACATCTCCAACTAGAGCAGATTGCTCAAAGCCCCATCCGACCTGACCTTGAATGTTTCCAGGGATAGCACATCCACCACCCCTCTGGCCAACCTGTTCCAGTGTTTCACCACCCTCAGCATAAACAGTTTCTTCCTTATATCTAGTCTAAATCTACCTTCTTCTAGCTTAAAACCATTACCTTTTGTCATATCGCAATAGCCCCTGCTAAAACGTCTGTACCTCTCCAACAGGTCCATGTCTTGTACCGAGGGCTCCAGAACTCGACACAGTACTCCAAATGGGCTCTAATGAGAGCAGAGGATAGGGGCAAAATTACCTCCCCTGACCTGCTGGCCACCTTCTTTTGATGCAACCCAGGATGTGGTTGGCTTTCTGGGCTGCAAGCACACATTGCTGGGTCAGCTTTTCACCCACCAACACCCCCAAGTACTTCTCCGCAGGGCTGCTCTCAATCCCTTTATCCCCCAGCCTGTATCAATACCGATGGTTTGCCTGATCCAGGTGCAGGACCCTGCACTTGTGTTGTTGAACCTCATGAGGTTCACATGGGCACACTTCTTGACCTTGTCCAGATCCCTTTTGATGGCATTGCATCCCTCAGGCATGTCAATTGTCCCCACTCAGCTTGGCGTTGTCCACAAACTGGCTGAAGGTGTACTCAATGCCACAAGTCATTAATGAAGATATTAAACAGTACTGGTACCAAAACAGACCCCTGAGGGACACCACTTGTCACCAGTTTCCACCTGGACATTGAACTGTTGACCACTACCCTCTAGATGCAACCATCCAACCAGTTCCTCATCCATCAAACAGCCCACCCATCAAATCCATCTCTCTCCAATTTAGCGAGAAGAATATTATGAGGGACCACGACAAAGGCGTTACAGAAGTCCAGACAGATGACATCCATAGCTCTTCCCTTGTTCACTGACAGCCACATCATCATAGAAGTTCACTAGGTTGGTCAGGCAGGACTTGCCCTTGGTGAAGCCATGTTGGCTGTCTTGAATCACCTCCCTGTCCTCCATGTGACTTAGCAAATATGAAGCATCTCTTTAAATGTGCAATGGGAAATAAGCAAAAGAGGAAAAACCCAAAGCAAAGCCCTCCCTTAAAACGGGTCTAAATATTTTCAAATAAGACAATGTTCCTTGTAGAGGGAAAGGAAATGTGTAGGGCACAGCTGCGTCCTTTCTTCATGTAATGGCTCCTCAGCTTTTTCCATGATTTGTGCGCATATTCTCCAAGCCTCTGGATGGGAGTCAACACTTCCTTTCAGCTCTTCAGTGGCATCACTCTGCTGATGATCTCCTTTAGACCTGAGGATTCATTTAACCACCCAATTTGCAGCAGGTTCCCTTCTGCGAGAAGTGTCTGATGCTACAAGTGAACCCAGGACCTCAGAGGTGAAGCAGGACTGCAAGAATCTACAGAGGATTTACATGAATGAATGAGTTTAATTTTCAAATTTAGGCCAGAAGCAGCCCGCCCAGCCTATTTTTTTCTCCCTCATACTGTTTATTCAACCAAAAGGATTTTCAGACAACCTGAGGGGATTGCTTCATGCGTGAGCGTGCGTTTTACCAGAAGTCCTATTTGGCAGAATGACTTTTATTATAAGCATTTTGGTTTTGTTGCCCTGCTGCACGCTGCCTTTCTTGGCCTTCTGGCTGTCTCCAAGTCCTGTGAAAACCTCCCTTTCCACAATGCAATGGGGATCTAGCAGATGCATAGGCTACGTAGCTGAAGAATCACTTTATACCTCAAGCACTGCCAAGCAGTTTATGGTGCATCTTAGGAGGTCATATATATACTATTGTTTTCCTACGGAAAACCAGGGTGCCTTTGTAGAAATGCCCTCATTTTGCTTGAAACACCACCTGCATTTTCAGGTGTGATCCTAAACCAGCAGAACAAATCCAGCAAGGGGTTAAAATAGGATTTGTATTTTATTTCTAACCTGGGTTGGAGAATTCCCTTCCTTCCTTTTTCTCTTCCCCTTACGACACCTTTTATATAGAGTTGCTTTTTCCAGCCCCAAACCCACCTAATGCCAAGGGGTCAAGCTATGTTTCTCAAGTCCTTTGTTCACCGGAGTAGTATGGGGGCGTGAGATAAGTCTTTGCCGAAGCCACCAACGATTAAGACATCAGCCCCATTAAGAGCCGCTGCCTTCTGTGCAGTCAGCTCTCTGTAAGCCACCCCGAGTCCTCTGCCGTATCAGAGCAGCCTGCCTCTCCCTGGGGGATCCCCCCAGCCAGCTCTATAATGGGGCTTGTGCTCTGCTCCTCACATCCAGCCTGCCTGCTCATTAATCATTCGGGATGCGACTGCTACCGCCACTGCTGCAGACACCTAAAGACTGAGGATGTCGTCTCCTCCTCACTACACAAGGCTTTTCTCTGCCAACGGCTTTTAAAGGGAAACATCTTTTTTTTTATTATTATTTCTTGTGTGTGCTGCGACAGAAGAATATAGGTTGTGACCTTAAAAGCAGGAAAAAGAGTTATACTGCAGTCCCCACGGTGGCTGTGGCTGGCTCTCTGCTACAGTGACGTTTCAGCAGAGTCAAGGCATTAAAATGTATGCATGGAAGCAAACTCCCATGCAAAAGGCCACAGTAATCATTGCAGAGTTGGACTAAAGACTCTGTGCCAGTTTCCCACCCAGATGTGTCAGGGACACATGAAAGTGCTAGCTGTTGGGTGAAGCACAGTTGCTATTCTCCTTCAGTCCCTGGAGCACAAAATATAGGAAACAAAGCAGAAGTCAGAGCAGTGGTGAGGCTACTCTAACTTACCCTTAGAGACACTTTATCTCTACTCCCTCTAATGCAGCGGAGAGATTTCAGAAAGCAGGCTGTGCCCTTCAAGCTACTGACAAATATAACTGCTTGGCAAAATCCAGTATGCAATACCAAATACCAAAGGGGAAGTCCTCTTTCAGTAATAGCTTTTCTAAACCAAAGATCAGTCAGCAGCTAAAACAGGACTGCCAAGCATTTCCAAAATGTAAGGCGTGTTCCCATTTTTCAACTAATCAACAGAAAAGCAAGGGAGCCGCACATTCCCTGATCTGCTGGTACAAAGCAGAAGCAGTGATGTCAGAGCTCCTATTCCCTCTGCAGCACTGGCTGAGCACAAACAACAACAACCCCTTCACTGTCACAGATTACCCTTACAATGCGGGTGTTTTGTCCTGCAGGACAAACAGAAAGAAGCAGGAATCCAGAGAGAAATGAAGAAAACTAACTGCTTTCCACAAACTCCTAGGGCAGCTCTGATGCACTCAGGGCGCTAGACTTCACAAACTCAGTGCCGGTCAGTTGCCCATCTCAAATACCTCAGCCCAGCTCCTCTCACTCCAGTGTGTTCCTTCTTAACTGAATTTGGCT
>JAOXNO010000041.1:50357232-50368594 GCA_028565335.1 Limnodromus scolopaceus | reverse complement strand
TGTTTTTTTCAAGAATAATCATCATCCTTTTTGTTTTTCGTTCTTTGGTCCTTTACAACCAATTTTTCTTCAAGTCCTTGGAGCAAGCAGTCACTTCAGAATAGTGCCACTATCCCATGGATGGCAGCTCCAGGACCTGCAGGGCACATGTGAGCGGGCAGTCTGTATTAGAAAGCATCAGTGTTGAACACCTCACTGGCACATCTTACTCACTGGGGACTGCTGTCAGTTACTGTAAAGCAGTCTCCCCGTGCTAACGTAACTTGGGTCAGGCCCTTGACATGTGGTAGCACCCTTTTCATTCCCAAGAAAAATATTATTCAAACTGGAGCACAGGGGATTTTCTTACATTAGGATTAAAGAGCATTTCTTACATGAGAGTTGTTTTTTTTTTTTTTTCCCAAAAATGCAATCATAATTTTTAAAAAATCAACATTGAGAAACACTAAAAAGCTTTCTGTAATACTGCTTACAGTTAGTTATTTCTTTCCCTCTATGAGCTCAGGTACTGCCAGTGGGAGCTTCATCAGATGCTAACAACGTCTCCCATCAGGAAACTCCTTAAGGAAGGATGTTTCCCCTCTGGCAGCTCTCCTGCGGGTGGCAGCAGGAGGTAATGCCCACATTTTCAAAAGGTTCAGGAATTTTGGCTTCTCCACACTTAAGCACTCTGGAGAGAGATTTCCAGCTACTGAAATACCCAGAGCTAAGATTTTAAGAAGAATCCTCTTTCCCATTAGGCACAATATAAAAATTGGATTTTCAAGTTGCTCAGACATGAAAGTTGTCTGGGTCTAATGAAAATCTAGCCTAAATTTTGGAGGTTCTGAGAGGCTGCTGTGGGATCCCACCTAAAGTGGAAGAAGTCAGCCTCATTACAGCAAATGTCTTCTACATAATCTTCAAAAGTACCCCAAATACGGGACACATCTATACTGTTTGGTATCAGTACATGTATAAGAGAATACTAAAATGAATTAAAAGGTGCAATACCATTTATTGCATGTATATGTTTTGCTCCAAATTTGAATCTGAAAGAGATCTGCATCCAAACCCACCTTTGGCATATCTCTAAACAAAATGATAACCACCTAAAACCTGGAGGTTTCATGAGGTGGGGTAAAAGTTGGAATGATTATCTGAAATTATATCCAAGGGAAGCCAAAAAGCTGTCTAAGGATCTCATAATTCAGTCTGGATTCACTGGATCTGGAAAGGCTCTGGCAAACCTCTCTGGGAAATAGGACATCAATACTGGCTTGCTCTGACAGGACATATAAGTGAGGGTGTGAGGCTGAGGTGCTGATTTGGGATTCAGAAAGTCTAGGTACACTTTCTGATTTTCTTGACAGCTTCTTTTGCACTGGATGGGTTCCTTAACCTATCTGTACCTCAGTTCAGTATTTCTAGAATGAATACAGTAAGATATTTGACTTTTCTCACATTTTTCTGCCTGTTTAGACTGTACATGCTTCGGGTCAGAGATGGCCCCTTGTTTTGTTATTTAACACAGCTCCAGTGCCCAGTATGCCAGGACATGTGCGAAGACACACCCTCTGTCAAGCACAGACAAAAAACTACATTTCAAATGTTACCACTAACTCAACTTACAGCCTGCAGAGAACAAAGCACTGCAATATGGAGCAAAATGTAAATTCAAAGCATGCTGTCAGGGATGAGCAGCTGATTGTGGTTGGTGCCGGTCCTCTTCCCTGCTGCCCTGGCTCCATGCAAGGAATAGGGAGTCAGCAACTGTCCTCACGTAAGTCAGAAGCAAGCAGAGACACCACGCACCCTCTGAGCACAGAAAAATACTGTGCCTCGTAAGCTGGGTGGGAGGGAAGGCAGCATTATAGGTAGACTAGAAATAATAGAGCAAGCTTCATGCTGAAAGCGGGGAATCTTTGTCATGACAACAGAGAGAGCTGTTAAACTATACAACATGCGCAGGCAATGTAAAGATAGGCAGTATTCTGGGTCTCCTGCTCTCAGCAGGGAGGAACTGGCAGGACTGCAGCAGTGAATGATGGTTTATTTTTAACAACAGTTTCTAAAGCAGGAGTTGGCGATTTTGTTTGTTTGTCACTCTTTATTTCATCCAATGCTCTAGATGGATACTAGCTCCTTTTGCAATTTTTTATTTATTTATTATTGTTTCTCCTTGAAGCAGGGACTGCAAATGCTGCAATAAGTAGACTGAAAGGTTCACTTAGTTTCAGCTGCAGTTTCCCTAAGTGCTTCTGTGTCCCCTGCTGAACTGCTGTTTTGTAACGCCGTGGAGGTGGAGCACACTTTGGGGATATTCCACAGCGCTCCTCCTGCCTCCACCACACCATGAAACAACCATTTTTCCTCTCCCTTCACCCTTCCTTTCCTATAAGGGGACAAGAACCACCAAAGAAGAAAGATGTACCATCGCCTTCTTCAGGCCTTTTTGCACCAAACAAAATCTTGCAAATCTAAGGCATTAACTAAGCAGTTTCGTGCTTCGCTCCTGCCCCACGTCCTTCAGGGTGTGTGAACACAGCTTGCTGCAGACTAACAAGCCACACAGCAAATGCTTCACATTGTGGACTAATGTCAGGGGAGCAGGGGATCTAGAGCTGCAGCTCAGTGGTCTGAGGAAAAAGCTCTGCCAGTTTGTGCCCCTTAATAATGGGCAGTGAGCATAGAGGGCAAGCGTGACTAGGTAGGAGAAAAGAGGCTATCTAGGGAATCATGCAACACGAATGCTGGGCTTTGCAGTCCATAATAGGGGTGAGTCAGACTCTGAACTGCTGTGCTGCTATCTTGGTTACAGCAGATGCTAATTCAGCTGGTCAGGTAAAGTGTGCTTTTAGGAGGCTAATATGAGCAAGCATATTGAGGCTCTGGGACCTTTCCAGGCTTCATAGCTGTTTCGTCTATCCTAAAGGTAAGAAGCACTGGTGAAACGCGACTCCACATCACGGTCTGGGATGCCAGCATCCTTCAGAGTTTGCTGGGGGGTAACACAAGACTCTGAGCTGTCTGGCAGATTAGTGGGGCAGTTTATTCTGCTGTGGTGCTTTCAGAGGCAGCTTAAGGCACTGTGCTGTGGGAAGGTCTCAGTTTCAAACAGGCATCTTCCACCAGCTTTATAAAAAAGTATATGGAAACTTCTAACAGACTGATTTCAAAAGAGAGGATAAAACATTGGGATGGAATGACAATGCTCCCTACCCCACTTCTTAAATACCCAGCAGGATTTGAAGGTTTCCTTTGAAGTGCTCAACCAAGAGCCTACTACAATGAACTCAAAAGACACCGACACTGGAGGGCATTGGATCAGGACCTACGAGGCTTTTGGACTCGCACCGCCACACCTGCAAACTCTCGTTTGGTCTTTCTACATGGAGGGGAGGTAAGGAGGTAGTAAAGAGGGACGAGACTCAGTGCCTCCCCTTTCCTGAAGGGATAGTTGACATCCAGTGAGGAGCCAGGCAGTCCTCTGGGTGCTGGTGCATAAGGTAGAACAGACACAGCTCTTCCCTTCGGTAGTTATACAGACCTGCAGTGCTGACAGTAACAACAGCTTGTTGTTGTCAGCTAACGAAGCAGCTATGATGACGGCAGCGTGCTGAGAGCAGACCCAGGCAGAGGCAAGGTGCCATTTTTAGGGTTATTTTATTCCGACTGGAACCACGCTCCAGCCCCTTGGGAGCTGACCCTTTTCACTGAGCTTTCTGGAGGGAGCAAAGGAGCGGAGGTGAGATTCTCAGTCGAGACATCAGAGCCAAGCTGTTCTCTGAACCACTCTTTGTTGCCGTCTCTTCGCAAGCCTGCAGCCTCCGCTCCCTCCTCCCCTTCCCAAAAATAAAGCTCCATGATGTAAAAACATTCCTTTGGGGCTGGAGGTGGAAAAACTAGGACACCACAGTTCGGAAAACGCTCGGCACTGCATGAAATATTCACTATCAACCGAAACAGGTTTACCCGGAGGAGAGTATGATGAAAAAGGATCGGGGAATCAATTTTACTGTCCTATGGTTTGTTATTCTGGCTGCTTCTTCTATTCTCCAAATAAGCTAAGCTATTTGGAAGCATCTGTCTGACCCAATTCTCATTCCGTCAATTTTCAATCCTTCTATCCCTCCTGTTTTATAAGCAAATAAACATGCAACCTAAAGGCATCCTTGCCCAGTCCTAAACACTGCTGCTGTCCAGAGCAGGACTAATAATGTAATGATGCATCAGAGAGAGAAAGAGAGCGCATGTGCAGCTGAGCGATACATCATCTGTGCGCCCGGGGGGATGGGAAAGCACTGAGTAGTGCCCCCCAGCCCCTGCAAAGGGCCTTCCCTTTGCCTTCGCAGAAACAGCAAGAACAAAACAAAGGTTGCAAGAATGGCTATGTATTTCTGCTCTTCAAATGTTGCACTTGAGGATCAGGAGTGAATCAAAATACTTTGCTCTATAATTGATTACCAAGTTTTTTGTAATGTTTTTAGTCAATGCAAATGACAGGAAGAAACCTGGGAAATATGGAAAGCAGGAAAAAAGGCTCTGGTGACGTATTAGTCTCACGTGTTTGCATTCTACCTGCTGCGGTTACAGGTTTTAGTGCAGGCCCATTCTGAAGCAAAATAAACTGGCTGACTTTGTGTCCAGCTCCACAGGGGGTTCAGTCACATCGCCACATACAACTTCCCAAGCAATAACAAAGAGTTCAGACAGTGCAATGGGAAATGGGAGAAGATCAGAAGAGGTGATGAGAGGGATAACACGAACTAAATCTTTGGTTCCCTGTGGGTATCCCAGGATGAGAGATCAAGGCAAAGCCAAAATGCCCATGCAGAGCTCCAAGGGAGAAAGATGACGTTCGTCTGCCTGGGATACAACCCCCAGACTCTCATAATACCCCACAGAAACTTAACCCCCACCAGGATTTTCAGTACTCAGTGCATTCAGACAACACATATGGGAAACCACACATTTAATTTTTTTTCAATGAGCTCTCATAGAGAATGGGGCTTATACACAAAGCCCAGCTCCCATACATTGACAGCTTAAAAAAAAGCTACAACTGAAAGCTAATCTGCAATGAATACATTTTCCGCTCAACCAAACCCCAAACACAGTTTATCAAACAAAGGAGCTCTTTAAATGATCACCTGCTCCAAAGGGCATTGTCCTAATGGTGAAGACCATGTGCACTCAGTCCTTGTTCCGCTACAAGTGAACAAGGAGCTGTATCGTCCTACCAAAACAGGGAAACCACAGGGACGCTATGCTCATCTTATTTGATGGACGGTACCTTCTCCTGCTGTCGCAGCCAGAGCTGCTTTGTTGTACACTTGATGGGATAACCCAGTGCATCCCTCTGAGATCTCTGAACAGGCACAATGGGCCTAAAACTATGGCCAAACAGAGCAGTAATACGTGTAGCCTGGTTATGAAAAGTCTTTACCAAATTTACCAATGCCATACTCAGCTGAGTCTGGTCTTATAATTTAATTCTTTGTGCTGATAATCTTTATCAATTATCCTTTTTATTATTCATATTTTGCTAAGGTCCCATTTAACATTGTGCCTTTGTTTTGATACCTGTAAATACAAAAATAGACAGTTCTAGCCTTACTGAGACTGGGAAAGCAGTTAGAGGTGGAGGTTAGACTAGGGGTCTGGCTAGTCCGGAAGTTTCCGAGCAGATGCCAGCAGCCACTGTTTATGGAAACACACTAACAAACTGAGCAACTAAGGAGTTAGTTTCCCCTAGTTAATCTACTCCCTTGGACTTCTGACAATCAGCAAGGGCCACTTGACCTGGAACATCTATCCAACCGTCTCTCTTTAACTCTTGAACCTACACATGCTTTAGGCTCCCATTATTTTGCAGTTTCATGATGTGGTTTTTGTTAGTTTCAAACCCCGTATTTCAATCATTTAATTGATTTCCCACTCATTCTGGCAGGCAAATCCCTAATCACTTCTTAAAACCAAAGTTCTCATGATAGGCCCATGGTCAATAGTAGCTAGGACAAGGACTCATATTTCAAAGAGCATTTAGGAAGTGAGATGAAGGCTACCTCCCAGTACCCATTTTTTATCTCTTTCCCAGGAGTTCACTCACTCCAAGAATTCCACTCATTAAAGCAGCAGTGTTTTGTGCTAAGTGAAACTACACAATAAATAACTGTATATGTTTGTCTTTTTTTTTTTTTCTCTGTAAGGACTAAGAAATCTTCTTCCATTCATTAATCGAAAGTTCCTAAATGATAACATGTTAGCTCTCTTCAGTGATGCTTTTCTAGAGAAGTAATCACTGGAAAGAAAAGAAGATTCTGCAATCAGTAGCAGATTACAATGGAGTGAATGGATGGATAACAGGTAAATGCTGTGCCTAGTTGAGATGGAAGAAGAGGACTGGTGGAGAAAAGTCACAGTGATTTAAGTTGATAAATATTTATTACCTACAACACTCTGCAATAAAGATCTAGTTTTGTGTACTACCTGCTGCTTGTATTTGCTTTTAGGAATAAAGTAGGCCTTTATGATCTGAAAAGTTGCTTTTTTACTTTAATTAAAATGTGAGATCAGTTTTTAAAGGGGTGCTCCATTTGAAAAAGGTCAGTTCTATGCTGTGCCCCTAGAGGGCTGCAGCAGAAGGTGCTATCAGTGATAGCATCAAGGAAGACCACCAGCTGAATAGTAATAGTATATTTGAGGAATTGCACATCTTCGCTGTACAGGCAGACTTCTTCAGACTAGGCTTCTCACCAGGGAATGGTGTATTTGCTCCCTATAGAATGTCAGGAATATGAAGAAGTCACATGGCCACTGTTCCATTCAAAATTACAGTCTCTGCAGGATATAAACAAGCAAAGCCTTACTACCTGCATGAACCACAACGCAGATTGGTTCTGGTGGCTTCTGCAAGAAAAATCAAGAATGCTCCCAGGGGCTTACAAATTGCTTAAAGAGACACTGTCTAATTCCTACATACTCTGCAGGACTTATTAAAATCCTCCAGGAGACAGCCACAAGCACAATTAGAGCTGGTTCCAGTAGCACACAGCTGCATCCTGTGATAAGCAGGGGATTGAGTGCATGGCAACACAATTTGACTCAGCCAAAATGGCTATCAGAGGGACTGATCATCACTATCTTCCTTTCTACTTGCAGTATGCTGTCACTGTGCTGGCAGCAACAAATTTCATAGGGAATAAGCACACCTGGGACAGGGCAGAATTTGGCAGGCACCTGGAACTCAGCAGATGCCAGGTGTTTTATATATCATGCATTTTCACTGTAAAATCTGTCCATTTGAATAAACTTTCATTGACATAAAAGGAGACACCAGCCCTGCTCTCTTCCACCTGCTAGCTGCAGTATTTGGGAAGGCCTGGTCACCTTTTATTTATTTACCTACTTGTGAGGAATCTTTGAGAGAGGATCTACACCCTCCTGTCTCAACCTTAGGGAAGATTTCAACAGATGGATGAAATTTCATTTGACTCACATGGGCTGCACCAGACCTGCATCTCCTAGTCATTGGCCTCCCTGTCCTCTCTAGTGCCAAGGTAGTTTTCCAGGTAAGGAAGAACACATTACATGTAAATAATGGCAGTCCATTACTGACTGATTCCTTACACATGAGAAAGAGGTCTGCCATCACCTAATAATATTTTAAGTAA
This sequence comes from Limnodromus scolopaceus, assembly GCA_028565335.1. NCBI lineage: Eukaryota > Metazoa > Chordata > Aves > Charadriiformes > Scolopacidae > Limnodromus > Limnodromus scolopaceus. The sequence continues at coordinate 50,360,939 of JAOXNO010000041.1, read as the reverse complement.
TACTTGAAAAGCATCTGAAGTGAAAACCTTGGGAGTTTATTCACTGTTTAACTTCGGGTTAGCAATTTGTGTCTCCCTACAAAGTGGGAACAGTCATACTTAATTTGTAGGAATGTGATATAGTTTCATTCATTAATTCTTCATGGAATTCTGGTGGAGATTCATTCATGATTTCTTGCAAAGCACTATGAAACTCTGTTGAAAAGCAGTGCTCACACAATGTGATACAGGAGAAAGGCATTATGCCAGGAGCAAGAAGACCTGATGTCTTCTCTACCTCTGCTTTCTACCTCGCATGTGTTGCCAGGTACATCACAATCATTTGATCTATCCTTTAATTGATTATTGAGAAGGTTAATTTTTGGAGTAAGGATTGCCTATTCCTGTCTCTTTGTACAATACCACATTCACGCTTCAGCCAAGTCTATGCTAAATAACACAAATAATAATTTCAAAGGCTCTCGTCTGTGCTGTATCATTCTGTTCATGTATTTTAGATAGAAAAGATACTGGATTAGTAAGTGTCAATCAGAAATACAGAAGGCCAGCCCCTCTGCAGCTGCCCAAGGAGAGCTCTGGAGATAAATAGCTCAGCTATTTCTAACGGGCACATATTGTTCTATAGGATTATTAATGCCTGCTGCAAACTTGGCTTCCAGTGGGTGCCTTCTCTGGGATCAGTGGGTGTTCACAAAGCTTTTCCTTTGCAGAAGGTGTTAACAGCACTGCTTACAAGCAATATCCCCAGTGCCTGAATTGTCATGGGGATTTCTGCAGATGGCTCACAGTGATGACTGTTTGTAATTTATTACTGTTCCTTGCTCTTCTTCCTTCCTTTCCCTCTATGCAGGCTCTTTCTAACATTGGCCCTCCTTTCCTGTATCCGCAGCAGACAACCTGCAAGAAGCCTTGGCCAAGGAGGGATGCTAGTCCAAATGAGATGGACACAGCACCTCAGACAGGTGCACAGCTCAGGGGCAACTGACAGCACAGCCTTAAGTCAAGTGCATCAGCCCTGGATTAGATAAGCTGGCTGCCAGCCACCAAGATAAAGTGCCTGCCTATGAATTCAGCAATGTCAATTGTCACAAAGTTAAAAAAGGATGGAGGGAAAGGGGGATGTGGGGGCGATGGCACAAGCTGGTGAACACATGCAGGTGAACCAAATTGGACAGATAAAAAAAGAAGACAAGGATGACACATGCTAAACATACCTCATTACTGCAAGCTTTGTCCTGCTGACCTTGGCCAATGATTAATGTTACTTTAGAGCACATTCAAGTCTGCTCTTACTATGAATCCCTCTGGCCTGGAACTGGGACAAATGCCACTCAGGCTGCATGGGGCAATCTGTGAGGAGTGGAATGCATCTTTATTGCCATTTAAATAATTTCATTTCTGGCTGAAGTTTATGCCTGAATTTCATGCTGTGCAACTTTATTTCTCCAGACCAGATACCACACCTCCCTATCGCAAAAACAAGCAGCAGATCCAAGTTGGTCACACTGCTTGAATGGAGGAAAACAAGGGTGGAGAGGAGCTGTTCAAACATACAAGATCTTTCCTTACCCGTTATTCTTCCTGACAGGTTAAGACGCATCTACCAAGCCATTTGAAAGATGCAAAGAGCCCAAATCTTCATTTACCATAAAAATTTGCATGGTGCCAGTTGTTGGGAGATTCAGGACTTCAATAAGAGAAGCAGGAAGAACTGTGATAGGCTGGTAAATGGCAGCCTGGAGCTACAGAACTGAAGTCATGGAGAGGTTCCTGACCCAAAGCCTGAGGCAAGGCTAAAAGAGAAGCTGTCCAAAGGCAACTCGTGCATCTCTGGACTATGACGTGTCTAGCGCTAGCTAAATCACAAGATGACCAAATCTGCCAGAATATTTTAAAGGAAATAGCAGCCACTGGGTCTGAAGCTTACTCTTTTTACTTGCTTTTCTTCCTGAGATTTGCTTTCACACATCTACAGTTGTGGCATCTACTTCCCTCCCTTCTTCCCTTTTTTACTGCACAGCGATAGGTAAATCATAGAGAACGGAGCCTTCTGAGTTCTGCCCAATATATTTATAACTCATCTCATACTCTCCCAATATTCCAGCAAAATCAGGGATGCTTCAAACAGGGAAGATCAGATCTTTACGGAACACACCAAGAAAAAGTATCCCAGCATGAGTACAGCAGTCATTCACTAAACTCGAGTCACAGCTGGCGACTACCTCCCATGCAAACATGGCATGTGCCTGGCCTGAGACAAAATCTGAGTGCTTTTCCCCAGGGAACACTGCCATCAATTTCTGTCACCATTCTCTACATGCACCTGGGCACCAGCTATTTGCACCAGTTGGCACTTCCAGTCATCCAAATACTTCAAATAATTCATAAGCCTAAAGCAGTAAATACCCACCTTCATGCCATTTATATCTTTCCCCGGGAGAACTCAGCTCAGACACAGCATTAAGGTTTCTGCTTTTTACCCAATTTTCCAGCTGGGTTAACTGAGGCATGCCGAGGTCAAGTGACTCGCCCAAGGCCAGGCAGTCAGCTGCTTAGCCAGCACCGCATCCCGGGCACCGCCAGTCCTGTGGACATTTGCTCCAGCCGCCGGACCGTGAGGCTTCCCTCTGAATTGTCATATGGTGCACACAACACATACAGGCCAGAGGAATCTTTGACTTCCAGCTAGAAGAGGCCCAGGAAAGGAAGGAAGTGAGCAGGAGGTGGTGTGGTGGGGATGTAGCTGTAATGAGGGCAGGCGCAGGTGTGGGAATTCTCATTTGGGAGACAAACAGCTGCTCTTGGTGACAGACTGAGCCTGTAACTGATTAGCTTTAATAAGAACGACACTTAAGTATGCATCAGAACCTCGGACAGGGAGATCCATGTAGCTTGCTAAAGAGGTGCCTTTCACAGCCCCTGAAAACAGTGAGCATCAATGAGAAGTTGGGTTTACACTATGCTAGGGACTGTTCAAACGGCTGACCTCACTTCACAGGAAAAGCAGCTGCCATGGAGAAGAGAGAGAGGTAGAAACTGCATCATGCTGCAGCTATGGGTTTTACTAGCGACACAGATACTGGAAGAGAAAACGTCACAGATTGTGCTCAGAGACTTCTCCTGCCTTTCAGGAGAAGCCCAGCTGTATACGTTCCTCCATTTATTTAAAATGCATAGAGCAAAATGTGTCAAGTAAATAAGAGGAAGGGTGGCAACAGAAATTAAAGCCAAACCTGCTCTGCTCCAAGCAGCACTCCTCCACACCTTATTCACTCTCCCTGAGCCCCAAACCAGATTAAAGGAAACATCCTGTTCTTTTAGGATAAATAACCTTGTTGCCCAAAACCAGGAGTAGATTTACTAGGGGTTGTAATTGCAACCACAGTCCTAACCCCTGCCTTCATCTGACTAGCATCTCCCAGTGTGCCTTCTGTGCTCCCAGGTACATGATGTAGTTGCAATCACATGGTTGCACTTAGTATGAACTGGGAACCTCAGAAATTTCAAAACAGCCACAAGAGAAATACTATTCTTGACTACCACTGTGCTACAACACTGATTAAAATATGGACCTGAGAGACAAGACTCTAGACAGGTATCTTTTTTGACCTTCATAAAGGTCAACCCCTCCCCTCCCAGTGATACCAGTACAAACCAGTGCCTTCCCAGTGCCCTCCCAGTACAAACCAGTGCCCTCCCAGTGCCCC
>JAOXNO010000041.1:50339781-50357132 GCA_028565335.1 Limnodromus scolopaceus | reverse complement strand
ACCCCTCCCCTCCCCCCCTAAAACCAGCCACCATTAAGGGCCATAACAAGGTTAGGTTGCTAGCACCTCCTTCTTACCTCCTCTGGTCTGTCAACTGTACTTGTGTCCATTTACTCATTTTAATCCTTCCGCAGAATCAACACTAGGAAACAGTCACCAAGGTTAATGAAAAGGCTGACTCACTTAATGCCCTCTTCACCTCACTCTTCAATAGTAAGACCAGTTGTTCTCAAGGGTACCCAGTCTTCTGAGCTGGATGACACGGATGGGCAGTAGAATGAACCCCCATAATCCAAGGGGAAATGGTTTGCGAGCTATTACACCACTTAGGCGTACACAAGCATATGGGGCCAGATGGGATCCACCCAAGAGTACTGAGGGAGCTGGCAGAATTGGTCCCCAAGCCACCTTCCATCATTTACCAACCATCTTGGCTAACCAGAGAGGTCACAGTTGACTGGAGGCTAGCAAATGTGATGCCTATCTACAGGAAGGGCAGGAAGGATAATCCGGGGAATTACAGGCATGCCAGTCTGACCTCGGTGCCAGGGAAGGTTATGGAGCAGATCACATGGCACACACAGGACAACCAGGCGATCAGGCCCAGTCAGCATGGGTTTAGGAAAGGCAGGTCCTGCTTGACTAACCTGATCTCCTTCTATGACAAGGTGATCCACACAGTAGATGAGGGAAAGGCTGTGAACGTCACCTACCTGGACTTCTACTAAAGCTTTTGACACTGTTTCCCATAGCATTCTCTGGAGAAACTGGCTGCTCATGACCTGGATGGGCATCCACTTCACTGGGTAAAAAGCTGGCTGCATGGCTGAACCCGAAGAGTTGGGCTGAATGGAATTAAATCTAGTTGGTGGCCAGTTACAAGTGGTGTTCCCCTGGGCTCAGTATTGGGGCCAGTTCTGTTTAATGTATTTATCAACAATCTGGATGAGGGGATCAAATGCACCCTCAGTAAGTTTGCAGATGACACCAAGTGTTGATCTGCTTGAGGGTAGGAAGGCTCTGCAGAGGGATCTGGACAGGCTGGAGGCCAAGGCCAATGGTATGTGGTTAAACAAGGCCAAGTGCTGGGTCTTGCACTTGGGTCACAACAACCCCATGCAACACTACAGACTTGGGGATGAATGGGTGGAAAGCTGCCCAGCAGAAAAGGACCTGGAGGTATTGGTTGACAGCCCGCTGAATATGAGCCAGCAGTGTGCCCAGGTGGCCAAGAAGACCAACAGTATGCTGGCTTGTATCAGAAATGTGTCCAGCAGGACAAGGTAAGTGATTGTCTGCCCGTACTCAGCACCGGTGTGGCTGCCCCTCGAGTACTGTGTTCAGTTTTGAGTCCCTTACTACAAAAGGGACGCTGAGGTGCTGAAGCATGTCCAGAGAAGGGGCATGAAGCTGCTGAAGGGTCTAGAGAACAAGTCCTACAAGGAGTGGATGAGGGAACTGGAGTTGTTTGGCCTGGAGAAAAGGAGGCTCAAGAGAGATCTTATCAGTCTCTACAACCACCTGAAAGGAGGTTGTAGTGAGGTGGGAGCAGGTCTCTTCTCCCAAGTAACAGGCAATAGGACAAGAAGAAATGGCCTCAAGTTGTGTCAGGGGAGGTTTAGATTGGATAACAGAAAAAATTTCTTCATGGAAGGGGTTGTCAAACGCTGGAACAGGCTGCCCAGGAAAGTGGTTGAGTCACCATCCCTGGAAGTATTTAAATGATGTGTAGATGTGGCACTGAGGGACATGATTTAGTGGTAACTTGGCAGTGCTAGGTTAATGGTTAGACTTGATGATCTGTAAAGTCTCTTCCAATCAAAACGATTCTAGGATTCTATCACAAGCAAACCCTACGCCTGGACCTCAGCCACTCCCTCACTGTCCAGCATAGCAATTTAAACCACAGATAACGGTAAGCTAATGTGCCCAATGGACCTCCTCTTCTGCCAGCTCTGCAATGGGAATGGTAATGAGCAGTAAAAAGATGTTAATATCTTACAACCACTTCAGCCATTTGCTTAGTGATGCAGGCAGACAGAGCCCCTAGTCCCACTTGGTGGGAGGCTCCTCTAACTGCTGTCTGGTAAATTGGATTATCGGTAAAAAATCTGGAGATCGTTTCTTTTCTTCCATACTCAGCCTCTGTCTTGAGCAGAATATCCTTAAAAAATATACATTGATTTAGCACATTATGGATCCATGAGAGAAAGAGAAGAGCTGAGAAGCAGAAGTTTAAGACATGCCAAAGCCAAATGCCACCACAAAGCATGTGACTGCAAGAGAAAGGATCTTAATTCCTTTTAAGCTGCACAGTCCATGAGCTACAAGGGAAAGCTTCCAGTCCTTCCTCCTGATTGCTACCCTCATCCTTCAACAATACAATGCTATTTCTGCATCTTCAGTCATTATTTCACTCAGTGTTGGCTGCTAAACAGTTAAAGTAAAAGAAAGAATTAAAAATAAGGAAGACCAGGGCTATGACTTAAAGACTTAGGTCAGCAAGATGGGGCATTGGTGCTTTGGCAACAACCTCTACCCAAATGCATTACAGTGCCTCTAGCTCCCCATTTATATCTGCCTTACTGAGCTGTTGTATCATGGATGCAACCTCCATTACAGTAAATCGTACTGAGAGTGGAAGTGCATTCTTAGTGACATAGACAGGAATGTGATACGGCCACCATAATCATGTGCTCTACAGTAGCCTTTCCATCTTCACCAAGCTTGTGCATGTTTTTAGTTCCTGCTTTTTATTTTTTTGGTTGGGGTTTTTGTTATGAGATACTTTTGAGTGAGTGACACACACCTTTGTTATCATTATGTAGGAATAAAGTAGTCAAACAACGCCTGTGCAGAACCTACTGGTCCCTTTGTTCACTATGTCTGTGCTCCTTTCTATCTAGTCTTTCTAAAGACCCCCCGGCAAAGACGTTTTCTCATCATCTGAGGGATTGCATTATTTTCTGTGCACACCCAATACTTATGTGGGAAGAGGGGCATATACTGTTCATTATTTACCATGACAACCTCTTCTCTCACCTGTGTTAAAAAGTTACAGTCAGATAATGAGAAGGTAACCCATATAACCAAGATAACAAGGGGCACAAACTAGAAACAGTGAATATAAACCAGCAACTAATATGAATGGTTTTGCTAATAACATTTTTCTAAAAAATTCCTTAATCCCAAATGAGTCACTGAAATACTGACAAATGGATTCATGAAAGCTACAGTAAATTCACAAACTAGCATCCCGATCATGAACTCAGAAGCAGAAACCAGACCTAAATTTACTGTAAAATTAATTTGAAATTAATATTATAACCAAATTTGCTGAGGAATATACTTCAGGGAACTTTGCATTTAGGTCAGCAGGAAAGACAAGAGATACTAAAAAGGCATTTCCCACTTCACAGTTCTTCTATCACCAGCACAACTTAAAGCCAGGGGTATATATACCCTACCTAAATACTACAGAGGGAATATTATAACAAAAGCAATGTATTGTTTGTATCTCACTGATTGCGAAGCAAGGAGGAGATTCTGTTGTACAGAGCCCTCTAATACAAGATAATAGATCTCTGAAATGAAGATGGAAACCAAAAAGGAAAGTGTCACTGAGGTGAAGCAGAAATGCATTTCCTGGAAGCTGGGTGCTGGCGAGAAGGGTCCCTGGTAGTGCATTCAGACTGTGCACAATAACTTGGAGCATGTAACTGGCTGCAGTGATTTACAGGCTAGCAGAGCAGTGGGTGCAGATTACAGTTGTGCTGATAGAGACAGAATAACTCCTGGAAATGAGATGCCAGCCAGAACAGAGCAGAAGGCAGATGAAGGCCCCTAAAGTGCCTCAGATTGGAAATTACATCCTCCTCTGCTGCATGAATAATTGTTTGGCTTCCATTAGGAATCCTCTCCGTTTATATCACAGTTTTGTTGATGTACAAACAATTCTTTTTTAACAACACAGACTACTACCCTAATGGTCTTGGTTTACCCTTGGTGTCAAGAGGCAAAGTATCTCCTGCCTGCTGGTTATAAAGTCATCAAGAAAAGACAGCAATAAAAAAATGACATGGCTCAAACAGAACCAAAATGCTTTGGAAATTAGCTCCTTCCCATGCAAAGTGTCTCATACTTTCACTTGCAACAGAGTTCTAAGGCAAGAGCTCAAAGCACAGTGTTTTCTGAAAAGCAGATTTTAGTTCTTAAGGCTCCTTGAAATTAAGATAGGAAAAATTTCTGTGGACAGTCTGCAAGCAATGAGGCAAAGGCTGTGAGGAATGTAAGACAGAAGCTTGGAGCGCGCTCATTCAAGGGACTGGTAATTTTTAATGCCACCTACTCAGCTATGAGATATGTTGGTATCTCCCAAATTTAGTTAGTCTTGAACATTTGAGGACAAATGACCTATTTAAGGAGGCAACACTGTGATTCTGTGTTGCAGCAGAACATTTTTAAAAGTGACCACTGTATTTGAACCTTCAATTTGACGCCTCATTGAAGAAGGTAGTTTTTGAACTGGGTGACCAAAACCTAAGACGCAACAAATCCTGTAGAGATGTCAGGCTTTCAAGGCTGAACTCAATAGCACAGGTATACTTCCATCAGAGGTTGCACCCCTTCAGTCTTGAGCATACAGCAGGATAAAAGATAGTAAACCGTATTTTCTTTACTTGTGACTAAAGATGACATGTAGATAGGAAGAGAGGGAGCACAGGGCTCTGTAGAGAGACTTCCTGCCGTCAATATATTTCTTTTTACTGCCAGCTACGGTGGCACAGAGCCAGCCACCACACTAAGGGCCTGCGCCATAACGCATATACAGTTAAGGAGTTGTTAATGTGCCTTTGCACGGCCTAAAAAGTCCACTTGCATGGAAAGGTGGCAGTACGCTCCTCAATTCTCATCCCAGGCTTTGCCTTGTGCTTCTGCACTGCAGTTCATGGCTGTTCTGGCTAATCCAAAGCCATCATAGATTTACTACAAAGAGCCTAATTTTTCTTTTTATGTACTGATAGAAAAAGATGAGTACTACAAAACTTCCTCTGATACCAACTGGAGCTGAACTTACTGGCTAATTATTTTATTCCTGCCCATGTCAATGGGGTTAAAACTTCTGTCCAAGAGCAGGAACAGAAGTTCTAAAATACTGAAAACAATTATTACAATACATTTCCAAAGCCCCAAATGATAGCGAAACACAGGTGCTAAGAAGAATCATTCGCTACTAACAAGTCAAACTTTATTCAAACTTCAGAGACAGAGGGACTACAAATACTGCTTTTGTAGGAACATTTTTTCAAGAGGCCAAGTAAAAAAATAAATGATAACTAGCCATCAACATCATGTGTTCACTCAGCGTAGCCAAAATGAAATAGATAGAAAGAAATTAAAAATAAATTTCAATACTATAAATTAAAAGATGCCACAGAAGGTATGCAAATTGCACGCCACAAGGTCTTGTTTTTTGTTTACAAAGAATGTGTTTTCAGTTTGATGGAGAGGCATCATTACGGAGGGAATTTGAGGCATTTTAAATAGCAGAAGCACTCATTAAGAATTCATTTTTAACAGGAAGACTCGAAAAAAAATTAAAATTAATGAGCAAGATGAAGTGGGGGGGAACTTTGAAGATGACAGCTTCTTGCTAAAAAAAGACACACTTGATATTAATCACAAGCAGTTCACATACATGCATTACCCCTAACTCCACTGTCACAATCTCCAGGACTAATTTACAGTTACTTCATGTTCACTTTGTGTCAGGCTACTTGGCAAAGCAGGCAAAGTACAGTGCGGCCCCTCAGATACTGTGGTGATAAAGACGAGGAACAGGTCACCAGGCAAAGAACACGGCATAGCCTGGTTTAAACCTGGGTGATTTGATATTCCTGCAGTGGCAACTACAGGAGACCCTCGGGAAGAGCTACAACTACAGTCTATACCAAAAGCTCAAAGTGAGCAGTTTACGAGTAGGAAAAGCACGAGTGCCCTTGCTGAACCATTATCATGTATTTTTGTAAACAAATGAAATCTATTTGGGACAATTTGTAGCTGGCACATTAAAACACCATAGCACTTTTAAAGTCTCTTCAAAAATCTGCCTGGTTCTAAAACCTTGTGATCTGGACAGCAGAGAGATTTTCTCAAACATTGTTTCCTTAGTCTTAAAAGGAAGAAAAAAATGCCCAAATTACCTTTTCTTAAACAGACACACAAGCTAGACTGCTTAACTGAGGCACAACATCACATACGTTTTAGAAAATTCAGTGTTGTGCAACCATCGATTTATTCTTCAATATCCTCACAAAGTAAAATAAAGCTTTTATTATTCCTCCTCCTGTAAAAATTTTTGTTTCTTTTAAATGCTCACATTCTTGATGAAGTGGTTGGGGAGGGGGGAGGGTATCTGGTTCAGGCTTGCTATAAAACGTGGTAATTACAAAAAGGAGGTGTGGACAAGCCTTTCCTCTCTTTGGATCTCAGTTTAGATTAAAAAACCTGAAGCTAGATCTGGAAGAGAACAGACTAATCCAAGCTGACCTGACCCTGTCAGTGGCAGTGTGGAGGGCATCCTGGGTAAGTGTGAAACACCTGGGACAGAGAGGAGCAAAAGCAGCAACGCAGAAATTACTGGAGCAAAGCAGGAATAACGGGAGTTGCATGAAGATGTTTGAGGGAATGAGCATTTGACTTCGGTCTTGTTTCATACAGAGAATGTGCCAGAAGATGACTTCATGCTAAGCATCTTTCTTACTAATGTGATGTTTTTTCAGTGTGGTATTCCTCTTTGTTTGACCATTCCCACTGTCCCCTGTGAGTTGGGTTTATTTCCTTCTGGCCCTGCAGAACAGCACGCAGAAGGGGTGGCCCACATGGTAGGCAGAAGTACAACCCTACTGAGGGACACCCTTCTGAAAATAACACCCAGGCCTGTTCCAAAGTCCACTGAAATTAGTGGAAAGACTTTCTCAGAATTTAGTGAGCTGTGGATCAGGTCTAGCTAGAACCTAAGCTCATTTGGAGGAGAACTAAGAAGTTTCCATGCTGGGCAGAGATGTCTCAGCTACCTCCAAACAAGCTGCCTAATGAGCCCCAGCTGAGAGCTGCCTGATACAGCTATAGTGTTTCTGTCCCCGTACGGGCAATGCTAACTTAGGTGTCTCTGCATGACCCCGTATTGCATCATGTGGATGTATTTTAGCTGCTTTTCTGCTTTCCTTTTGAAATGATAGCAGCAGCGACAGAACAGGCAGTTTACAATTACAGGATTATTTCTTATTAATTGTTGCCCCTTTAAGGTTTGGCATCTTCAACAACCATGTATGAAAATGAGTTGAAAAGACTGCATGAAAATTCTCCTTTAGGACTCAGCTGACCCAAATACACAGTTCTCTTGCTCTCAATTCCCCTATATAGTGCAGGGAGACAAACTGCTCTGTTTCCTCTCTCTCTCTCCTTTTTTTTTTTTTTCCTCCCTTCCATAATGCTGCATTGCAGGACCAAATTTTCTGATTATCATGCAGTATTTTATTTTGATTGTCCTTTCCCCAAATGAAATGATTCTGGTACTGTCAGGACAATCAGGAACGATCTATCTCCTGCTCTGAGGCAGGAGGTAGTGCCTTTCTGTAATAGGTGAGCTTTAAAGTGAACGTACAGCCAGAAAAGTGGTTGCACTTCAGGGCGCTGCCAACATGACTATATCAGACAGTGGCATGACAACATACGACTAAAAAAAGCCATGAGTGCAGAAACCCCTTCCGTTGATGCAGTGGCAGCATCAAAACACAGTTTTCATTGCTTTAGCTTACCTTGCGTAGGGTGAGGGTAACTAATAAGGCTCTTTTCCCAACAGCAGTGCTGTACTGGTATTGCGTAAGTATTTTGACAGTGTGGTTGGCACAGCCTTCAAAAAAAACCGCTCTTGCTCCGTGTTGTGTATTCATAGACAATTCTGCATAGCCAAATGACACAAACAAGGTTTTAACAGTTCTATCCTTCCAGAGTAAGAACTGCCATGCCAGAAGGACTAATATCCACTTGGGTTCCTGTATCATCAATAAAGCGAATCAACTAACCTTGAGGTGTAGAAGCTTTACCTTCAGGTATCTTTACCAAGTGAGTTTCTGAAAATAGCAATTAGAAAATCCTTTCTCTCACTTGCAAGCTTGGACATATTTGATCTACAAACCACAGACAGAAAAAAAACAAACAGGAAAACCTAAAACACCATGATTTTGTACAGACATATTTAGAATAAGAGCCATACTGCAAAACTGGCTCTTCTAGCTCCTCAGGATACCTGCACAAGCACTTAACAACTGCAAGAACATTCAAGGTCAAAGGCAAGCTCTTTTTGGAGATAAGTTGCCTTCTAGCTATAGTGCTAAACTCTGCAAAATAGAGCCTGTATTGCAGATGAGATGACTGGGGGATTCCTAAATCAAATAGCAAGCTCTACAAACAATGTACATAAATAAGAGCTTTATTGAGCCCTGTATCTGAAATTCATACACAACAGGAGAATTGGAATGGGAAAGCTGGTCTGCTCTGCTTCAATGAATCACTATACATCAGCACCAAGCCTTCTCTTCTCATTTCACAAAGTACACTCACTCTAGCTTTCAAGACCCTGAAGCAACTAAGGGATAGGAAAGCACACAACCCCACATCAGTATAGAAAAGAGGAAAAGGCAGCACTAGTTATACTTTACTTCCACCAAACTAACTCTTTGCTGGCTCCTTACTGCAAAGGGCTTTACCAAAAATGCTAGAAAAGCATGAAGAGAACAGTCCTTAACACTGTGTATAACGCCCTTGTATCCATGTGATTCTGGCTGAAACTCCTGAAGTCTCATCTCAGCACGTGTCAGGATCAGTAAAAAGGCGGAAGGTATCTGAGAGATAAGAGCTTTGAGGTCTCCAAAGTGCTGGACCGACGTCTCACAGCAGTGTATGGTACTGCTCCTTCTCCAGCTTGAGCTCAGGACTCCACTGAAACAAAAAGTACTCTCCTACAATAACATAAAGCGTAGTGGGAAGTTCTGCTGATAAAAAAACAACCACCTGTTTTTGGCATCTGCTTTGTTTAGTTTTCCTATGAAAAGCTATATTGGGCCAGACTGTCAATTATGCAACCTGCAGTTACTCAGCTGTCGACCGGCTTTGGCTGGAAACATCTGCAGCAGAAACTTCCCAAATTACTTAACACTGTGCAGAAACAGAGCCCTGGGATACAACAGAATGGAAGAAGGGACCAGTCTGAGGTTAGTAAATGAGGAGAGAAAGCAACAAATTAAAGAAAATTCACTACAGATAAATGAAACCTTGGAAGAGCATAGTTTTCCACGGCACCGGGAGTCTTAGCTGAGATGGGACTGCTGCATGAAGCCCAAGAAGGAAAAAAGGCTTCTGGTAGCTCAATTAGTCACTCGCAGTATTTCTGACATTGTTGTGACATGAAGAACTACTTGGAAAGTCTGATCTGTTATTTGCACAAAAGAAGAGTAAGGCTAGCAGAAAAAGATTAAACAGTCTGTCAATTAAGCATATCATTTGTTCAACTTGTAATGGAAGGAGAATGAAAAGGAAAATCATGGAAATTAGCTGTGGATGTGCTATGAGACTATAACCAGAGCCCAGGGTGAGACAGGGAACAGATTTTTCCTGTTTCTCATGGAGATACGAACACTGTAACAAAGCCATTTCAACTTGCCTGGCATCCTGTTCTCCGAAATTAAGGCAAAAAGCAGTCTCATCCTGCTTCAGACCTGAAACATGTATGGTCTTCCTACCAGCAGCTCCAAGTTTTCTGAAGTAACAAATAGTTTGTAACGCCGCAGCCTAGGACTCCTAACACACAAACAGAAAACTGGCCTAATTTTCCAGTAATGTTATTTCATCATCATAGGGAATAATTAAGACAAGAAATGCAGTGCACTTGCAGATACTTAAGACAAGTTTGATTGCAGGATTGGGGAAATGCAAAAGCACAGGAAGAGAAAGTCACACAGAGCATAAGGTTCAGAGGATAAACTGTTCCAGGAAGAAGAAAGTTTAGCCTTTGTCTATGATTAAGTAGTTGATTCTGCAAAGATGGGCAGGTATCAAGAACTGGTTAATTGAGGGCAAGACAGAGTTATAGTACAAAGTGAAAACAGAGCAGTCAAGGGGAGAAAAACAGCTGCCAAAAAGTCTGTTTTCCCTTAGGGTTTCTAGTTATCATTTGAAGATAAATATACTTTTCAGCTAACCTGTTCTGTGGAGCTAATTCCCTGGAAGTGCTGAGAGTCCACTAATACTGTTGCCTAATATATTCAGGAGTTGATGGGTCTGTATCTGGGTAGTGTCCTTTCAGATTTCCTACCTAAAAAAAACGAACTAACACACCAGTGACGAAAGCATTGTATGCATACATTTAGTCATCCCCCATAGCAGAGGGACAGTAGACATCCCAAAGCAAGTGCTAGACTTAACGCAATGTGTGTAACAGCGACTAAAGGCAGGTTTCTATACAGAGAGGGGAAAAACCTGATGCCTTAGGTTTTGCAGCTGTGGACAGGTGAAGGACAACAGCCCCTCTGATAAAATAATGTCATCTTTGCTGTCTGTAAAGTTTGCTTTTCATGAGGCAGCCACACCTCCTGGCCAGGGACTGAAGCTATGTAGATAGCACCGGGTATAATACGTTGGGTATATTTTATACTGCAGCATATTTTGGGAGTCAAAGTACTGTCCATACTACCCGCATACTGCTTTTTCAAAAGCATAATTTCTGAAGTCTATGTACACTATTTACAAACTATTTATTAAAACTTATTCCAGTTCTACGCTGGTTTTCTGATCTATATAGTTTTGTGACTGCACTGTACTAGCAGACCCATCGGGTGAATTCAAGTCCATGGGAAGAGACTAACTTTACTAACCCAGGCAATCTATACCCTTTGGTGCTTTGGGTGAGACGTCAACATCCCACAGAAACCTCTGTGCTTCTTCTCACATTACTGTGGCATGCACAGAGAGGGAGGTGCCCAGAAGCAAAGAACATTTAGCATAATGACTCAGATGGGTGGTCAGCAGTTTAAACCAGCCACTTGATGTTACTATAATGAGGATTCAGTTTAACAGTTGTTCCACATGCACAGAAATCCCCCCATCCCCAGGAAATCACTTAAAATGAACAAAAATCAAATCATCTGTTTGAGAAGGAGGTTATGGCTTGGAAAATGCACATAATGGGTGCAGCAAAAATGCCCATGGGTGAATAAAACTTATTTCTCACAGCAAGAGGATCAGGGACCCTCTGAGCTTTATCTCAGGGATGACACACTAGAAATAAAACTCCAGGGCCAAATTCAGAACTGTAGGAATTAACTTCCCTTTTGCTGAATCCAAGAGGAGTAGAATCCTCTTATGATAATTCTGAGCTTAGGCCAGTACATTTTATACACATTTTGAGACACAGAAGTCTTGCTTGAAAATGAATGAAAGTTTTTTCCATGTTGATGAGCAGAATTGCATCATATGCCACTTACTCACTAGGCAACAAATACCTGTTATAAATTGTCTACTAAATCATTAAAAAAATTCCCATCCAGCATCAATACATTCTGATGCATATAGGAGCAACCTTGATCTTTCAACTACTACATCGTTAGCTGTCTGAATCTCATCACCAAAACTAATTCATTAAACAGGAATATGCCTGGCCCATAAAACCCTGAAACACTTCTTAATTTCTATAAGGGTTTAAATAGAGGCTTTAAGCTTAGGATGTCTAAACATCTATATATGCATTACACCTATCAAGATGTAACCATTTTGCCAGGCCCTGAATTCTTCAGTTCTGCTCAGATCTCTCACTTCTCCCATTACATTGTGTGCTGTGGGTCTAGGTAGTCATAGTCCTGATTATAAGATTAATGCTTAACCATTGATATACACTGGTTGAAACATTGTAACTTCAAAAATTCATATTTGCATATGCAAATAAAGGAGCTGATCATTCTGAATAGCTATTAACAGCATTTTCTTTAAATCAGGCTGTGTTAAATTCTGTATTCAGTCATACTGAAGGTCACAGAGCTGGTTATCAGACTATTAGACATGACAGCAGGATTTGTGGCATATTGTTTTGGTTAAGAATGCACACAAAGTAGACCCTAATTTTGTTTAAGTTCCATAAGATTTTGAAAAAAAAAGGTAAATTAATAGCTTTTAAGGCATATGTGTATTAGCATACCACAGCTAAATGTTGAACTGAGGTCTGAGGATACAGAACTGCCAGGGGTTATAAGTACAACAGCTGTAAAGGAAGACAGCTGTGGGGGTAGTCTGAAGAGATACAGAGAGGACCTAGAATCAAAACAGGAGAAGAAAAATATATTTGCAGACAGTTATAGTAATGAGGAAGAAATTAAGGATGATATGAATGGTACTGCTGTTCAAAAGATGTGTAAAAATAAGGGGAGAGAAGCCAAGCATCTCTAACTGGACATGCACCTGGAAAATAAGTGGAAGAGAAATAGAAACTGTAATGAAAGGGACAGCTGGAGAAATGATATCAGAGGATGGAGGTCAAGCCTCTGTGAGAACCAGCAATTTGAGAGCGAGCAATGACACAGTCAGAAATAGCCACGACCTCTTTAGAAGTGCAGTGAAGGTATGTCAATATGTTCATTATTTCATCTGTTTTCTGCTGGTTGTTCCTCAAACTATAGTTGCAGACCTATTTAAAATTTGATTTATATCTATCACTTAAATCACAGAAATTCAGTAATTGTGTCCTTTATTCCAGTCCAGTGCATTTATGATCCCTCTTCCAGTGTTCCCTCCTACAGATTGCTGAGATCTCCTCTCAAGACTCCAGGTAAGCTCTAAGAAAGCTTTCCTCCTTTGTCTGCTAATGTGGTTGCTCTCTTGATGGTATTCAACACAGATGAGATGTGATCATTACCATGAGTTCCTTTAGGCTGCTTAAGTCTCAGAGTCCCCTCAGTAAAGCAGCCTTTGAACCGGATTCCTAAACCCTCTTCATGCTACTGCTGTAATGTTTATTTTCACCTGCTGAGACAACCATTCTTTGTATGGTAGCCTGTTGATTCTCAGTTTTACTCATCAGTTTTGCTTCTGCTGTCCCTTTTGATACTAAATTTTCCTGGCACAGCTCTTAATTTCATTGATCAGTTGCTCCTACCATGAGGCTGCAGCAACCAGTACTGTCTCCACAGTTCTCTGAGGCATTACATTTTTCTTCCAACTCCTATAGATTATTTTTTGAATTGTTCTAAATCTTTATTTGATGACTGACACAAGTTTATTCATCACTGAATGCAACAGCAATGATAGCTGGCCAATCTCTCTCCTCTTATCTGCACTAGGGTTCAGGTTAGACATTAGGGATGGATTAGATCACTAGGACTGTAATGTAGCACTGGAGCAGGCTGTCCAGAGAGGCTGAAGAATCTCAATCCCTTAGGGTTTTCAAAACCAAGCAAAACAAAGCAATGGCTGACCCATGTCAACCACAGTCCTCGTTTGAGTGGGAGGATGTACCACGTAAACCCTCAGAGCTCCCTTCCAACCCTTATTTCTATGATTCTATATATTTGTCCAATATTTCACTCCTATACCCTGTAACAATCTGGCTGTCTTAGATTTCTTCATCCTTGATATCTCCTTTTTCACTCAAGCAGTATGTCATCAGCTCCAGTCTTAACATCTGAGAGTCTGAAAGCTGGTTCAATTTGTATTGTGATGCATCTGCAGCCAAATGGATGCAGAAACACATTGAATCATTGGTATCTGCCAAAAAAAAGGTGACAGGTTGCCAGGTGGCAGGATGGCTCAATAAAATATATGCCCTCTTGGTATACAAGCAACATGTGGCTGTTGCCTGGTGCTGAGCAGATACTATGTCCTCAGTCACTGGTAATCGGTACTGCTCCTCAATACTAAGTAAAGCAGTTTTCAGCAGTGCTTTTACCTAAAAGTGTTCTCACCCCTACTGGCCTTGCTCAGCCATGCAGGAGGACAAAGACACCTCTCAAAAATGAAGGCTTTATGGTTAACAGATCTCTGAGGGTTTTTTTACTAACAGCAGGCAGTATTTAGAAACATTTCTACCTGTTGCTGGACTTCCACGTCAGTCCCTGTGAAATATGTCTTTTGATTCTGCCCTGATGCCTTGTCTCTTATATTGGGAATATTCTGGTACTATAAAGCAATCAAATCTAAAATTTGCACTGCACTGCTGCCCAGAAATGGTTTAGCACTCTTAGGTATCCTCACAAAACTACTTCCTAATCCAAGTTTCTCCGTGACTGCTAAACTTAAAACTTACACCTCTATATGAAGAAGAAGTGAAAACATGACCCCAGATGACTGTGAGAACAGCTGTGTGCCACTCTGTCCTGTGTCCAATGATCTTACCCATTCATTCTTAAGTAAATGTTATTATTTGCTGGATTTGATAAATCAGGGATTGATTTAAGAGGTGGAAATGAGGATAAAACGAATCTGTAATACCTAGAGGATAATATGCACTCTCTTGTTATGTGTATCTTTCCTTTTTGCCTTGAAAGTGCTGCTGTGGATGGTGAGGGACAACAGGAGGTTAGCAAAGGACAGAAGGGATTTAGGAAGGAAATTCAGGGACAGCTGAGGGAGCAGGAGTGAAGAGAGGAAATTCATCAAAGAAAAGCGATAAGAACATTAGACTGAGGGGATTTATTTCAGGGTATTAGGAAGGAAATATAAGAAGAAAAATCTCTAAAAAATAACTTTATGCTAAAGTATTTCACAGCTGGGGAAAACTATTCTGCCTCTATCAACAGTATGTTCTTTCTGCTGGACCATCTCCATGCACACTGATCTAGACACACACACCAGATTTTTTCCCACAGAGCAATAGTAAATTCCAGTTTATTACAAGGATCCACGGTGACAGGTTTCTGACAGAAAGTGTGACCGAACTTCCGGAATGTCATAAAATATAATCTATTACCAATTCTTATAGGACAACAATATGTGTGTACCACAACTGTTGAAAATCTGCTTCAGGCACAATGGAGAAAGCTAGTAACATAATCCCCTCCTGACATGTTTGTTATGACAGCTTTTGCATATTCTGGTGACTCTTCTTCATTTTAGATCTTCTAGCCTTGGTTACTTAGTTATACAGAGCTGTACAGAAGGGTAGAACAAGCTATTAGGAACTGGAGGAATAAGCTAAAATATATATACCCTCTTAAAAGATGAGAGCATTCTTTATGAACAGACTTGAGATGAAACTAGGTGTTGCTGTCTTGTTTATACATGTTGCTATTATTTATTTCCTGTAGTTAGGCCTGCATCTGAGAGATGATAAAGCATGTTTCTGTGTCCTGGAGCAACAGAAAACCTAAAAATAGAAAAAGATATAGAGCTGCTCTCTGTTGTGTTACACCTTGCAGCAGTGACATTCCTTACCACTTTCCTACTGAATGTACAGAAGAGGAGGTGCTTGTGAGAGCTGCAAGCAATGTAAGAGTGTTTCTGCCTGTGGTATACACCAGGAACAGGAACATGTTTCTTAGGCCAGATCCTTTTTGAGTGTTGAGAGCCGTTTGCCCCTGCCTTACCAAAATGTCCTAAAACAAGACTTTGAATGTGTTAATTTTAGCCTAACCTGGAGCATCAGTCCCACATTTCCAGAAAGGAAAATTGTTTTGGTTGCCGGACTGAGTTTTCATGGAGTATTCTTAAAAAAGCCAGCCTGTACCCCGGAATTTCTTACTGCTTTCAAAAGTCCCTATTTCCACCAGGGGCGATGCGTGATAACATAACAGAGATGTTACTGAGCAAATGTTACATGCTGAGAGACTGCAACAGATGCTGAAGTTCAGGATTAAACTCGATCTCTCCTTCTATATGGTTTGTAGAGAATTAAGGTAACATCTCCATTATCCCTCACAGCACAAAGCCATTGCTGCTGCCTCCCCATGCAGCTGCAGAACATATCATATTATATTATATTACACCGCAAGGTTCAAGAATACCAGGTGTTCTGACAAAGCAGTGATTGCTTCTCCCACATCGGAGCAAAATCAACCATGCCATGACTGCAATTTTGCCACTGCGTGGTAGCTGGACCACTAGAGCACGGGCTTGAGCTCTCTTAGTATTAGTGCACCTGGAAGACTCTTTTGGAGTTGGACAAGAAACACAATTTTGAACTAAAACTCTCGAGTCTCCTCCATGTGTGCTTGTGCATCCATGGGAGGACAGCAGGGGACTGCAAACAATGGTTTATTGCTATGGGTGTGCTCTTCATGAACAGACCAGCGTATTAAATGCATGCTAACCATGGATTCAGCATCTCAGGATGCCAGAAGGCAAGGCAGTTACTTCAAAGATAGCAGCTGGTAAAAGAGGAAATGCCCAAATATCTAAAAACTTACAACTACACAGATCAACATTCTCTAACAGCAGCAAAGCAAACCCATGGCATATTGTATCCAGCTCCACCTGACAGCTCTGGAACTAACAGTTAATTGTACTGGGATTGAGCCTTCCCAGATTTCTCCCAAATTTGTGCCAACTACTTAATAGCACAAACTGCAGGGATAGATGGAGTGAGGCCTGGTTTACACTTAACAAATGATCAGCAAAATGTTCATGTTGGATAGAAGAACGCAAAACAAACAGAACAGCCTGCAATCCCTTAGTCTTGAGTGCAATGCCAGCCCTTGGCTCTCAGTTGTACTAGTTAAATATCCCTTAGGTGACACATAACCAAGACGGAGCCTGGAAGCTACCCTTCACCTGGGCTTCCCCTCGCCTTTCAGGGTAACTCCTACTAGTTGTCCTTCCCGGAAAACTGAGCATCAGGTCTGACAACAGCTGAAGATCCTGGTGTTTTCTGCCACTCCCTCATGTAGCAATGCTTTGTATGGTCACAACTCTCTAGCTGGAGATGCTGGGTCTGCCCCACAGCTGTGGACTCTTGGAGCTTGTCTCAAGACTTCCTACATCTTGGCTTGATAACCTGAGGCTCAGAGATGGTGGAAATCCCTGCAGAGGTAAGGCTTTCAGGGTCTCTGCTTTGGAGATGGCAAGCAGGACTCTAATACCCTGCTACAAATTCAGAGAGAGTTCAAAAGAAACCTAGTATTTGATACATCGGGAATTCACTGAGCCAAAGTTATTTCAGAGAAAAGAAGTTTGCTGATGACACAAAACTAGGAGGGGTGGCTGACGCCCCAGAAGTCTGTGCCACCATCCAGAGAGACCTGGACAGGCTGGAGAGTTGGGCCAAGAGAAACCTAATGAAATTTAACAAGGGCAAGTGTAGGGTGCTGCAC
>JAOXNO010000041.1:50303422-50335275 GCA_028565335.1 Limnodromus scolopaceus | reverse complement strand
ACTCAACCACCTCCCTGGGCAGCCTATTTCAATGCCCGACCACTCTTTCTGTGAAAAATTCTTTCCTAATGTTCAGTGTAAACCTACCCTGTTGGAGCTTGCTGTTGGAGCATCAATAGTGAGTCTGCCCGTTCAGGAAAGCTTACTGCTTTTCGGACGCATTCAGCTCTTGTATTCTGGGCCTAATTTCCCTCTCAGTGATTCAGAAGTAATTCAGGGAAATTAAGGAACCCCTATTTTAAACTCAAGATGCTCCCTATAACACACTCATTTCTGAAATCTTTCTGCTGATTTATGCTAGAGCAAGCTAGAGGTACAATGGGAGGCAGGTCTCCACATCCATGGTGGTTACTGCAGTGTGGCTGAAGAAACCCAGCTGAAGCTTTTACTAGTTGTGTGAAAGCAGGAGTGAGAACAGAACCAGCCCTTCTGTTCTCATCTGTGAAATTACATTTGTAGCTCTGCCCCAGAACCAGGCTCCCAAACAGTCCCAAGCTGGAGCTGGGAAAGGAACGCTGCTCCCCAGCCCGTGTTTAGCGAGTAAGGGCATGACAAAGCAAAAGGCTCGTGTGTGCATTGAGCAGCCCTGTCCTCTGATAGGGCAGCAAGCACTTGGATGGTACATTTACTGCAGCTTGCGCTGCATCGTGCTTGCCCATGTATCATCTCCATAGCAGCAGTTCTGCTAATTGAGACCAGCTGCTTCAGTTCCAAATTCTTCTCTCCAGAAATATCGATACTACAACGTTATGATTAGAAGGCACTTTACCAAATGCCTCTCAATTCTGCACAGCTCGGATGAAGAGCAGCTGCAGAAAGAAGGGACAGTTCCCCGAATGTACGGAATAAAACACTGCAAAAACACTGCAGAAATGAAGGCGATAAGAAGCACGTCAAAATAGAATAATGATGGCAGAGAAAGCAGCCTGCTGTATATGCTTGTGCCTGTCATTTTAGATGTTGAAAAGACCAGGAGCAGACTTCTTCCTTATGCTCTAGGATAAATGGCCACAGCACTGCAGTGTTACAGCTTCATGTGGCAGGTGTGCGTATTTGTCAGATCCAGTTTTTCTGTCCAAAGATGGATTAAAGTAAAATCCATCAATCTGGGTCTGACTTTGGAGAGTAGCTGGGGTCTTGCATCATTTGGCTCCAGGGAGTGTTCTGCAGCCCACTGGCAAAGAGAGTCACTGGAACTGATAAGCTAGTGGGAAGATTTGCAAAGCAGGAATGCCACCACGCCACCATGACTTGGCTTCACTGTTGGCTATTTCCCTGTGGCTGCCGACTCCACACAGCAAGCTGTCAGCTGGACGCTTGGCAAAGGTCACACTGGGATTGCCGAAAGCTGCAAGCATTTTTCTCCCTTTGGCCAGGCTGGATTAAGCTGGCTAACAGTACAGTCAATTCCAAATTCACTTAGAAGTCTCAGGCCCTGTCTGTGACCATCAGACATAGGGCATTCCTGAAAAGACATCTGGTTACTGAGTTTATGCAAGAACTGGGCAAACCACTTTACTCCCATCTGTTGTTCCGACCTCCTGAGCACAGAGAACAGAATCCTTGAAAGAGAAAATCTCACCAAGAATGGTCTGAAAGTGAGAATCATGATACAATGCGTGGTTTCCTCCTGAGAAGGATGCTGTACAATCTTTCAGAAAACATGGCATGCTTCAGCATGCGGCTGTGTAAACAAGGGCCTAACACACCATTTCACTACTCAGATTTCATACTACAACCGAGGTAATGCAACACAACTGAAGCAGAGAGATCACTTTGCTATGCTAAGTGATTTGCCTCCTACTCTGAAAATAAATGAGGTAAATAAAATGTTTTATACAGATACCAGACAGTGTCTCTTAGCAAACAAAATGCTCATGTCTTAAAAAATATTCCAACTATGTTACTCTGGAAAATATTCCAAATGTTTAGAGTCTCATTCAGATTTTACCATTTACACACTTTGTTTGCTTTCGTTGTGTTCCATTCATATGCTGCATCTCCCTTTAAAGTTGCAGTTTTCTTACCTATTTCACTTTCTAACCTTTGATCTATATTAGAGGACTGTTTGAATCCACAGTACTGCAGGAGAGGTAATACCTCAATGATATTCCAGAAAGGTAAGTCTGAACACATTACAATTGAATATAAACTTTAAGAATCCTTCTCTGAAAAGAAATAAACTTACATTGTATGCATAACATTCACTGATTGCGTATTCCTTTAATCTCCATTTTCTTTCTGCTGCTAGTAAGATTGCTATACTTACTTGTGCAGAAAATCAGTTGACACAGAAGTACATATAAGAAAGAGCACTGTAAAGATATATGCTCCATGTGCTTATAGGGAAGCTACCTCAACAAAGTGCTCTTTGCCACATGCAGACCTGTTAGTGTCATTTGGAGGTGAGAGCTTGATGAAATTCTGTTGATTGCAATACAGTTCTAATCCCTTCCATCAAGCTGAATTTAGCCTTTCTAGTCACCAAATCACATGAAAAAACTTTTATGAATACATTTATTTTATTTTTAGGTCTCCAAGATCAATCAATGACACTCATGTAAGGAGATGGATATCACAAGGCTAGGTAAAAAACGAATTGAGCTCTTCTGTACACTACAGTCATTGGGACCATCGGGACAGACACTTTGATGGTTTCCAATGTCTCAGCTCTGTGGAATGTTAACAGAATTACAAGAGCTTTAAACAGTCATGGACCTTGACGCATCAGATCATAATGAACCCATGCAGCAGAGCAAGCAGTAGGAGTACTCAACAGATTCACCAGCCTCTCTTAAATCTCTTCCTACTGACATTTGTACACCTCAGTCTGCAGTGTGCTGCAACTATTATGCACTGCTGCAGCAGTGAAAGGCAGATGCCCAGCACACATCTGCCCCAGCAGAGAAGCAACAACTCTGCAGCTGACCATTTATTTTGTTCACAAAGCACAGGCATACTCCCATTTAATTTTAGCTGCCCCAGCCTCTCCCATAACTAAATTATTGTTATTATGTTCCACATAATCCTCGTACTGACAGGGATGTTCGTTATATGTAATTAAAGATATTAATTTTGCGTGGAACAGAAGACACAGAGCCAAGAACTTGATTTTTAAAAAAATCTCCCATTAGAAAATTACCTTCATTAGCACCGACTCGCTGAGCTTCTCTCTGTTGACAATTTTTATCGCGACCTTCTGACACGTAACACAGTGAACCCCCAACTTCACAAGCCCTGCAGGAGAAACAGAGCAAAACAGAAAGGAAGAACTGGTTAGAGATAGCCACTGTTAAGATTTGTGCTATTAGTACACCACCCAGCATTTGGCAGCTTATATGCAAACAAACTTCCACTAGTCCCTCCTCCAGCCAGATAAGGTCTTGTAAGTAATGAAGCCCCTGCAGCCCACATTGGGACCATTTGGCAGTGAAGCCACCAACATCCTTAATGCTGCTGCAGTTTCTGCCATTAAAGCTGTATTTTTGTTGAAGCACTGTATTTCAGCTCTGTCCACTCAAAGTGTGTTCTACCAGTAAGAATTACACTTCTGCAAATTTAACCACGCTAGAATAAAGGCTTTTGCTGACATCTGACATCAATGAAAGCTCAGAAATCAACAAAACTAGATAGTCAAAAGTCTGCAGTGTAGACATGGGCTCCATGTTTTTCTCTTTCCAAAGCTTTCATAATCATAATAAAAAGGTACTTAATTATGCTTTCCCTTTCTGTTTTAATTTATCCTACTGTATAAAGTTAACACTGTGATAAACACCATTGTGGCATGGAGCAACACCAACATATGCTGGTACAATTCTGAATTCTTTTTATTTGTTATTATTTACTATATCCTTGTCCTCAAATAATGAAGAGCACTGCTAATGACTATATTGGCAAAAGGATATGGATATCCCTGACAGGATCAGGATGTCTGGTCCATCACCAAAATGCAGAACAAAACTCCAAGAATTAAAGAGGTAAGTAACATACACAAAGCATTATCTTCTGCAAAATTTTGACCTAAATCTGCTGACTTGCATGAAAGTACATTGAGGTATTTCCTGCAAGTGAGTTTAAGATAGTCCCGTAAGCTCTCAACTCCATCACCATTAACAAAATTTGTACCCAGAAAAATTGTACTTCGTAGGTCTATTCAAGTGAGATCTTGTTTGCTTCAGCTTTTACTCTTGCCAAACGTGCACATGCAGCACAACACCTGAGATAGGCTGGATCCCATCCCACTCCACACACAATATGCCAAATTGCCATTTCGTTTAATTCAGTTATAACTGAAGAAGAAACGGCACCTCCCCGGTGTCACTGAGACCTGCTGGGCTTCACAGAGCATTTGTAAGCAATGACATCGCACAGCAAGAAAAGTCTAGCTCAGCTCGCAGCTCCTAGGTTGGGTTGCAGTTATGACCCTAACCCCATCCCCTGACGCAAACCACAAAGCCGAACACGTTGCTTTATCTGCAAATTAAACACAACAGATCTGCAGTTCAGCAAAATGATGAACACAGGACTTCACATTTCTTATCTAGGAATGAATATATAGACCATTGCCTTACTACAAACTGTCCCCATTGAAGTGAACTGAAGCTTCATCAGGGACTCCAGCAATCTCTTGTAGCTACCTGTCCATCTTTTTGCTACATAGTTAATCATAAATTTGGAACCATTAATTACTGGTTATTATGCTAAGAAATAAACTCCCGACTTGCTTCCAGTCACATCTCTTTTATGGCGTGCTCAAGTGTTCTGGATATTTCTAGTCACATAATTTCTCAAACTCATCTGCTTAAATGCTGACATCCTTACTTTCAGCCATGATATAAACAAGTCACAAAAATTAAGAATGCTGCACACTGACAAATCCATTTGGAACTGTGCATAGCAATAGCCTGTCCTTTGCCTGAAGCGGCCGAGAAGTGCAGCTGGGGGAAAATGCTGTGATGTCCGGCCAATGCTCACTCTTACGTCTGAATTTTGTCTATTAAATAAATTTATAATATTACCCATAGCGCTACCGGCTCTATTGATAGCAGCTGCAGCCTTACTTATGCTGCTTCTCTTTGGCTTTGTTCTGTGTTTGGATAGTGGCTACTTGGCACCACTTTGTTGAAAGTGTGCACAGTTTCAACCTGTGCCGATTGCTCCCTTCCTGCTTCCAGCAAAAGTCACAGCTCTACATCACTTAAAGCACTACCACATCACTTTTTACGTGCTCCTAGTTACACTTTCAAATCGCAGCAGAGCTTCTAGCTCAGTCCTTTATACCTAGACTCCCAGGATCTGTGGCACGGTGCTGTACTGTAACGTGCTGCAGACCAATTATTTTAAGAGGTCAATAAAGGTGACAAACAACTGCTCTCTGTAACTGGTCCTTCACCCCGAAGAAAATTTAATGGCTTCTGGTATCTCACACTTCAGGGTTTCATTTCAAATGTCGTTGCTCCCAAACCAAGACATCTTTCCCACTGAACTTGGCTGATCTGTACACTATTTTTCCTTTATCCTCCCTGAAGCACTCTGCCACTAAATCATAGGAGGGTTTTAACCATGAACTTCTGCAAAAACACCATGTTGTACAGGCAATCTTCACAGCACCTTCTGTCCTTCTGGCAGAAGGACCTACCTAACCTACCACAGAAACTCAAAAATTAAGATTAAACCATTCTGTTTACTCCACTAAAAAAGTTAATCAGTTGTTAGAAGACACTGCACACCTCGCAAACTGAATTACAATGATTTTATATTGAATTAATTTCATTGACCTCAAGAAATTGTTCTTGATTTACACCACGGTACCAGAGGACAGGATGAGAAAACACATGTGAGATTTAATGCATTTTTCCTCTTCTCCCAATTCACATTTTAAAAATCAAGAAAAAAATTGTACTGTCACCACTGTCTGTTCTGTGGAGATAGAACTTTTAAGACAACCCCCTGAACAGCCCAAGACAGCACTTTTCACTGCACTAAATTCGCTGAATGTAATTTTAGGATAAAAATAAAACCCGTTGCTCTGCCTTACCTCCTCCCCCTTCCCCTAGCCACTTCCTTTTGACATCTGCATGCCAGCCTAACCAAAACACTCCCCTCTTCATAAGTCCATTTATACGATGAGGCCCTCCTGCTACTAAGCGGAAGTCATAATTGAGCTTGGGCAGGAAGGGCCTGTACTCAGGACTTCTGTTTCTGTCCTGCAGTTCCAGTCTAGTGTATAACTACTTCGAGATGATAACTTACACTAGGATTTGAACTCTTGTGAGCTTCTGATACTTAGGAAGCCCTTTTCCTGACAAAGAGAACGTAAACCATTCAAGATGTATTATATATCTGCGTAATGACAGACCTTTAGAGAGAATAAGCAGCAGCTATATGAGTAAACTGTTGAGCTGTTACTGAAATGAAAGTGGCAGAAATGCCTGCTTAGAAACAAGCGTCCAAGGTATGCTTACAGGGTTGTGGAAGTGGCTGTGGACCTTCCAATTTTGGCTCTCCTGTATACGCAGCTGTTAACGAGCACCTCGAATCTATAGCAAACCTCCAATACAAATGTGTCAACAAATTAGGTACTTACTTGTAAAGCTTATCTATACATTCAGCCCAGCACAGGTATCTACGTACTCCCCAAAGGAAAACAAACAAGACTGCGATTAAGAGGATATTTTGCACTGCCTTGGCTTAAAGCAAGTCTGCCAAGCAACAAATAGTTTGAACTTGTCAGCTTCACAAGTAATTAACCCATCAAATGCAGGCAAGTAGTCTTCAGGATTGTTAAAGTTAACTGTGGTCTGTGCTGGCAGAAAATCTAAGATGTTTCGGGAATCAAGCACTTGAAATTTCCCCCAACCACCCATATAGCTGTCCCACCCACTCACTCCTCTGGGCACACTTCAGATTTCCATCCATTGGTGGTTCCTGGGGGCTCTCAGGCACTGACATGCTGGAGCTTTCAAATAGGCTGTTCCATCCTATGAGCTGCAAACATTGGGTTGCTTCTGATCTTAGCCAGTAAACAGCACCAGAACCAGCCCTATAATTTCAAGTTGGTGAGCAAAGAAGAAAAATGAATATGTTGAAAACTAAGGGGACATGTAAGCTAGCAGTGCCTTTTCATGTATAATTAAAAGCCATTAATTGAAAAACAATGAGCATGAGGAACCTCAGATGACACAAGGGAAAGATGCCATTCAAGGAAGAAGAGCAAAGGGAAGCGTACAGGCTAACAACCATGGCTGCACATTTTTCTGCTGGTAAACTCCCACTCTGCAGATGCTTAAAGATACACAGATCTTTTCTGAAATGGACAGGAGCTTCTGTGATGAGCAACGGATAGATTTAGATCAGCTGGACAGGTGGACAGCTCATCCTGAAGCAGTAGAGAAAGGAATCCTTTATTTTACCCAAGAAGAACGCACTGTGGGGATGAAGAAACAAACACTTCCCTCCAGCTGAGACAATAAATTCACTGTGAATCCCTGACTGCAGAAAGTCATCTCCATGGCCTACACTGTAACTGGAAATCATCTCCATGACTTTTCAGCCAAGGACAGGATTTTAGAAAAGGCTGATTTCCTTTTGCCTTGCATTTTCTGTAGTAATTTTCTCTAACGCAGACTGAATAACACACTCAGAGTTCAGAGCTGGTGCTATTTCATATCTACTTTACAGTTGTGTAAATAGCAGCATGAGGGAACATAACTGTGGATAGTAACACCTTACTAATGATCCCATTATTCCAACTCTTCATTAGAGAAAGACACATTCTGGGAACAAGAGAAAACTGTTTTTCAGTCCTATCCAAACTTGGAGCCTGCCAAAGACACCGACCTGAAACAAATTATCATTTCAGGAGAGAGACTAATAAATAATGAAACAACATTGTTGTTTAAATACAGCACTTATAGTATATTCATTGTTAATAAATAATGTTCCCACAGTCTTTCAGAAATGTTAAACACAAGTAACTCATTATCCTGATTTTTAACCATAAGGCAAATGACTACTTCAAGAAGTGGAATGAAAAATCAGGTACATTTGCTGCATTTAATACATATGATTTTTCCAATGGTAAATGGAAGTCTTTCATCTTCTTTTGAAATAAAACCAACCCAATACCCTAGTTGTAAGTACTGATAAATTCTGGTAGCAGGGAAACTAGCCACTGATTTCAGATGATCATCTGCATGTTGCATGTTGCTTGCTCTTCATTTCACTTCAGAGAGCACTGTCGAAAAGCTTCTTAAAAAAATCCGAGTGGAAAGGCCTGGTCTGGCCACTAGTATCTATTTTGGCTGAATGAGCAATTAAAAGAATGTCTAGAGAGAAATATCACTCCTCTTTTAACTTGAGTTAGCTAATTGCCAATTAATTCAAGTCAATGAATACTCTGCAAATGTTAATCTAGGCACTGCAGGACACAAACATTTGTGGTTTACTTTAGGGCTCAGGCTAGTACTGGTAACAAACTATCTAGATTAAAGGAAGAATAAAAATCTTAAGCTGAAGAAACCCAAGTACACTGATTTTTAAACAGGTTAGTGTGTACACCATTGCTGTATATGAGCTTTCTTTATATACAAGTAATGTAAATTCTTCCCACCTCCCAAAATGGGAGGTTGCTGTTGTAAATCTTAAAAGTATTTATGGATCCTCATTCCTGAAAACAACATGCACTAGCATTTGCAAGATCTCCAAACCTTCAGTGATGCCAGTTTAGAAAATCAACCCTTAAAGCAAACAAAAGCATTACTACAAATCACGTGGAGCGTAGGACAATGCTTAAAGTGTAATATCCTTGCTCTTTATTCTCAGTTATCTTCACAAACACTGTAATTTCAATTAGGGTTAAATCAGTTCAGTTACAGTGTCTAACTGCTGACTGCAGTGAAGTTGCTTTAGATCTACAATAGTGGAAAACAGATTAAAATTTGGCCCAGAGCAACACGATTTCCATAGCCATAAAATAAGGATATTAACTACTTGCCTTGCAAGGGCTGTAGAAGGATTAACTGATTAATCCTTGCAAAGAATGTTGGCAAGGGATCTAAACCCTATGCAAGTTTTACATGTTACAACCAGGGAAACTGCATCTTAAGTACAATCAGGAAAGAAAGGTCTAGATAATTTCTTATTAATAGCTTCCATTTCATTTCCCAATTCTTTTAGAATGTAGATGTCTGGTCTCCTACAATATGCATCTTAGGCTCTTCTTGGTTGCACTGGAAAGAACTTTGTCACTGAGCATCCTACTTATGGAAACCAATAATTCCCCTTAATTACTCAGTCTTCTCATTGAACAGATGTTTATTTTTCTATAGCAATTGTTATCTCTAATTATTGCCTTTAAAATAAACAGAGCCTTATATCAAGTGACAGGCAAATTATACAGTATCAATTTATAATTGCATATGGGGAAAGGAGGTATAGCGTTGTCTAGAAATCTAAAAGGATGAGGATGGAACTACCCACGCTGGTAATGAAATAATTTGACCATGGGCTTTTCTACAGAGAAATTCTAGTGCTATAAGTCTGTTCTAAGGGCTCATGCAATAACTGTTTCTAAATTGAATAAATTGTAATTACAGTAGGACTAAAGCCAGAGTTCAAACGCTCAGTAGAAGCATGAAAGGAGATGTTCATCAGTTCTGGGATTCACATGCCTCAGCTTAGAGCACAGGGAAGCTGCACACTAAATTGCTATAGCGTGAATTTAGTCTCCTGAACTACAAGCACTGTCAAATGCACACTGGTTCGGCCAGCTGAAGGGACACATTCCTAAGCTCAAAGATTGGTGAGAACACTGCATCAGCTTAGATGTGACTGGATCCACATGCCTGATCTTAGGGAACAAGAGACACAGGCACGTATATATATGCACAGCAGCTCACTAGGAGCAGGTTTTACTCTGTATGCCTCAGAGATTATGGTAGGATCATCCTCCAAGCTCTGCAGGATCAAAACACAGAGAACCAACATCACCTCTATTGATTTTTATCTTGGTCTCTTTCTTACAATATTTCATAAATCAATACTTCTCAGAGACACTTTGTGCCCCCTGAATATAGCAAAGAATGTGATTGTTGAGTCCTTTCCACATGCTCTCTTTCCCATCTTACTACAGACACTCACGTGTCTAAAGAAATCCCCACCCTCTCCCCAAGGGAATCAGGACACAGATCTTGATGGGCACACTGGATGCTGCTTTTGTAAAATGCCATTATGTCATCAGCCAAACTCTAACAAACTCTTGAAGTCCTCTGGGATCTATCAGCAGCTTGTGATGTCTAGCGGGCTGAGCTCCTATTTCAGATCGAGTCTTTGTTCCCATATAAAAACACTTAGGAGGCTAAGCTTTGCTGCCACAGGAGAGGTGCAGACTTCAGCCTCCATCATGTACGCCTGAAAGCATTTGGACAGCACCCCCATCCCCTGCAGACAGGGAAAGAGAAGAGTTGTTTCATTGTTTTCAAATGAAAAAGATAAATTAAAGTATAACACAACTTTCCATTGATGCACCAGAAAAAAGTTTCCCTTTTTAACATCTCTGTGTGGGTATTGGGGAAACTCTGCTTTTGCCCTCAGATCTCCTAGTCAAGAGCTTTTCTTTCCACTTTCCAAGAGCTGAATGTTCTCCCTGAAAAACTCTTTCTGAGGAATGATGAGATCCATGTCCCCCTTCAGACTTCATTAATCCTTTGTCAAGAGATGACCAAAGATGTGCATTTTCAGGTATAGCAGGAAGCCAGCAGAGCTGTTTATCCTGCCTAAGATATCTTTTAGAAAACATGTCACTATAATTAGGTAGCATCTGGGTAATGAGCCACAATGTCCCCGCTTGGTCCAGTGATCTATCGAGAAGGGCTAATGCACTAACAAGGAGGAAACTACCCGCAGCAGAGAAGGAGGAGGTGAGGAAGGAGGAGGGGAAACAGCAGATAAACTGCTCTTCACATGTGCTTTTAGCTGATGTTAATCCCATTTTCTGTGCTCATTTCTTACATCTCCCCTTCTCCACCACACCTTTCCACCCTCCCTCTGTCAGAAAATCCTCACACCCTTTTGACCCTCCCATCAACCATGATTGTTTCAGCTAGGTTATATGTATATTAAGAACTTAATTAAAAAGGAGGGTTACCATGGAAAACCTTTATACAGAAGACAAAGGTCATGCTCTTCACAAGATTAGGCTCACCATAGAACACTTCATCTACTCGGCTCAGTGCTGATACAGCTTACTCTGCCCTCTGACATCCCTTAATCACCCACTGACAGATTCCTAACAGGATTTTCACTGACTGCCGATATGCTGCACTGCAGGCTCAAGAAGTGATTTGGATTAACCATACTTGCACCCATGCTATGAACAAGGCAGCAAACAGCAAGTCACAAGCACATGCAGCACATCCCAATTCCCATGAATTCCAGAAGGGTTTGCTAATGGCAGTGGGATATGGCCCATACACAGCCAAGGGAGAAACGTGTTGGATAGCCATAGTATACATTATTCTACAACTACAGATTTCTTCCCAAGCACAAATTGTTCTGTACCCAGTAGAACTAATAAGGACTGATCTTTTGCAGATTTCATTTAGGGTTAGAAACTCTTAAATTTCTTTTCATTGTCTACCACAAAAGCCTGGGTCCTCCTCATGTTCCTTAATGAGATCTCCAGGCCCATCCCAACAGGTCCTGACCACATCTGTGGACCTCTGCCACCGTTGTTGCTAGCTTCTTATGTCTCCTGCAGTAATACTCTCCACAGTTTTACCCATTTGTCCTGCAGTTCATCTATCACTTGCATAGTTTTCTTCCATAGAGCTTTCTCTCTCCTTTCTCCTATGTAGAAGACAACAGATACTGTGGCTAGTCCAAATCTGTGAGCACATGATCTTGTCAGTCAACCAGCATCTACCAAACAGGATATATGTCCTTGTATGTCCCTCTTAGATTTGATTCTTTCTCCTGTATTCAGACAACAGCATCCAACAAAGCTTGAAAGAACTTCATTATCTGTGAAAGATTTTTGAGACTGAGACCTTTATGTTAATATCATTCCATGGAGATACTCCCACCATACATTTTCATGTCATCAAATATAAGAGGACAATCAGGCTGGGGTTTGGGTAAGAGCACAGTAGGGACACCCCATCATCAGTATCTCCTGAGCTCTGTACTTGGCTCCCATGGTACGGCCCTAGCCCTCTTCAAAATTATATTGCGACCTCCCAAGAGAGCAGTGGGCTTTGGAATTTAAATCCTGTTGAGTTAATGCCTAAGTTCAAACCTCTCTGAACTGCTAAAGTAGTTCCTCTTACTATAGTTTCAGACTTCTTAAGTTCAGTTTGGATGGTAAGATATCTGGATTATTTATTAAAAAAAAATAATATTGTGGCTTCCTAGTGAAATAAAGTCAATATAGACACCTTGCATGTCTAGCTGTCCATGCATCATCCATCTCTACAACTTCGGATCCCACTGGCAAATACCAACTAAATTCAATAGTGAGCCCTCAGTAACAAGTTCAACAAAATTCAGCAACTGGCTACAGAGAAATCTCGTGAGTTGCCCCAGTACAGGAAAGGTAAGGATACAGATTGGCTTTCAGTCATTCCATCTGGCTAAGAGAAAATGCCTTGCTGGTCAGTCAGCGTGAGACTGAACTCCTGAGCAGACTCCAGTTGGACTGCAGGTTAGACAAGGGGACAGGGGAGGGGGATGGAGAGAGGGTGGCCCTGAGGGTACTGGAGGGGCAAGAGGTCGAGGGAAGGTCTGGGGACTAACAGCAGACTTACAGGCCTGCAGAACACAGCTCCATAGGAGGAAATGGAAAGAAATTGAAATGAATAGCTTTAATAAGATTCTGATATTTTCATATGACTCCTAGAGCCTGACATGTTGGCCTACATAGTCTCAATTTGAGCAAACATTTAAAGTGCTGCCTGTCCTCCATAGTGGATTGTGTGCATTATAAAACTGCAAAGGCAGAGATCTCATGACACAATTGTAACAGACTGCTTTTCCCATTTTGCAATATGTTCCTCTGTAAAAAGTGTAGGAAATACCACATTTTCTTAATTATACTGAATATGAGAAACTCTCAGCCTCTGGCATAGGACAATGGGAAGAAAGGCCATTTTAAAACTATTTTCTGGCTTAAAAAAAAGGAAAGTCACAGCAAAAGAATTAAAGGTCAAAAAAATTAGACTATTATAATTTTAATGAACAGAAACAGGCATATAAAAAAAAACCAATTTTCAAAAGTATTTCCTTTAATGTGAGAATAATGGCTCATGTCACAGCATGGAGCTGAAAGCATTTATCGACTTCTACACCAAGAGCAGAAGCTGCCTGTTCATGTAGTACAAACTTCACTACAGCTGGTTCACCATGTTCCTTACAGAGAGAGGAAAGCAGGGGGTCACATTCAATACACGGTTATAAAAAAGGCCCAAGCACCTCATTAATTTAAGGTACGGTTTATGAGAAACAATATAATACCTAGAGAGCACGGTCAGCTGTGCCTCCGCAAAAACAAAGAAAGAAAATGAAGCAAATTCAATTTCCTTTCAAAAGAAAGGCAGTTGGATAAATACAAACAAGCACACTGCAACCCACCTTCTGATACCCAGCTTCATCATTGGAAATTCATACCAGAGTGGCTGAAGCTAAGTATGTCCTGAAACAGAGTTCAATTTCAAACTCTGGCAGGAACTGGTGATTATGAAAGGACAGTAGCATGAAAACTGTGCTGTCAAAACACATCTTTGTGTCACATTTCTGTTCCAGGTTTTCTGTACAAAAAGCCCTGCATGGATTGCTGAAAGATCCCACAGTGAATTTTTCTCTTTTGGAAGAATTCACCGAGTAGGTCGAAGAACAAACCCATAGATCTGATCTAAGGTCCACTGAAGTCATTCCAAAAGCTTATCTGTTTCAGAAATTTGCAGTCCAGTTTCTTCATCATCAGCTCATGAGTGCCTCTAATGGGTGTTGCCGTAGAGAATGAGATAAAAGTGCTGAAAGATCTGGCTGTAGAAGACCTTATGGCTATGGCAGAACCAGCTGTTCTCAACAGTTACCAAAGTATACAACTCCCTGTATGTGTTAACTATCACTAAGGCAAAACAAATCTGCAGGCATTGTTATTCTTGAATCTACATCACCTTTTACTGCATCACTCTGCCACGTAGGGAATGGTTCTGCCTTTACTCAGACTGGTAATTTCTTAGCATCAGCATAAAATCCTTGAATTAGGCTCCCCACAAACACTATTTCAAGGCCAGAGCACATAAAGAAGGGTGAAGGGTGGATGAGTTTTCTAGATGTCAACAGAGAATCTCATCCCCAGGGTTTTTCCTCTGATTGCTTTCTTGTCTACTAATAATTGTATTTCTCGGCTGTACACAGTTAGCATGAGGTGTCAGAAGACTCAGAAAGGTCCAATCAAAAAAATCACCTTAAGAAGAAGGACAAGTTTTAAGCCTGGACAAGTACACAGAAATAAACAAAACACCAATAAGCATCTTCTCCCTAAAAGCTACAAAGTCTGTGTGAAAGTTAAAAACACCATCCTTCAAGAACAACACTCGCACATGAGGACCTGGTATTCTCTGCATGTACAATAGTGTGATCCCATCGGCTTCCTTGGAGTTGTTCCCAATTCCCTCCGACCAAGAAGAGCTGCAGCCCTTCCAGCATCTCCAAGGAGGTGACACAACACAGCACAGTCTACAAAAAATGGCCACAGAGGAGCTCAGTGCTGACTTGGAGCAGCTCATGCTCAGAAGAGAAGGCAGCTCAGAAATAATTGAGATTGCTGTGCCCGTTCAGTGTTCCGACATACACAGGGGATAAACGTGCTAAGATAATACAGTACTACCCAGCAATAATGGCATTAGACAAATCATGTATCACTTTCTGCAAAGCCACTGGCCTTAAGGGATACTGCCTGTAAAGAGCACAAGAAAATGCTCTCTTGTCCTTATGAACATTACACACACACTTATGTTCTTTAGCTTTGTATTATGAGCTCCTAAGTGACCAGAAACCGTTATGATAGTCTTTACTCATATTGCAGGGTCAGGCCCCTCACACATTAAGGCTATGGCGAAGTTACAGAGGATGGTGTATGCAACAGTCTCTCCTGAACACAAGAATCATCAGCGGCTAAACAGCATCTATCTGGCAGGACAGGTGTCCCACAGAAACATTATTTGTCTGTGACCCTCTATGTTTAAGGCACTAAAGGTTAGAGGTTGCAGTCCAAATCTTATTAGGGGAATAATTTAAAAATCTCTCAGCAAGGATGGAACAAGATTTTAAAAAGATAATCAGGAACTCTAGCAAAGGACAAATACAGAAAAGCCTCACGCCTCAGGCTTCAGAGGCCGAAAGTCCAATTCTGGTAACTCAATTTGCAAACCGAGTTTGGTCAGTTGGACAAACAAAACCAGTGTGAGCTGAAGCGACCTATGTAATGTCACAAAATAGTGCAATGGCACTGCCATAAGCACAGGATCTGCTTCTGGAGATCCAGCCCTTGTCAGCGAGGCCTCCTGCGCAAGCAGACAGGGCACATACATCGGAAACAGGAATGCCTGAAAGCACATGTGTACTGTGAGCCTTACCAACAGCAGAGTGTACATCAGATTCAGCACTGCAGATTTCAGCTGCAGAAGGACCTCCCTAAGTCTCCTGAGGGACCATTTTCATTTGCAGATACAAGACTTTAAAAGTCTTTAACACTAGATCTCTTCCCTTACACTGGGATAGAAGCCCCAGCAAGCTCCAGGAGATAGACAGAGAAACACAGAAAGAGAAGCTTACTTCTCAGATAAGGTTTGTCTAAGCAGAGACTTATATTCATAGCTGCAGTTGAGAAAGAGCAAAGGTGCTCCCCTCTGGTCAGATTCAAGGGAATTAAGGCAATTCTGTGGCCTTGTGCGACTAGAAGTTGTCAAATATGAAGAAGAATCCCTCTGCACACAGCATTAACTGTAAATCCCTCTAACAACCATGTGAAGAAGCCTAAAATGAAGATTCGTTTTAAAACCTTTGTCTCTTCTCTACAGCGTACTCTATTCAAAATCTACCTCTGCAGCTGTACATGAATGCTACTGCACTAATGCACTGCTGTACTGGGAAAAGAAGGTGCCTTCTGAAAGCACAGAGGCAACCAGGTGAGTGCATACTAGAGCAGGAACCTCCAGACTGCACTTGCTGGCAGTGCACTGGAAAAAGCATAAAGAAAATTAGTGTGGCAGATGGCCAGTTATTTAGCAACAGGGTTAAAGAAATAAACCAAGCCTTCTCTAAACATGCTGCCTGATTTCTGCTACTGGTCCAGTTCCACTGGGGAGGAGAAAAGAAAAAAAAGAATCTAGAATCTGCTGTTGGTTAACAGAGTCACAGAATCATGCAGGTTGGGAGGGACCTTTAGAGATCACCTAGTCTAAGCCACTGCTCAAGCAGGGCCAGCTACAGTGGGCTGCCCAAAAACACATCCAGTTGGGTTTTGAATACCTCCACTGATGGGAGACTTCAAACCTCTCTGGCTACTTGTTCCATTGTTTGACCACCCTCACAGTACAAAAGTGTTTTACTGTGTTCAGATTGAATTGTGTTTTAATTTGAGCTCATTGCCTCTTCTCCTGTCAGTCGCACTACTGAGAAGAGTCAGCTCCCTCTTCTTTCCCTCCCATCAGGTATTTATGCACATTGATGAGAAACCTTTGAGATTTTCATGAGGCTGATCAGTCCCGGCTCTCCTCTTACAAGAGACACTTGAGACCCTTAATCTTTGCGGCCCTATCCCGGATTCACTCCAGTACGTCCTTATGTTTCTTGTACTGGGGAGTCCAGAACTGGATGCAGTTCTTCAGCTGTGGCCTCATCAGTGCTGAACAGAGGGGAAGGATCACTTCCCTCGGTCTAGTTGATCCTGCAGCCCAGGATACTGCATCCACTACAAGGATGCATAGCTGCCTTATGGCCAGCTTGTTGACCACCAGGACCCCAAGGTCCTTCTCTGCAGATCTGCCTTCCAGCTGTCTGGGTCCTTGCATGTACTGATGTCTGGAGTTACTCCTCCTCAAGTGCAGGAAGTGCAGGGAGGTCGGACTAGATGACCTTTGGAGGTCCCTTCAGGCCTGGACCATTCTATGATTTTGCATTTCCCCTTGCTGAACTCTGATGTTCCTGCCTGCCCAGTTCTCCAGCGTGTCAAAGTACCTCTGGATAGCAGCACAACCGTCTGGAGTATCAGCCATTCCTCCTGGTTTTGGTCTCAAAAATACGATTTATTGCATTTGGTTCCTTCAGTGATTTCCTTCCATTCCGTCTATATAGGTATTAATGAGCAATGAACACTTTCACAGTGCTTTAAAGATGTTTAACGGAACAACGTTTCTTTGCAGCTGTTCTGAAGAATGTTATAATCTAAATTATTCTAAGTAATTCTTCATGTTTTCTACATGTTTTATCCTAAAAGAAAAACTTTTCCCTAAAGTCTTCTAGCTAGTACTAAACCAGAAGCTGTACAACAAAGAGAGAGTGAGAAAGAAAGATGAGAATGAGCTGTTTGTTTCTCTTCAGCCATGCAACAGTCCATTCGCAAGAGTCCTCCTGTAATAGCAGAGACCTTACCAGCTTACAGAAACTTCATGTGCTTCTGCTCTGACTACAGGCGATGTTGTGAACGGGCCACTACTGTGGTAAATACATGCTTTTATTACCTGGACACGTGAAACAAGACTTCTCCTTCCTCAGCCCAACCTTCCTCCTGATTCTTTGAGCTTACATGCCCTCACAAGACTCCCAGTCATACAAATTGCTCTCCACTTCTTCCCACACAGCAGGAAAGAGCCACTGCTGGACTGAGTATTAAGCTGCTGGCAATAATGATAGCTTACCCTTTCCCTACCCCAGTGAAGTTTCTCTGCCAACTTTACTCCTATCTCAAACACTCTCGATCAATCTATTTTTTTTTTTTTGGAATTGCTAAAAGGAAGAAGAGTAACAATACATGTAATTGAAGCTGAGACTTCCTCCTCCAGAGACCTGGCTTTAAGGTCTGGTTGGTCTCATTCTAATTCCAAGTGGGAATCCCCATATGCTGCAGATCCGAGCGCAACACAGGCTGTTTTCCAGAGCCCAGAAGTGCCAGGTGAGAGCAGTGAGGTGCACTGGAAGTCTGCAGAGAAAGCTCTGTATAGATGTACCTCACGTGTCATAACTGTTCAAACCGAACTGTTTTAAAATGTTTTTTCCTTTGTGTTTCTTTTTAAATGGAATCAGCTCACCTGGATAATAAATAACGGTTATTAAAATTTTTTTATCAATTTAATTTCACTTCAATTTCCAAACCAAACAGAAGTTTATGCAAATTCCCTATAAAGAATGTATGCCCATCTAGTAAGTAGAAAATGCCAGTCATCAACCTATAATGTAGAAAAAAATTTCAAAGAAAGGATGCAAGTAAATGCACATTAACTACATTATGACTTCAGTGAATGGGCAGTGGTAAAGAATGTTTTCCTAACTACAGGAAAAAAATACTAGATTTTGTGTAAAGAGAATTTTTTTGCAAATCAATATACCTGGTTGGCAACCAACTTCAAAATCAACCTTTTTTTTTTTTTCCTAAGAAAATAGCTAAAAATGTACAAATGACAAATAAGTATGGAATCAATAAATGAATAAATTGCCTTTGCTGATTTAAACCATAATAAAAACCATGATTTAAATTGCCTTGATTTAAATATAAATAATATAAATTCATGAACCCTACTTTTCAGATAATTCTCTTCACAGCTAGGAGATCAGCCCCATGTCAGAACCTAACAAGAGTACATTGCTGGAGCCAAACCCTACCTCTTTGGCAGCATTCTTGCCATGTTTGCACTTAACTTACTAGCATCTAGAGCCTTGCTCCATGGTTCAAGGTTTGCACTTCCTAATTTGATGTCAAATGTGGGAACTCAGCTGTTCAATGGAGAAATAGGAGTGCTATGGGAAGTATGTCAGTACTTGAGTTGGTTTCCAGCTTTAAGCAGAACTTAATCTCTAAGACCGAGAGCTGTCTACAAAGTGATGGAGCTACTGAGGTGAACCAGGTAGAATCAATGCTAATCAAGAAGCAAAGAGATATTCATATTTACAAATATATAGGAATTTGCACTCACTCTCACTCTCCCATATAAGCAGACAAAGCATGAGGTAATATCCAGGCTGCTATTGGGAATGCCCAACTTTATGACACATTTAACACAATAAGAATAGGATGCTGCAGAAAATAATTGTTTTCTCCAGCCTCATTTTCAAGCCTCATGAACGTATTTCAGGACTACGGAGAAAACTATTTTAAAAGAGAAAATATGTAACAGAACATAGAATTAATTATGTGAAGGAGACCTATGGAATTATTACCGCTGTTTATATGGGAAGACTCAATCCAAGACTAGGACTCCACTGTGATAAACATGATGCATACACATAAGAGGTGCTAGGTGATGCATAAGAGGTGCTAGGTGAACATGATGCATACACATAAGAGGTGGTAGGCCCTGTCTTGGGGTAGATGGTTATGATCCAAACAGATAAGGCAGTCAAAAGTACACCTAATTATATGCTATTTCTCTGTTTGAAGATAAAAACTTTAGGCATGAGGAAATTGGGTAACTTGCTGAAGGTCACACAGAAATCCTGTGGCAGAGCTAGAAACCAAGCACATGCCACAATCACATTTTAAGTTGGTAGGGGTAGGTAAAACCTAGAAAAACATTATTAATGTATTTTCAACTATGAACTATATGCTGGAGCAGAAATAACTGGCCAGTAGACCATAATTTTTATTAAATTCCAGATAAACCTCACACCCAGCCCATACTACAGCGGTGTAGAAGGAGAATAATTCCATTTTTGCCACTAGATCTGTTCCTTACTTACAGCAAAAAATATGAGAACAAAAGTGGGGTGCTTCCTATGTTATATGTGAATGTATAAATTTGGTGAGCGCTTTCAAATTTATGATCCATTTAATGAAAAAAACAATCCCAAAGTTGCAACACCTAATTTTAGATAGGAGAAAGGATGCTGATTTCTGGAAGAAACATCAGAAGCACAGGAAAAAAAACATGAAGGAAAAAATCTCTCTGCTCTCACATATCATTTTGCTCACTGCTCTAGGCAAAGGATGGGTCTGTAGCAAAATGACAGGCAGCATCGTTAGACCAAGCTGTTCCAATGGAAAGGGTTAACCTGGTTGAAAGACTGTGTTAGGGAGGGATGTGATGATCATCCGGTGCCCATATCATGATCCTACCGGCAGCAGCAGAATGGCTGCCACAGCTTGGTTTCTGCTTGTTCAGACTGGTTGAGTGTCCGCTGAACTCGGCGGCAAGGCTAAAGCAGGTTTATTGTGCTGTGTGTGCTCTGGGACAAGGAGGCTGACGGAGATGATAAGTGCCGCTCTGCAGAGCAGCAGGAGCACCGACTGGCACACGCAGGGAGGTACAGTACAATAATCTCCCATCTGCACAATATAGCTTTGAATCTCTTCCTTTACAGCTCAATAGGTGCATCTGCTGCCCCTCTGCTAATCCTCAACATTGTTTAAAATGCAGATCAGTGGAGATCATGCTTTTTCTTTCCCATTACAGACCACAGCCCAATAAAAGAGCTTTAATCACACAGACAATATTCTATCTCTTCCAGGGTCTGCTGCTTCGTTCTTTCTCTTTGCCTTTGTTTGGAAGCCGGATCTTTGTCAGGCACTAGCAGCAGCAGAATATAATTTTGCAAGGTTTGAAGCGACCGTAACCTTTCCCCAAACTGTGGCATCGTAATTAGAAGACTGTGACTGCAAAAGGGAAACAGCGGGGAACTCAGGTCATAGGAACCCCTTGAGAAAATGCATCCTAAACCCCTGGATATGTTGCGTGATTTTAAATGTAAAAAGCAGCATCAGCAGATTTCCTTACTTGTCTTTGTCTCCCTGGCATTAATGCACTATGGCATTTTTTTAGATGTCAGAAAGTACAAGAGATACAGAGGAAAGCTATGATTGGTTATGTGACTGCAGGCTGAGAAAAATGACTTA
The DNA here is from genome assembly GCA_028565335.1 of Limnodromus scolopaceus. Classification (NCBI taxonomy): domain Eukaryota; kingdom Metazoa; phylum Chordata; class Aves; order Charadriiformes; family Scolopacidae; genus Limnodromus; species Limnodromus scolopaceus. Next base: position 50,314,166 of record JAOXNO010000041.1, on the reverse strand, counting down.
ATTTATTTCACATAAAGAACATATACATGAACATACATATGTGTAAATGCTAACCTGAAATAACTAGTTGTTTCCAGGCAATTCTACAGTCAAATGAATGACCCAGTAAGCTGGAAAGCTGTTCTTGTCGTGATGATAGGGAGATCATGTATATCAACATCATAAAAATAAGACCATAAGATCCACTGTAGTTAAGCCCTGACGCAGCTCTGAATCTTCTGTGAAAGAAGCAACATCCCAGAGTTTTTCTTTCCATGGCTATTGCAACCAGTGCATTTCAAAGGGGAGGACAAGCCTGGAATTCTCCTCATATACGTTTATCTTTAAATTAATTTTGTGCTAGCAAGAAAAATAAGGAAGAAAGACAAACCAACCAATTATTTTACTGATCAGGGTATGCCTGTCTTCCACAAACGTACAACATACAGTGGAGACAAGGGCAAAGGAATCCTTTCTGTTTCTTACATTCCAAGAAATATGTTCATGGCATGATGATAAAACATAGCACAGCACTTCCCCTACCACAGGGAGCAAGATAGACACTGAAGGAATAAAAAACACACAAGGGATGTGGCCAAGAGGGATGTACTCCCTGTCATTAATACTTCTTGAGTCACCAGATCCTCAAGAGACCCACTGAGGACAACTCACTCCTTGCAAGACTTCCAGATGCTATTCGGAGCTTGGCAAGCCCCAGACTTTCACTTGCTGAAATACCAGCTGCTCTGCAAGAACTCTCTGCTGTAGCAGAGCCAACTGGGCATCACAGAGGGTCTTGAATGGCATGATCCTACGGGCAGACCCAGGCCAAAACCATTCAAGCCATTCCTCACCATTTAGCATTTAGCAAATGCTCTGTTCATTTACGAAGCCTAGGCAGATGCTATGCTAGCCACTGACTTCCTCAACAGCAGGAAACCCAACATGCTCTGCTTGACTTAAACATCTGTACAGAAATTGTTGGAAACAGCAGTCCCATCCTTCAGAGTCTCTTTTATTTGAACTCACGGGAGTCCCTGACAGTAACTCTGTGTCTGTTAGATTTGCTGATCAAGGATAGCCCAGCACGTGGTCCTCTTCTGCCAGTTCCCATCATAGCAATTAAAGGGGAAAAGACTATGGGACGAGTCATTTCATCAGCGTACAAATGCATATATTATTTGTCTCATTATGTAGACACAATATGATTTTCAATTAGCTGTCCAACGGTATGATCGAACACAAGATACTTTAATTATGTATTTCATGGACATGCTTCAAAGGTGCTGTTTCAATCTCAACATAATTAGCTGCATGCGCAGGCAACTTAGAGTTCCAGAGGGCCTGTGGTTACTTTTCTTTTTAAAGATACAGAAGAGTTATTTGAGTTTCCTGAAGTGCAAAGGCCTCCTGGTTGCAAGATAACTGCACCTAATGTATCTGTCTGAAATTACAGGTGCCTGTGCATGTGTATATGGGTGGGTTCCTAAAGGAACACGGGAAGACATCAATAGCTGCCATATGGTATACTTGATACTTCAGAAGAAGCCCTCTGTGAACATTAGGTCTTGCAAGGGAGTCTTTGATGAAGCATCACAGGATGCGTGCACAACACAGACTACCTGAACCAAATCCAGGAAAGCAGAAGTAAAGCAGGGCCGAAGAGGGCAAAGGGTGGGGAAAGGCTGGAAATGAACCAACAAAGCTGAGTCACATTCAATTCTCCTCTCACAGAACAGCAGTGCTGACCTACAGTAGCAGCGTCTCATTTGGTGTTTGTATAAGCAGTAGTAAATTACTACCTCCTGGTGAAAAAGGTGAGGAAGATGCTATGAAACAAGTTTTCTCCAATTAACAAAGCCTCCCAGGACCACTTATACACTGTCCCCTCCTAATGAGGGCACCCAAAGTCATAATCCAGTTCTCTTCTATAATTAACGCCTGCAATTACTAGTATACAACATTATGCCTTAACAAATGGCACCATTCAGAACATCAAACATTTATATCTGCACTTTTATTAGATGCAAACCATGCAAGTTTAATAGCAAAAAAATTTGGGGTTTTTTTCCATATAGTAATACCAGATTTTCATTTCAACGGCTGGCTTAAATATCTGAGTACTCCTAACAGAGGCTAGGGAGAAGGTTAAATTCTGGCAGCCCTACACAAGCATATGCGGGTATGAATTGGTTTTCTTGTTATCAATAACGAAGTCTTGAAGGACCTCACCTGCCAATTACCTCTCCCAAGGTGACGAGACGACATATACCGCAGCATATCTAAATTTTTTTTTTATTAAACATCTGATCCAGAAAAACTGCCAAAAGGAATTCAGAGCATTAACTGAAAGGGGAAAAATGGCAAGTATAAATGTTGCCAGAGGATACTTATTGCTCCCACAACCAGAATGCCATGTGACATCTCTCCCAAGAAACAGTCAACTTTTACACTAACTCCCCAATAACTCAATTATCTGTGTCAATGTCAAGGCAGGGCTCTGCCCCTTCACATCCTTTGTCATATATGTTTATCTTCTCCTACATCACAGCAGTCCTGCTGGCCTTAGGAAAGAGATTCCTTGCTAGAAATGAGGCCTGACAGGAAAACAAGGCAAAGATTTTGAATGCACAGAGGCATCTTTTGTAATTAAGGGTTTTGGTTGTTTTTCCTGTGGGTATTTATAAGAGGTTTATTTGTTTGTTTGTGAAGTGAAGCTACTAAGCTTCAGGGAATCAGTTCAAAAATTGTTAGTCCTTCAAATTTAAAGAGATTTTTCCACTGCTGAGTTATCTGTAAATTATCACATAGGGAATGGATGGAGGTAGCACGTATCTTCAGAACATGCAAGATGGTGAGGGTACCACACAGGCAGAAAACTAAAATTTCTCCACGCATCCCTGCTCTCTGCCAGCAGGATTAGCTGGGTGATACGCAGTAGCACTGAAAATGTCAGTGAATCTTACTTGACATCAGGTGCCTGTTTCCATGGAGGATGGGCGCTTCAGTATATAAAACATGTATTAAAGCACATTAAAAAAATTGTTTAGCAACCCTAAACTTCAGACAGGGTCATGTGTTGTAGTTTCACTTACACTTTAAACTCACAGAAGCTAACACTAAGGCTACAAGCAGCAATTCAACCTTCTCATGCCACCTGCAAGTGTTTTCTTGTCCATGTAGTAAACCAGCTTAGAGAACTGATGTAGATGAAAGCCAATCCCTGATGTAGATGAAAGCCAATCCAGGAAGAATGGCAGCTTAGCCACATTGACACGTGTGACATATAGAATGCTACCAGTACAGCTACAGAATGTCCAGATTAAATTCCTTTCTCTCTTACAAACTCCCTTCGTATCATTGATCAATCAATTTTTTCCCCAGCTTCAACCTCCCATCAGTGACACAGGGCAATGGTTATTTCCTTTGTTCTTTCCATCTACTCAGAGCATGGGGGCTTTAACTCCAGGGCAACAGGTTTGTATAATCTGTTCAGCAACAAGTGCAACACATCTCCAATTCTGACCAAAAAGCGTAGGCACCATTGTATTAGAATTAAAATACAACAGTAAAAGAAGGAGAGCTGGCAGCTATGCTTCTTCATAACTGAAGGCCATAGTAACTTCATGAACATGATACTAGTTAATTTGAAATACTGACAAGATAAGCTATGAGCTGATTTGTTCTGGGGTCATTAGAAGGCACCTTTTCTGGACTATGGCTGACTACAAATGGGAAGGGGATATCCTGTTATAAGGCACAGGATGGGAACTCAAAAGACCTATATTCCAAACCTTATGGAAACTGTCCTGTGGAATGAGTGACTTAAGAGCATCGCTCAACATGGACCTAAGTACCTCAAGGTCTTTTTGAATCTGGGTCTCAGTCTTCCTATGCTTTTGTTTTTCTGTTGGTTATATTAACCTGCCACACAGAAATACTAAGGATTAATGTGTTCAGGTTGGTAAAATGCCAAAATTACTTCTAGGGTGTTTTGTAAAGGCTCCTTTTCTTCCTCCTTAGAACTGAGCAGGAAAGACAATTTGCTGAACTTGTTATTTCTAAATATTCTACAGTGGCAAATGTGCAGAACCCATGAAATCTCACTGACCAGTCCATACTTGTAACACATCCACCCCAAATTCATATTTCACTGCCTACATAACACATCACACCCTCCAGAAGGTACTGTGCCCTGTAACACTATAGTGGGTCAAACTGATTACGCATACTGGTCTCTTCTTGCAAAATTTATACCTCTACTTAAGCAAGTTGCTCTTCTGCCCTTCCACAATCACAGAGGTACAGCTAGACTAAACATGGCTAAATCAGGTCTAATCATACATATGCCACTTGTAATTGCTTAAATTGATGGATTGTTTGCTGTAGTCATTTCTTTTCAAAGTTGTTTCTTAAAAATAAACACGTATTCCATAAAGAGGCAGTTAGTCTGTGCTGGCTAGCATGTATTGGCACGTACTACTGAGACACAGAAATATGTTTTTTTCCTTTATCCTCCACACATGGCTCTGAGTCCCCTAGTTACATAAACCATAACCATGTCGCGCAACTTACTATGACCATAAACGTTCTCATCCTTTGTCCTTTACTGTGTATTCCTCGTTTCCATATTAGAAGTTCTTCCCCATCATATTAGGAAACCAGCAAACAATTCCTGTCCAAATAGCATACCAGGATTTCCAACTATGTATTGAAGGACTTATCAACCTTCATAACCTACATATTTATGTTGATGACACTGACAGCAGTAAAACAAATGAGTTCAATAAACAAAACAGATGCAACTGAAAAAATACATAACCTAATCTTGGTTAAAAGCACGTGAACAAGGAGAAGGCTAATTGAGATTAGTGGAACTATTTATGAGTTAAGTCAGTATAAACAAGGGAGGACTACAATCACTGTTTGTAAGCAATTGAGAACACTGACAGTACCATTGCACTGCTTGACAAGTTCATAACTCATGTCCTGAGTGGAAGGAAACTATGCCAAAGATTTTATCCAATTGAGAAAGCCAAGGGGCTAAAAGGTGCATATATTTCATTGAGTTACAGAATGGAAAATCCACTTTTAGACCTATACTTCCTACTGCTCAGTCTACAGATTAATTTTAATCTTATTTTGAATTTAAAAAAATCCCAAGGAAATACATTTCAGTCTACAAAGCAGAAAGGCATCATCAATTAATAACTGGGAACCCTTTACTATGGACACTCAAGCTCTAAGATTTCTGTGAAGGATATGGAGTGAACGCACACACACAAAAGACTATGCAATTCTAAAAACATCAGATTATGCAAACAAGAATTACTGTGCTACACAGAGGCTCATGTTACTCTATGACAGCCACACATCATGCTAAACCCAACTCTCACCAAATTAAAAACTGAGACGTCATGGTTTTTGACCTGTTGAAGGAAGTTCTATGGCTACACATATAACCCATCTCAACCAACTTGCAAACAGAGCTCTAACGGCCATTTATCCCTAAGTGACCTAGCAGGATTTTCACCAGAGCTGCTATCAAACATAAGGCAATATGGGTCAAAATATGATGAATTACACTAGTGTAAATGAAGAATAACTCAAAGCACTCAGTCAGGTTTACGCAAGTTTGCAGAAGAGCAGCACAGAACCTATTCAAAGACTATCTACAGTATAATGAGTTTCCCTATTTCCTCCCAGTGATTTTCATATCAAATGTGTTCAATTTATAACTCGAAGAATAGCGTGCATGTGAAATCTTTGTATCATTATGAATGGTCTTCATCTTGGGAAACTGTTTGGGGAAGGTTCTTTGGCTTCTGATCATCCAAGTCATTTTTCCCTCCAGTTTAGGTCTCTTTAAAGTAGACAGACTGGCTTCTTATCGACTAAGACAGGGTAGAGATCTTAACTGTCCATGCCAGCTGTCCCAAGTCTGAGGTACCATGAAGTGTTGATGATGTGGTCCTAATGAAAGTAGCAGCAGTTGTTCATAAGCTGGCTTCTTAATCAACCCCAAAGCATATTACTGAGCTCATAGTTTTGGGGCCGAAAGGTCTTTCATGCAGGATTTCCCTTCATTAAGCCACTTCCTTAGTATGAGCTATCATATTCAAAGACCTTTAATAATTAGGACGAGTCTTCTCCACTGACTTCAACAGCATCTGGCCTCATGAAAGAAATGAGGTCTCTGCAGTGAAGTGTCTCAGCAGAATGACTTTGTTTCAAATCTGTCAAAATCAGACAGGACTTCTGAGAATTTTACCAGCATTTGGCGGAGACAACACCTTGAGTGCAAGCTAGAGGAACCCAAGACCCAAAAGGTAAGATAGGAAATCACTGGGCATTAAGAATCTAAATTGCCACAGAAGAGACTTTGTATTTTCTCAGTGATGTACCCTGACTGGACTTCAGAAAGCAGAATTCAGACCAGATCCATCTGATTTTGCTGAGAAAATAAACAATCCCACACGACGAATAGCATTTGAAAGCAAGCATTATATGAGAGCATCTTTAAAAAAAATTAAAAAAAAAAGAAAAAGAATTGAACTTCGCACTTCTAACCAAGTTTGCTGACGGAAGTTACCCTCAAAACCAATATCATGCCTGAATCATTTCACCATTCTGGATGCGATCTAATTTTCCACCAATTCTCTGATTTCAGCCCAGTATAACACAGTGTTTATACCAAAAAAATGAAAGAAACAAACCCCTAAACCTATGGCAATGTCCTACTTGTCAAGCACCAGGAACGACTGCCAGAAGTTAAAATAACCTAGGTGAGCTCCATTTGATCTGCATATCATACCATACAAGCATTGCTAAAACTCTCTGTGTCCAATCCAAGGAAATCACACTGGTGGGACACATCCCCTTCAGGCAAGCACAGCTAAAAGACTTGAGTAGCACTCAGCATCTTTTGGCCAATCTGCCAAGCTCAATGCCCCTAAGTAATAAAAGCCAGTGAATAAGCAGTAGAGACAGCTATGAGAACAGTTTCCATAGGGAAGAGCAGGAAAAATGGTTCAGGAGTCACAAACTCCCCTTTTCTTTGTTCTTAACTGGAGGCTGCACATAGGCGATTTTTCTGTCTCCCCTCCCTAACCATCTTGCTTCCAACCTTTACAAATACAAACCTCTAACAGTTCCAGTCTTCCCCACTACACTCTGACACTAGTGCCTTTGCCCCAGTTACACTTTGGGTGCTTTCAGGGCAGATTAAAAGCCCCCTTGAAAGAAAAGTGGAATAATAACATAAGGTTCTACATCATACCAATAAATTAAAGTGGTGCTGCAGGCTCTAATAAGGAGAAGCAGAATACATTGCCTCAAACTCAAATTTCTTTAAGCCAAGGCAGAAATAAGGATTTGCCTCTGGCAAAGAGTCAGGGCATCCGTTCCACTGCCTGGCATGTAACAGGGCTAATCCACATATCTACAAATCTCACCATACATACACTACATGAGACCCAACTAATAAGCAGAGTGTGAAGCAGAAAGAAACAATCTAGTTCAGTTTTCCAGGGAGATGAATGGCTGACTGAGCCATTTTTTCAGGATTTTACTTTCCAAACTGAAAGAGCAGTTCCAAGGGCTGGAGCAAAAAAAAAAGGGGGGGGGGGGGGGAAGGGGTGTTGGAATCAACACAGCACTAGCTGTTCAAAGAGATATCTTTAAAATCTCTTATGAATAAAAGTTATTTTTGTCTAAAAAGAGGATGTTCTTTTTCTATTGCCTCCCAGCCTCCTCCCAAATATGCTGACAAAGAAAGATGAATGGGAACTGCAGTATCAGAAAGTGCCTACAAGGACTTGAGTTTCGCAGGTGGAGATGCAAGATTGAAGAACAAGGGGGTCAAATCACCACATCATTTACTTGAATCAAACATCAGATAAAAAATTCTCTTTCTGGACCCTAGTGCCTAGAAACCCGAATATGAATTAGAGGTGATGGATAATCACAGATCAGCATTCTCAGTCTTTTTCCTGTTCTGACCTGTTGTTAACAAAAATGACCTGGGGACACCTATCCACCGATGAATAGATGTGAGCTTAACTCAGCGATATACTTAACCAAATTTCAATCAATGGTACTTAGAGATAAGCAGCCCTTTAAATAAATAAACTTGGTTTTCAAAAACCAGAACAAAGAAGATCTGTAGTGAGTGATGGACAGTACTTTTCAGTCGAGATTATTTTTCACAACCTAATGTGCAGATTTTGTAACAATATTTTCATCTTCGCATTTTTCTGCAAAACAATTCAGAATATTACTTAAGATAATAAATTGAAAAACATATTCTTTCTGAAATCTGTTTTTACATTTTCTGCTTTTCAGTGCCACTGACTTTTCACAAGAATGTTTTAAAGTGTCTAATTTTACTACTTTTCCATTATTTTTGCTTTCTGCTCTGCTTGACAAGCCTAAAGAATAGCAGATATGGAGGGAATAAATAATCTATGTTGCTAGTACAGCCTCTGATAAAATAAAACCAAGTCAGATAGAGGGCTTTTTTTTTTTTTTTTACCCTATAACATGCAATAGGATTAACGTTCTCCCTAGAAAGATGGACATTTCTTCTAGGTCATGGGGCCATCTGACTCAAATTTGACTCAAAACCAAGCCCTCCGACTCTTGACCACCTCACAATATGGTAGTGGAAAGCATCTAGGTCACATTATCCTGTCTCATCCAATTTGGATGCAGTTCTTCCAAGAATATAAATTCGTTAGAGACAGATTGTAAACAAACATATACACACACAAGAAAAAAAATATGCAGATTCTGCCTGCTCACTCTACATATATATGACGACTTGACCCAGAAACCAAAGGCATCACTATCTAGTCACTGGGTTAGTGTCATTCACCGACATAACTAACTACTGCAATTTAGCCTCTCTACCACCTTACAGAACATTGAAGAGCATTTCAGGAGACTGTGGTTCCCCCCAGTTTATCTATTACTCAAAGTTAACCCTAAAAACAAAAGCTGCCAGTATTACAATGAATTAGTTTTTCACCCCCCTGAGAGCCCCAGTGGATTCTTAGGGACATCTCTTGAAGTACGATGGTAAACAGGCAGTACTGGAGACTGGATTATTTCTGGAATCTGGATTATTTCTCAGAGATTTTTAATAATTCCACAGGGATTAAAAATAATTTGCAGCAAGTACTGGATACACAACACACAAAACATAGACATTGGTTAGTTGTGATTATCTTAAAGAGCTAGACCCCACCAACTGATCTCCTATAAAAGAATAACTTACTTTCCCCCAAACAGCTGAGCATAGCTTTCAAAATTAGAAGGGTTTAAGGAAATGTCTGCACCTTTGGACCTCTCATAGAAAGCTACAACTTTACGAAGAAGTAGGAAACAATGCCATGTTAGGGATGATGCACTTTCAGTCTCCTTTTTTTCTCTCAGCCACCTGGGCCTTGCCCAAGACATGAACTGTAAAAAACAATGAGCCATAAGATGATGTTGTCAACCAAAAAAGAATGCAGATCAGGTTTTCAACTTCCAACCAAAATCACTTTGCATACCTGGACAGTTGCAACTGCAAGGGTATTTTTGTATCACTGATATGTCCATTAAATTGCCTCTGTACCAGGGCTCCCAGAGAGCCCTGACCCAACCCCTGCACCATGCACAACTCTGCCATGTTAGAACACCCTATATGGATTACTGAATTTACTGGTTTATAATTTTCTATCCTCACTACAATCAGAGACACAAAGTAATTAATAGGGCATAGACAGCACTCTTGCTCACATTGCTGTCTAGCACAATTAAGTACTTTTGCCAGGTTTGGAAAAGTTAATCATCCCACTACTCCCTGTCCCACAGGAAGCACATCACTCAGTAAATAATTCTGAACAAACACAGGAAGGATAGTAAGTAAATGTTCTACGTGCTAGTAGAAAGACCTATACACATTTCATTCACGGTAACAAAAAAGAAAGAAAAAAAAAAGTGAAAACAAAAGCTCATAAATAGGTCTATACTAGTTTAAAGGACAAGAAATCGTTTAATTGAAAATAAATAGATTATTCCCTTAGTATACACAGTACTTTCTCATATTTCCTGTAGAAAATTCCTGAAACCTGCAAGTACAGACATTTATTCAAACCAACTTATATCTTCCTATCCAAAACAAACTCCATTTCTCTGCCATATGCTCAAGGAGCACAGGGAATCCTATATTGCCAAAATTAGGCGTTCATCCGTTGTTGCAGTAAGTCTGAGATACCACAGGATGCATTCCCATCTGCTTTTGAATTTTCCTTCAAGTAGCAAGTCTAATAAATTCCCCGATTCTTTTGTCCCATCAGTTCCCTTCAGAGCAGTATGTGTGGCAAATCCAACCTGGCCAGCATTTTCTGTCCACAAAGACATTACGGAGCAGCAGAGGCACCAGGATGGATAGCAAGTGTCCGAGTTCCCTGATGGGAAGACAACTCACATCACAGCATTCACAGTCCTAGTCAGAAACACTGCTCCTAGGAACGTGCCTCAGAGGGATGACACTGGGGATAGTGGGTCCCTGCAGGCTCCAGTAACTTTGAGACTTGACTGTACTCGTTAAGACTCCTTTGGGTAAAGGACAGTGTTGGTTGAACCACTTTGGGAACAGGCCAATGCATCATTGTTGCATTAAGGAATGCCAAGAGGAAATGCCATCATTAGGGAAAAAGAAACAGGGGGAGGCTCCATGAGAGGAAGAGGATCCTGTATCCAGCCCCAGTCAGGCTAA
>JAOXNO010000041.1:50289686-50303322 GCA_028565335.1 Limnodromus scolopaceus | reverse complement strand
CTGCTCTGGCGGGGGGGTTGGACTAGATGATCTCCAGAGGTCCCTTCCAACCCCATATGATTCTATGATTCTATGATCAGCCTTGATTAAGAGAATAACTACTGTTTCCCCAATTCCCCCTGCTCTGACAAGAAAAACTAGAAATTCACATCAAGTACAGAGACCTTTTCCCTGTAAGCTCCTGGGTGGGGCACAGACCATATTCTCCTTCTCTGTATGGACAGTGCACAAGATCTCCAGGCATTTGAAAGAATGCCAGTCTGCTAGGTGCAAAATTAAAAATGTAGTTTCTATTGAAAAGAAGCTCACAGTCTGACTTTCACATATCAATTGCTTGCTTTCTTACACATGAACAAGCTGCACATATATAAACATATAAAATTTATATACATGTGTATATAATTGCTCTATTTGTCTCCACTTGCATATTTTAAGACAGATTCAGGCTTGCTGAATTTAACCCAAAAAAGGTTTTAAAAATATAAGATGAACTAATGAACACAGGACAGTCCATAACATTCAAAGGAACTTTTCAAAATGCAATTTTTGTATGCTCTCCTAAATTTAATTAAAAATAAAATAAATGCATATTTTGTTTTTTTTACAGTAATTAATACACTGGGGGCTTGAGGACCTTTATTATCACTGTGGGAATTTATGTTTGTGGTAGCAGTGTTGTTCTTTTTTCCCCTTCAAAAAGATATTCACAAATCAGAGGAGAAACCCTTTGAAGTATGCGGTAGGGACTTCTTCTGCCCACTCCTTATGCATAACTCTTCTAACATCATCTGACCGAGATGCAGCTTTTCCCCTCCAGCCCCCAGCAGCATGAATCTTGCATCAGTCAGATGTAGAGGATCTCACAGCCCAGCACCTTAGATCCACTGGAGTAAGAGATGAGAGAATTGAAGCTCTCCAGGGGGCCTCAGCAATTCCGAGCACCACATCAGCAGCCTCCCTGCATCAGAGGTAGCTGAAAGCAGAGTTCAGCCCCTCATGTAATTTGATTATGACACATCACAGGCCTTTTCTTGACACAAGATACATACACATAAACTAAGCTGGCAGCAAAAAGGTTGGGAGGGGATGAATAATTTTGCAAAAGTTTTCAATTTAACTTTCATTGTAAGTAACATTGTTCAATCTCTTCAGACTTGGATGGCACTTTATGTAAGCCACTGAAACTGGGTGGCAAAGGAGTCCAAATAAATTATTCAGGTATGCAAACACGACATGGGGGAAAACAGAGGTGGGAAATAATTTCTGGAAACAATGCTAAGCATCTCAATGCAACTTTCAAAGTTCATGAGTGACAGGCACTTTGCGATCGGAGACCCTGGCCCCAGCAAAGCCAGAAACCATTCAGGCCCCAATCCAGCAAAACACCCAGGCCTGCCTTTACCCAGGAGCACATGCAAGGCCATGGCCATGAAACAACTCAAGTGAGCAATTGCCTTTGTTTCCTCAATGCTTCTGAGGTCAGCTGAACGAAACAACACAACATTAACTGGGACGTTTGGGAGAAATCAGTACAAGTTACAACTTCTGATTAGATTTTGTGAACTATCTTGCATTTTTTGTGCCAGAGAGATGACGAATTGCATTTGTATGTGTGCTCTGGACAGAGTGATGGCTTCAGTTTAAATGAAAGGAATTTCCTCAGAACAAGAAAACTGGTCATCAGTGCTCACTTTTAAAAACTCACATTCACACAGTAAAAGGAAGCACAGATAAATCTAAGTGAGGCAAAGGGGCTTGATTTCCTAACTTTGTTCAGAAGGGTTATGTGTGTGAGAGTATTTTTACTGTTTTGTCTATCCATTATTATCTATTTTGTTTGATTACTGGTTTGGAGTCTTTCACAAAGTCTGCTGCTCTGATGTCACATGTCCTTTGAGGAGTGAACTAGAATCAAATCCCTCCACTGGTGGAAGTCTGAGATCATGTGTTTAAACAACCTGGAAAACACAGCGATGTTAATCTAACAGAAGCATGCAAGATATGCACATCAGGATGGTAAGACAGTTTCAGCCTGTCTCATTGCTCCTCATTCTCCATTTCCATCTACCAAATCCAGGGGACCCTCTCCCCATGGACTAGGGATCACTTGTAAACAGACAAGGAAGAGCTCCAAAGCAGCATCAGGGATGAATGGAGTTTGTGTGTTTATGGCCCCTCTTGACAACCATTATTAAAAAAAAAAAAAAAAAAAGGTAAGAGCTTAGTCTACATTATTTCTATTACAACACCTTTTCCATATCATGCAAAACCCCCCTCCTCTGAAGACAAAACAACAGTAGCTTTCCCGAAGGGTCATTTGAAATCCTGGATTCCTATATCCTGATCGGCAATTATGATTTGCAATCCCAAATTATTTTTTGCTTGTCTTTGGGCTATTTGGCAATGAAGTATAAAGCAGGAAGACAGAAGCCCAGTTCTCATGAGCCAGGTTGGTGCTTCAGGGCTCAGGGTAGCAGAAAGTAGTTTTGACAAGTTAGCCATGCAAATATTATGTGCCAGTCGTTGAGCAAGTATCTCTGCGCTCCTCTCCTGCGTCCCTGTCACAGAGACTGATGCACTGTGACAACTTGCATACCCAGAGTTAAACCGAACTCATTTCAATCGTGCTTTAAAACAAACAGAATTAACACCAAACTCCTAACACATTAGCAACATAAATACTAACAGTTTAGAGAAGCAAAACATTTACAAGCCAATTCGGATAGCCACCGAAGTACGAACCCAAAGCTCTCTGTTCACCCACACTAAGACCCGTAGAGTCCTCATCAGTGCAGCACAGCTTTAACCTACCTTTGTGTATGTTCATCCTACCCCTGGTCAATACTAAGTGCTTCCCTCCTGTGAACTTTTAGACATTGTCATAATATAAAAAACTATTATAGCAGTCAACTAGAAACAGACATAATTAGCCATGTACACTTTAAATAAAATCCTGATTAATTAACATTTACCAGAGGACCTCACCTCTTGGTGCTTTTCCAGCCAACACTGAAATCATATAGCTGTTAGATAGAGAACAAAACAGGTTGTTTGGGTGACATTTCCTCATAGGACAGAACATCATTATGGACAAAAAACCAAACAGAAACAAGGGTTACAGTGTTCAAAACTATGTACAGAGAGTAGAGGTCACATCACAGCCTCTCCAGTTTCCACCAAAGGTCCCTTTGGGTGAATAAAGCTGTCAAATACTCATTCCCTGACTTTTTTTGCACTTCTCCAAGTCCTGGCCATTAGGTTCAGTCATGGAAATAAGAGCTATACTTCTCACAGCCTTAACACACTTTACATACCGTGTTTCAAGCAGTGGAGGCACACGCTACTTTTGGGAGGCCAGCATGGAGATTCAGCTGGAGGCATTGAATTCTCTGCCCTTCAGAGTCTAGGCTGAAAGCCACTGTCACCATTTCACTCTGTGAGAGAGGGCAGATAACCTGCCACAGCCAGAAATCAGGCAGGCTCCCTCCCTGTGTCTATTAGTGACGGGCACTTAACTCCATTTCATTCAAAATGGGAAACAACCTGATCCTATGGCTTTCCACTTGAAATGGTAACATGGTGCTTACAGCAATGATGTCAACATCCTCAGCTGTGAGAGAGAAATAAAAAGAAGCCAGAGACACAAAGAAAGTTTCCAAAGGAAACAGTATTTCTCATTATTGTATTTATGCTTTATTTACTTTCTAGTTTTTGCTAATGGGAAACTGAAATGCTTGCAGAAGAACTAAATGTAACGAAGTCTGAATTGGTGGGGCCTTTCCATTCTGAGCTTATTATAAACATCCAAAGCATAGTGAAGAGAGGTTTATAATATAAGCTTTATCAAACACGCAACAGGGAAAAGTCTTCATACCACCAGGGTTTCCACCTACAGTTCTCCAGTGGGACATGAGGGAGCCAACAGCAGTGAAAGCCTGCCTTGACTCACTGCCCAGTATCTGTACAGATAGACTGATATTCACTATCCCATATCCTGTTTCTATAGAAAAAATGCTACCCACAAAACATCATTAGCAGAAGCAGTCCTGTTATTTATACTACAGAGACGAGAGGACAAATCACAAATGCATAAAATATTAGGGCAGACAGAAAATATTTATATTCAGTGGTAAATTCTTCCTAGCCCAACAGCTTACCTTTTCAACAGGTGTAAAAAGTAGAAAGTTTCAAATGGAACAAAGATCTATGACAGCTACTATTCAAGGAGAGAAAGGAGAGCGACGGAGACCAACAATTTCCAGTTACATTAACCCCCTTCTGCTTCGAGGATCTTTATTTTAAACTGTTGAGGTGTATTAGAAAGCTCCAGCTTGGTTTCCCATTACATTCTCCCTGTGTCATTGCACCTAATAACACAGAAGGCTTTAGAAATGTTTCTGCTTTCATTATTTTCTCCTACTGGATGCCTAGTTGTTTAATAACTTTATCATTTTACAGTTATTTGTATTCAAAATAATCTGTAAATCAAATTCAAATATAACACACAAAGTGGGGGCAGAGAAAAGTAATTATTTAGTATGGTCTGGAGTAATAACTCAGTTTAATGTGATAGAATTCCGCACAAGAAAATGTAGGTTAAGTACCAGGAACCATTTCCTAACAGCAAGATCAATCAGACTGGAAAAACAACCTCCCCACAGAAAAAGTGGCATTCTTTTCACATCCTTTTGAAGCAGGACAGATGATGGCAGTGGAACATATAACATAAGGAACCACCTACAAAAGGAAGGTGACTTAAACCAACTTCCATTTCTAGCCTCTTACAGAGATCCACAATCTAAAAGGAGAAAACCCTTTTGGCAATACATTATATCCCACCTCAACCCCTGCAAAGCCAGACTATCACAGCCCATTGGTGAACCAACACTCACAGAACCCTAATAAGATCATGTATTTTATTTTGCTCTGTTCCTGCTTTTTAGGACTGCACCAGGGAAATGGCCCAGGCCATGAACAGACTTAAGGATCTGATCCAAGTTTACTGAAATTGCAGATGTTTACTCAGATATTCATCTTAAGCTTGTTTCTAACTTCTATGCCAGAGATAAACTTCCTCTTGTGCTCTCCTGAATGAGGGCCCTTCTATTTAAGAAGCTTACAAAATGAACAACTTACTATACATATACATGTAATATGAATGTATATATTATAAAATTATATGCATTTATTAGTCATTTATTATTAAATGATAAATCATTTATTTGCTGCAGATGCCACGTTTGGTCTTCCTATTCATTGAAGGAGGGCGTCTACTAAAAACATTTTTTCAAACTCTATGGAATTTCATTAATTAAATTAAAATGAAAGAAAATGAAGCATACAACACAGTAGTTTCTCAGAGCACAATAATACTGTACTGTGGGTGCAAAACTATTTATTTGAATTCATCAACAGATTTTAACTAATTCCGCAATAGCCATATGAATTTTCACCTTTGTTTCACAGATGAGAAGACTCAGGCTCAGACAGATTAGATGCCTGGCCCAAGCCCATGCTCTAAAGCTAGCAAAGATTCATGTGTTGTTAGGACCATATCTAATTTATTTCTATCTATGTTTTTATTACACTCAGGAGCATAGTATTTCAGTTCTTTACAGTACTCACAATCAATAAATCCTCGTATTTTTCCTGTCAGAAGGGATTTGTGACTTTCACCATTACAGAAGCCAAGAAATGAAGACACAGAGGTATCTGCTGACTTGGTCAAAGCAAGTTGCCCAGGGGAGTCAATGCCTGAGGCAAGAACTGAATCTGGACCCCCAGAGTCCCAGCTCTTACCTTCATGTTCCTCCTTTCTTATGAAATTTCTTTCTTTTTCTCTCACTCCCTTTTTCTTTCCTAAGTGGGTCAATCTAGAAATCAATGAGATTTTCTTGGAGATTCTCTAACTATACTTTCACCAAAAAGGCATTGCTATGTACAAGAAGAATGAAAACAAACTGATATCTGGTAAAACTGTGCAAAAACGGTCTTGATTCATGAGGTAACACCACCAGAAAGGGGAGAGAGGAGATGCTACAGCCAAAATACACCACCACAGGCCATCAGCAGAACAAACAAATTTATGCTGACGTCTCCTCTCTTACCACTGTAACACACCAGCTTTATTTCTCATTAACAGCCATGCCTTGCAGTTACTAAAATGCTTTGTAACTGGAGCAGCAGGGACAGGTAAGAGGTAATTCAAGAGCTATTTCCAAGGGGTTTATGTAAGCCTGTCATTCCACATGGCCACTTTCTACAGTTCAAGCGGAAATGAAACCTGGGCTACTAAGTTTTGCGTGACTCGTGCATCATTATATCAGAAAACATTGCACATACAACAAACCTCTTCATCTAGTTGACTTGCATTCCTACAGCTTCTCTTTATTTGTCTTGTGAGCAGAGAAAACTCTGACACAGACAGGCTTGGGGAAGTCTGCTCGCTACTGCAGAGTGCCTTAGACACCAATTCCCACCCTCCGGGTACTGAAGTGTGGAGCAAGAAAATTGCTACGCAATATTAAAACTCAACACTTTTTCCCTCTCTTTTTTATTTTTTTAAGTCTTTTACTCCAGCAAATAGCTCACAGAACACCAAACTGTTTGATGTTTTAATGTTGCAATATATATCCTAGGGCATGAGCTGGGTTTAGCTCCAGCTTCACTCAGCACAGTAATCAACCTTAAATAACTTCACGCTGTAACAATGGCAGAGAAATAACATTAAGCCGTGGCCAGAGGTGCGCTTTCCTAACTGCTGATGAAGGGAGAAAGGCAGGCCCGCAGCCAGCTTCCGGAAATGCCCACAGGGATGGCCATACATCATATTCTCAGAAGCGTGTGTAGTCAGGTTACACGATGCACAGCTGGCACTGCAGGAATGAACCGTCCTCTCGTATCTCTCTTTAAACACATCCCCCTTAGTCCTCTGCATCACCTTCTCTGTGTGGGGAAAGGCAAGAAACTGCTACTTCTCTGCTGTTTTAAACCTCGTGCCATCACAAGCATTTCACAAAGCTGTAGGTGACAATGCACTGGTGAGTGGCCCTTGCAACATCAAGGCATGCTTTCAAGTCATAGCTTGCCCTGTAATTTGCTCTCTCTTGACTCTTGCAGTTAATTATACAATAGGTCACTCGGCACTTGGCATCCACAACAGATCATCTATCAGAAACCCCATTCCCAATTTAAAAGCAACGCAAGTTGAGTGGCCACAGCCCTTCACCCTGTAATCAACCAGTACAACACCCCTACATGAAAATTCAACATCACCAATAGGCAAAACTCACGGATAAGTTTAGCACAAGGAAAGAGAAAGGAAGTAACAGGACCTACAATAAAAATGGACTTTAAAACACTTATTTATAAATCAGCATTTAAAACACATAGGCTTTTTTCATGCTAGCACAGTGGAAAATTTGTGTAGGAATGTGAATTTGGAGATCTCCCAGTCACAAGGTAAAAGAGTTGGTAAGCTGCACTGGAGATCCTTATCTTGGAATAAAAAAACCAAACCAAATTGCACCCTACTTTCGGGACCTGTACATGGTAAACTTTTACCAGTGATGGGCATTTCAGTTTCTGAATATTCCATAATAAGGAAAAAACAAAACTAAGCATAACATCAAGGTTTTGTACTGGATTAACATCTTCCTTTGAAACAGAAGCTTTAACTAGCCCTTTTCTGTCCTCTTTTTTTAATCTAAGGTCATTTGGCCAAAAATTCATCGTTTTCATTTAATCACTGGCATAAACTCTGAATAACTAAATATTTTCAAAATAACTTCTTTGATTGGTAGCTAAGCTGCTCTCGTGCTGCGAGCCTCTGCTGGTGGTTAGTTACCTGCTCTAATTGTGTACTACAGATGACAGCAAGATAGCAAACTCTTTTACTGCTACGGTGCCTGATGGGCTGAAGCTCACTTATGACATTAGGGTTTTATTTGTAATGCAATATTTTTATTACACATTTCCAAACCACAAAACAATTTAACTATAAAACTGTCATGATAAGAAACCTGTATTTTTAAAATTGCTTTCTGCTACAACCATCACATTACATTATCAAAATGGAAAAACTATTAAGATTAAATTATGCTTTACCATTTACTTGCTGCTAGTTGATTATTTATCATTTTTCCCCTCAATTTAGACAATGGAAGCAGGCAGCCACATTCATGTTTATATAATATTAAATTTTAAGCATCATGCTGTATTTCCAGTTTTGCAGAGAAACGCTTAGACTAAAATCTTCCAAATTCTTTCAATTCTGTGTAACCACCACCTATTTCCACATACATGAAAAAATTGCACAAGGCTACTGCAGATTTATTTAAATTCTTACAATGAAAGGTCAATCCAATCTTGCATTTGATTGTACAATAGAAAGTCTGGTGGTTAAGAAACAGGAATAAGGCTTTGAAGATCTCGTTCTGAAGCTCTGATTACTTTCTTTGATATTATGCCCAAGAAGGTAATTTTGTGGTGCTTCAGTTTCCCATTGACACAGGAGAGTCATGTTTCTTTTCTCACCTCCCCTGCCTGTTCTCAGTATGTCCATGACAAACTCCATGGGACAACGACCACCTCTCATTTTACATTAAATGGTTCTAACTGGGTGTCTCCAGGATCCATGTATTGTAAATGTCTCAACAGGTATAAACACCTCTTATTACATAAGCCTACCAGTGCTCCAAAAATTCTTACACGAAGAATTCTTTGTAAAAATCTATTCTATTTAATTCCCTAAAAATCTATAAGAAAATAATTCTCATAAAATCTTAAGTAAACAGTTATTTAAGCACCGCTTGCCTCTCTCTTACATGTTACCAGACTCTCTAGTTGTCCTGTATTGGTCCTACTGCCAGTGCCAAAATAACACTGCAAACCTCAGCTTTTAAGCAACACTCAAGACTTTTTCCATGTTGGTTTTTTTTTTCTGCTTCATGTTCTGTACCTTCCAAGCTTGAAAGCTGATGTCTAAAATCAAGAGAGAATAAAGCTGTACTTGTTACATCAGCCAGATGATTTGTTTAAACCATTGTCACTGCAGAACAGTGGTATCCTATGGTATATTAGCATTTACAAGCTAAAATTAGGAATTTTGCTTTCACTGAAGAGAAAACATTCTTCCAACATCTTAAAAACAAATAAAAATAGAAGACACAAATTCATCTTTTTGCTGAGAAGAATAATAAAATTCCAGGACATCAAAGTTCTTGTTCTGGACTGGCTGAAACCACAGATTCAGAATTACGATGCCAACTCATGTGCAACCATAATGAAAACCTATACTATTTAGATGCATTCAATCCAAAAAAGATAAGAATGGCAAAGTGTGATGTAGACAGAGAAACATTCTGAAGAGTAGCCAAGAAAATAAAATCAAATGAAGGATTAGTCTTGTTTGTAAAGAATCTATTCCACCTAGAAATTGAACCATGACCTATGAATCCAAAAGCAGTGAAGGAACCTATTGAACCAAGATAAATGTGCTTTTTTTTTCCTGGCAAGAGATCTCTCTCAGACCTGTAAACAAGAGAGTAGGAAAAAAAGCTACATTTATGAACAGACTCCTTTTTAAACCTTAAAGATTTCTTATCCAAGTACTGTCTAGACCAGACATTGCCTTTCTTTTGTAACTAGTAGAAATGAGAGATGCTCAAACCACAGTCTCATTCTGTCAAACATTTCTGTGCTCTTGCCCTTCAGTTGCCACAGCCCACACATCTCAAGCACTGACACCCCACAGACAAGAAATGAGTAGCAGAGCCCAGCCTCTAAAGGCTAGCCATAGCACTTCTTAAGTACAAAGACAAGGCAGATCATGCAGCCAGATTACATACTTACAGAAGTTCTTTGATCTGAAATTCTATTAGGTCAAAGTATTTTACCCTCCTCCATCCACTTCTTGCCTCTTTCTATTTATTCAATGTCAAACTTATTTGTAAAAGGAAAAATTTTGCCAGACTTTAGTAGGTCTCATTCAGCAAAGCACTTAGGTACAGTCCAGATACTAAGCCTACACTGAGCTGTCTTGATAAATGAAGATTTCAAAAGAAAATTGAAGAATATTCCTGTTGAAGATTTCAACAGAAAATAACCTATAGAGAACTAGACGAGATCTTTTGCATATATGCCCCAAATTAAGGAAGGCATGCTCCATCCCAAAGATGAAGGTAGCAAGCACATATGGGGACAGGGCTTCCTATGTACTTTTACTTCTAGCCTCTTCTAGCTCAGCAGCTGAAGCAACTTCCACACATATGCAAAAGCCCAATAAAAAAAGGTGCACCAAAGGCCGTGCAGAGGAACTCCTTCTTACTCATTTCTGTACGGGTGTGCAGCACCAAGTAAGGTCGGTCTGTCTGTCTGTCTCCAAGCAATTTTCAAATGCATTAACAGAAAGGAAAGGTGTTCATCTTTCTTCAGAATTACAATTCTGACATTTTCCGAGTTAGTCAAACCCTTTCACAGGCAAGAAAAAAAACCAACAAACCAACACTCAAAGAAATTACCATTGCTATTTTTAAGAAAAACAAGTTTCTCATCTATGCAGAACCCTACTTCTTGGCAGAAAGTAAATATGGAGATTTCAGCTTGAAAGGTATTGTTCTGGGAAACTTGTAAATGACAGAGAATATAAGGTTGCCGATGAAAATGCCATCTCAACCTTAAATATAGCATTGTTACAGCAAGACTATAATGAAATGATAAAGTGGCAGCTGGCTGAGGAGAGGCAGAGGGTTGAGTGAGGTTGAAATGACATTTCTTTGCTATTCAAAGATTTGAAAAAAGACCAAAAGCATTATTTCCCTACATGAAAGAATTTTCTCCCCACATAATATATTTCAAAAGGGAAACGTGAATACTACAAGTATTTAATGCAGCCTCCAGCTTATGTTTAAAAATAATGGGATTAAGTGCTCATATGGCATGTTTGTGAGAGCAGGAACCATGGAGATTTACTATTTTCTATTTACTTACAGGCTGGATGTAAGACATTAACAACACTCACTATTTTGGATCGCAGAACTGTTAGCATGCCAATATTAATACAGTAAAGCCCAGCAGGATATAGACACTGTCATTAGCACTATTAGACATGCTACATGCACTAATAAAGAATTGTTGCTTTCTCAACTGTAATTCTGCCTTTGCTCACCATACAGCTGTGTGACACACTTCCAAGCTTTTGTCTAATTTTTGTTTCTTCGTATTTAAAAATTTCCATTCCCAGTGCTTTATATGTTGATGTATATGTTAGATCACATTTTTTTTAATGTGAGGGGTTTTTTTTCCCTGCTTTATAGGTTCTTTTTAACATTAAGACTAACAGTTGAGACTGGAAAGTAGCAAAGAGAACTTGATGGAAATAAGAAACAACGTAATACAGAAGTGGTGATTGCTACTAATATAGGCCTCCGTTGTCAAAGATGACACTTCCAGAGAGCATTAGAAAGACTTGCCTCACTTGAAAAAGGACTCAGAATACACTTCTTGACGTCTGTGCAGTTTTGTAAGTGCAAGAAGAGAGCATGCAGTGTCAGAACCCTTCTGCAATTTAATATTAGCAAACACACCCCTCTGATCTGCCCTCCTGCATGAATCCTGACTTGCATTGCAACTGAACCCTCAGGAATTCCCATCACTACAGGCCTTCTCCTGTATAAACGTTCCTGATTATTTACAAAAAATTCCAGTTGAAACACTTCTGTGCTTGCACACCATGGGGAGCACAGACAAGTCAAATGGGCTATGGTGGGTCAACCTGCTCTTAGATGACGGGAGGAGAAGAGCAGATAATTGCACAAGAGCCAAGGGACTATGCCACTTAGGCAGAGCAAGGGCTCACGTTCGCAGCAGCAGCTACCAGCACAGCCCTATCTAACTCCCTAACGTTTTTTTTAATCCTTGCTCCAAGGAACTTAAAACTGCCTCATACTAAACTGCACAAGGGCTTAGTAAAAAGTTTTGAATTATTTCATAGTCACATAAGAGTATTTCAAGAATGTTTGCTTTTCTGCTACCAGTCCAGAGGACTCAGAGAGCGTAGGTAAAGGAAGATTACCAATGGTATATACTTGCTGCTCTTTTCATAAGGGCATCCAGTGGCACAAGCTGGGCTCTGTGGCCCTGCAAAGATGCGTAACTGTTGTATCTCAATCCTAGGTTTCAGCTCTTGATAAGAAAACCCATGTTGTCTTTCCTGCTTTTCTCTGGAGCTGAAAAACATGTTTGTCTTTTCTGCATTCCTCTACTAATTTTTTCAAAGGTTGTGCCTGTGAGTTTCCAT
Organism: Limnodromus scolopaceus; assembly: GCA_028565335.1. NCBI lineage: Eukaryota > Metazoa > Chordata > Aves > Charadriiformes > Scolopacidae > Limnodromus > Limnodromus scolopaceus. The sequence continues at coordinate 50,291,024 of JAOXNO010000041.1, read as the reverse complement.
GGCAAAAACAGGATGCTTTAAAAATTTGGATACAGAGTCCCTTCACTACAGGTAACATTTCCATACTGCCCTAGCTGCCACATCAGGGGAAAAGGATCTGAAACAAATGTACAGCTTTTAGATTGCATCAGTAATGAAAACAAGCAACAAAGACATTTTTGTTCAAGCAAAACAACAGAAAAAAACTGCCAGAGAAGATACTTTAAAATATTTTACTAAGGACATCTTGATCTCTCTATTTTTAGATTACTCAAGACACAAGTTTCCCTCCAACTGATTTAGCATATCTTCAAATTTTAATAAATTTCATAGGTTAGTATTATAAATTAACAATGGACAGTAAAGAAATAAGAGTGAATAGCACATAATGTTCAAGATCATGTCAGGGAAGTTGGTAAATAAGTTCCAACAGCACTAGTGTGGACAAACAACTAAGTAAGCAAATGACTGTGGAACTCAAGCTTGATATTTTTTTTTGGAAAAAGATTAGCTGGCATTGCTGTCTGAAAAAGAAGAGGAATAACTTCAGTTGCTAGAAGATTCCTTCCAATGTCTTGTTTTAAGCTACAGTACTGTAATGACAATGGAGTCCTGTAAAAACAGTAAAATTGAAAACATAATTCTCTCCTTGCTCTGTGAGGGTGTCATGGTTTAACCCCAGCCAACAACTAGGACCATCAAGCCGTTCCCTCACTCTGCCCCCCAATTTCCAGTAGAGTAGGGAGAAGAGGGAGAAAAAAAAGAGAGAGGAAAAAAAAATAATCAAAACTTGTGGGCTGAGGTAAAGACAATTTAATAGAAGAGTAATGAAAGAGAAAAATAATGATAATAATAAATTTGGTAAAAGAATATACAAAATAAAGTGATGCAACACAAATTGCTCTCGCCACCTGATGATCCATTGCCCAGCTTGTCCTGAGCGGCAATTGCGGATCCCTGCCCCTGGCCAACCTCCATTTATATACTGAATATGATGTCTATGATATGGAATATTCCTTTGGCCAGCTTCTCCTGTCCATGTGCCCTCTCAGCTTTTACGGGAAGCTGAAAAAGTCCTTGACTTACTATAAAAATTTTGCAACAACTAAACCAATATGTTTTATCAACATTATTCTCATACTACATTCAAAACACAACAGTTACTACAAAGAAAATTAACTCTATCCCAACTGAAACCAGGACAAAAGGCTATACTGCAAAAATTTCAGAGGAATTTCTGTGATAACCAGAACTCAGGTTTAGTTCTCTCCAGATGTTGGCATTAGAATCATAGAATCTTCTAGGTTGGAAGGGACCTTCAAGATCATCTTGTCCAACCATCAACCTAACTCTGACAAA
>JAOXNO010000041.1:50234421-50289182 GCA_028565335.1 Limnodromus scolopaceus | reverse complement strand
ATAAGATTTGTGCTCCAGACCCCTCACCAGCTTTGTTGCTCTTCTCTGGACCCGCTCCAGCACCTCAATGTCTTTTTCATGGTAGGGGGTCCAAAACTGGACACAGTACTCGAGGTGGGGCCTCACCAGTGCTGAGTACAGGGGGACGACCACCTCCCAAGACAGGTATTTTCTGGATTTCTGCTGAAAGTCATCAATAGAAACATCTTTTTATATTATCCACCTACCCGTTCAACTACCTTGAGCTTGAAAGACGTTGGGTCTGCATTCCTTAAGGTGAAGGACAAGGCATACATTAAATACACTGGGTAGAAAAATATGTTTTTGTCATGAAAATTCTAGAGCATCCATAATTAATATCAGCATAAAGATTTGAAGAGAGACAGACACACAAAAAACCCAACCAAAAAGGGTAAGAGAATTTCTGATCCTATCAGCTCTATGCACAGACAGAAGACAGTGGTCAGCACCAGGCGAGGACACTGCTGGCTCAGGGGTGAATTGCCAGCTACTCCCACGCTTCTAACCAGTATGAAGAGAAGCCCACATATGAAGGGTGCTGGTTATAAATTCATTTGCAAATACAACAGTTTGATGCCAAAAAACACTAATGTCCTAAAATCCAAGTCACCTGGCCCTTAGCAAACACATAGGAACCGGGATTCACTATCCCTTTATGACCGTTTTATTTAACTTGCTTGACAGGCAAATCTCTTTTCCATAGGCAGCAAGAGCTAAGACAGGAAGGGCTGTTATTTTTAGATTATTTACTTGATTATAGAACACGCATTTTTTCTTGTGTTTTTCTCTGGAAAAGAAAAGGAACCGAAGGCTACAGAGAAAGAAACTTCTTATTCCATCATTCCTCTTGGCTAGTTATTGTAAAATCCAGCTTCCAAAATTAGGGAGTGAAAGGTCAAAACTGGAAGCTTATTGTTGAACTTCATAAATTCACAATAATTGACTGAGATAAAAGATTCAAACTGAAGTCACCATTAACATCTTCCTGAAGATGCAAGCAAGAGAGAGTGTGAAAAATCCAGCTGAGCTTGTTTTAAGATACGATGCTTTGAGGACTATTAAAACTATTGCTAATCATTCTTCTGCACACAAATAGGAAGTAATAGGAAAGGAGATGGTGGAAGAAATAAAATTAAAAACTGGAATGTTTTAAGCAACATGGGACATCAAGAAGCAGGATGCATTAGCACAGGTTCTGTTCAACTTCCCTCCATCCCTAATTTTTCCATTCAGGCAACCTGTCTGTGAGACGCTCTGCTGAAATCACAAGTATTTGTAAAAGGATGAGAAGGACAGGACTCCTCTCTTGGTTGTAATGAACTAGACTGTCTGAGGCAAACTGAATGTTGCTGTTACCCTACTATTTCAGCGCATTTACTCCACCGAAGAATTAAACCTAGTATGTGGAGAAATAGAGCATGGGATGATACTAAATGCTGCTATCAACAGCTGATCCTTGAACAGGCATCCAAATAACCTGCTTGGAATATCCATATCCACTTCATGCAGTCAATTTTATATCCTTCAAACAGAGGAAAAATTCAAACAGAAAATTAACGGTGGAAACACGTATTTATCCTGCTGCTTGCCAAATCTTAAGGAATGTAATTAACCACATGTCAATCGCTGAGTGAACTTGCCATCTTAAATGAAGGTAAAAAGGTATCACAAAGAACTTAGGTGTGAACATTGCAAACTCCTACCTTTATAGCCCACTACAAGACGTATTGGTATTGAGGGACCTTTACCGCAGTGATGACCAAGCTGAACTTACGAAGTAAAAATAATTATTGTCCACTATCAGCAAGTTGTTCTCAGAGTGACAGAAATTATTTCTTCTTCCAAAGGCTTTCTTTTCTTTCTTTTTCCAGACTTACCAGCATTGCTTTATAAACCTGTAATTCTCTATTGCATTAAACCCAAGGAAGTCTCTTCCTGGAAACGTACAGGCTATTACTTCTTTGTTTTCCATTTAAAAGGAAATGAAACCAAACTGTGCTCATTCAAGTGTGTAGAATGGGAGAGTATAAAATTAAGGCACAAAACACAACACATCCTGCTCTTTATAGTTGGTGAGGTTCCTGATGTAGCTCTTTTATACTTATTATCTTTCAAATGAACTCTTGTTGTAAAGTTAGCTTTTTTTTAATTTTTTGTAAGAAGCTCTGAGGCTTCTAAACACCAGCACAACACAACTCCTGTCTCCAACCTCAACACCACATGGACAGAAACTCACCTTGTTTCCCTTATAGTTTAATCAAAATAAACTTGTTAAGATAGAGGAATAGGCATAAAATTTAGACACATTGCCTGGTAGTGGCTGCAGTAGTTGACATCTTGACTAATATTGCAAAGGCAGTGTTTGGCAGATTTAATCATGATACTAGACTCAAGGGGCAACAGAGGCGTGAATAAAAGTAGCTGTGGCCATAGTTCATTCCATCAGTTCGGCTATGACCAGCTGATACAGATGATCACAACTCTTTCTTGACCCCAGCAGTAGGTTTTAATATATCATGAAATCCTGCTGTGCCATTCTTGCACAGAAACCAATTCCAGGGGAAACAATAACATTAGCTACACTTAAACAGAAGTTTCTCTCTCTGATGCTTCTATCCCCCATTTACCTTATTAACCTGCTATATCCTATTACCTTGTTCTTTAACAACATAAATTAATGAGATGCTAAAACACCCCACAGTTGTTGTTTGACTTGAATCAAACCTTACATAGGAAGAGGTGCTACAATAGAATGAAAGTCACAATGATTTAGCAGTTCTCCAACCCCAGCCTGCAATCCTAGGAATGCAGTGTTAATATCTCAGAAGTGTAGATCTGTTTTTGCACAGCTTAAAATTTCAAAATGTTACTGAACATGCACAAAGTTCCTTTGATTTATAGTCTGTTCAAAACCACGTATGTCAAGGAAGCTACATGAAGTATGTGTCAGTAAGGGACTGATCCTACAGTGTCCAGAGACACCAATAGGAAAGTTTCCACAAACTTAGTACGGGGATAAAACCTGAAACACACTGGTGTCTGTTAAAAAGTGACAAATATATCTGGTTGCAAGAAAAAGCCACAGTGTTTCAGTGCAGGAGCACATACATGGCATCAAAACGTAATGAAACATAAAAACACTACACAAGAAGAGTTTTCATAGGAAGCTAGAGACCATCCATGCATTTTCAAAAGGATTTGGATATTGTTTGACCTGTGCCCCAGAATGCTGAAAGTTGCTTCTGGTCCATCATTTATGATACATAATGCCAAAACATCTCCTCCACTCTGCACCGTGAAATGAAAGTACAATACACTATACTCAAACACTCTCACAGTGTGAGAGGAGAAAAAACAGGAAGACAATTAAAAAGTGGTAATGAAAATAATATAAAAAGCTGTATAGGGCCTGGATCACAGTGCAACTTCAGATGTTGCATTAAAAGTGAGGAGAAAAGAGATCTAAAGGAAATGTAATTATGAATAAATAAAACCAAGCACTTTCTCCACTTGCTACTTGTAGGTGGGGAAAGGATGCTGCTAATCTACATCCTGATTCACTACTGTTTGTGTAATTACTTGGGAATTGAACCTTTGCAGTGGTCTTCCAACATGTACTATTCAGGACATGCAGCGCGTTAGGAGATAGAGTGAAGGAAGAGTTACTGATGTGTGATGAGGCTTTAGAAAAGACCTGGAGGAAGGCCAAAGCAAGAGATATGAATGTGTTCACTACAGACTCAGCCCTGAAATCTCCAAACCCTGCTGCTGGTGCCTCCAGCAGTTAAGAGCGTTGCACGTACGCAGCACTGGCATCACAAAACACACCAGACTGCAGCATGGCGCAAGAAGGTTTCAGCACCAGGGAGAAGGTAACTGCTGCCCAGCTCTGACACTGCAGCAACTGCACACCTTCACCCAGCCCACCGGCTGCCAGCACACAGAGCATGGGGAGCCAGAGCCCAGCAAGGCCACCTGCCAGGTACCTGCTCTGCCGTTACTAGTACAGAGATAGACATCTGGTGACTGACAAGGAGCCACTGATCCTAAACATTCTGTGTTAAATCATTCATCTTCTTTACTCTGAGGGTAGTGAGACACTGGAACAGGTTGCCCAGAGAAGTTGTGGATGCCCCGTCCCTGCAGGTGTTCCCCAGATTGGATGGGGCTTTGAGCAACCTGATCTAGTGGGAGGTGTCCCTGCCCATGGCAGGGGGATTGGAACTCAATGATCTTTAAAGTCCCTTCCAACTCTAACCATTCTATGATTTTACTCTCTTCTGCTGAACAGCACCAGCTTCTAAACAAAGCCTTAGCCCAGGTTTGCCAGTCTGCTTTGCACCCAAGGCAACATATGTAGCACTTCAGGGACAGACCAGCAGTTTGCAAGTGCTGATATACGTGGAAACTAAAATTCAGTGTCCAGCGCTTGACACTGACAGCACCTCCTTGAGAAGTTTGTGTATCGATGTTTTCAAAATTGCTGCTGTCCCTCTCATTTTTGCTTGCTCAGGCTCTAGTCAGCCTTGGAATAAGGGGTGCCCTTAACAACAGTTTCAAAACCCTAAGATTAATGAAAGCTAGGAGCGAACATGAAGGAGAAGTAGAGGTGATATATATTCAGATCCACTTGTTTCACTCAGCCAACGCAAAGGAGCTAGACTATATGAGTAAATATGTCTTAAAGTCTTCATATAATAACTTCAAGAGACATCTAGAAAGATAAGAAAATGCTGACTAGTCTGATCTAGCAAATTCCCTAAACCTGACAGGAGAAAAATGCCCTCCCTATACAGTTCATAGGAAAGAGATACCGACTTGCAAAACTGAAACTGGCACGTATTTTTTCTTACCCATTGAATTCTCTGCACTTGCACAATGCCTCTTGTGATGAAAGGCATGAAAACTGTAACACAGAGAACTAACATGTTTGGCAGCAATCCCATGAAGTACTTTATTCCTGTTTAACACAAGAATGAGGCCCTGGTTTCTATGGGAAGAGAAACCAGAACTGACACCTTTGTGTCTTCTCCCCGACTACCCTTTATCATGAACAGCAAGATGGAACATGCAGCCCATGAAGAATGTTGTGAAAAAAGATGAAACACCAGAAAAGTAAGGGAAGACAACCTAGAGTTCTCCTTGCAAGAGGACATAGTATTTCCCCCTCTTCTATTTTCCATGAAAGCAAGTAAACGTTTCATGAAATTTACAACTCTTCATCTATGCCAAACAGCTGAACGAACTAACAATGATCAGTGTATACATGCAACCAAAATACGATGCTAAAATTAAATTCCATCAACAAATGTAATCAGAAAACTAAAATATGCTAAAACAACTTAAAAAATGTATTTAGTGGAAATCCAGTGAACACAAAATTGGATGCAACAGTTTGCAGAATGACTAACAAGAACAAAAAAACCTTCTGAATCATGAAAATAAACAAGGTAACACTTCAGAAGGGTTGTATGATCTCTGATGGCATTTTCTGATATGTTGAACAAAAAGCAATTCTGCATTTCAGAGAAAAGAAGTTGGGCTCATTAACAAAACTTAAGGAAACAAATTCCTACATCACCTCCTTTTGTTAAGGTTTCTACATTATTATTTATTGCTAACTGTTTCTCCAATTAAGCCAATTTCCAGTATTGAAACCAGTAAAAACCAGCCTATGTCAGGGCTTGCAGAAGTGTTCAGGCAGTGTGGCAATTGGCAACCTTATTAAAATGTATACAAGTAGCCTGAAAAAAATTAATAAAGGTCTAGACCTAAACAGATTCCACAAAATAAAGCAACTAAAGTATTTATATTTTTCTCTCTTGCTGAACTGTCTTTAGTAATAAAATAGTGAATACTTTTCCTATTCAGAGTACAGATTTTGCACTGCATATCATCAAAACAGAAGACAGTGAAAATGATTTAGCAATCAGTACAGTATCTCACGTAATTCCCATAACTAACCAAGAAAAAAACCCACCAAATCCCCACACATGCAACATACAGATAGCTCACAAAACAAACTGAAATGACAGCCTAGTGACCAATTCACTTTTAGCAGCAGCCCACAGCTAGCAAATCTCAAGCTCCTAAGCAGTAACGGAAAATACTGACAGAAGATCCTACAAACACAAATTGTTGCTTGTGCACAGGAGTATTTGTGAGCACTTCCCTGCTCTCCCTCCCACCCCTATTTTTGCTTTGTTTGTTTTATTCTGGAATTTCGACTAAGTTCCAGCCCACAGAGTATCTGTAGCAGAGGAAATCGAGCCCACATCCCATGGCGCTGTACAGGAAAGCTCCGTAGCATCTCAAGTGCTTGATCTCAACAGGAAGAAAAGCCAATGGAGGAGTATAATGAGTATAAACGGACCGTTGTAATTTATAGGCTGTATTAATAATTAAATGCCGGGTGTGCTATTAGCACTTTCTCTACATCCCCACCCATGGGTTCTTTAATCATCCAACATCAGGGAACTTGTATTTTGAGGTATTTGTTCTCAATGCTTCAGAGCATAAAGTGTTACCCTGTCTGCAGTGCTACAGTCCTTGTTTCTTCAGTGTGGTGAAGTTCTTTTTGTGTTGCTGTTGGGGTTTTGCTTTGTTTTGTTTTAAAGAATAATCTTTCTATCTGGCCATACACACAGGAAAGAGGAATGCTCACAGGAAATAATGAACATGAGCAAACAATGCCGGTGCAGAAAGGGGAATCAAGCCAAGAGAGACTCACAGTTCTGACCCTCCAGAGTAAAACAGGCAATGGCCATTTGACAAGCAAAATTCATTGCTCCAGAGAGATGAAAAGCAGTTCAGACCGACATATTTCATTACCTTCAAGACTATCAGCGACCACTTCCCAAACAAGAAAAACATCAGCTTAATTAGGCTCCTCCAGCAATCTTAAAAATGGGGCTACTTATTCTCCACCCACCCTTTGCAGCAGACACTTAAAAGTACTTTCTGTGAGTCTGACAATGAAGGTGTTTGGCTTTGCAAGGCTCACAACACAGCAAGAAGCCATTTGCAGCCCGGGAAGACACAGGGCAGAGCCTGATTAGCAATTCTGTGCAGGTCTCCTATCTTCTATCACCGTTATCCCCTCCCCCTTCACATCCCCTAGGGAGACCAGTTCCATATTCAAAGCAGCCTGGGGTCTTCAAGCAGAGAAATGTGCATGATTTGTACTTGGCATTAAAGCCGGGAAAGAACTCCAAAATTATAGCAGCTGCATCCAGCCCCTGAGACAGCCTAGCACCGATAAGGGATTCAGAGGGTCGCATAATTCATTTCACCTGCAGCAGTAGCATCAGGGGAGGTTAAATATGTCACTCCATCACAGTGAGGCAATGGGTTGGGGGAAGCCTTCATCATTCATCCTGTCAGCTCACACCTCCCTTTGCCTTGCATCAGCAGGGGGAATAGGGAAGATTTTCTATAAGCATATGAAAAACACAGTGGGGGACATGATGACCTTATGAGTTTCCTTCCTTCTAATTCGTGAATTAATTGTCAACACCTGCCCTCTAGCAGCTCCCCTCCCAACACTCCATCTTTCTCCCAGTACAAAGGGCCTGATCCTGCAATACTAACTCCGGTATGTAAACTCCATGCCCTCCTGGGCACGAGTGCAAATGACATTGCAGAAAGGTCAGTATTGCAGAATGAGATGCCCCAGCCAAATACAACCGACCATATTTAAACCGGGCAATGTTCATCTCTCTTATTTGGCTTTCCTTGGAGATAAATGTATTTTCTCATTGTTTTTACTTTTGTTGAAACATTTTGTTGATTCTTGTCAATCTGAGCGCGCAGTCTTTCATACAGAAAATTTTCTAAGCAGATCTTCTCACTTCTCTTTGTTGCATTATTTGCTAGTGTTCAACTGTGAGACCCTCAGGAGAGGATGCCTATCTTCTCTACTGCACATGTTCATGGATATTTGCACTTATGTACAATAAGTAACAGCTTGCCTGTGACAGGGTCTTTGGGAATGTAGTGACCTAACCTCAGGATTTGCTCTTGAGAATTCAGCTTTTGAGGTATTTCTGTGACATGTCAGTGGTCCATGAATGGTCATTGTGCCATAAATGCAGAAATGACACCAAACTAAAGAAAGAATAAAGGCAACATCTAAGTTTTCTGAGAAGATGCCATGTCTTAAGCTCTACCATCACAAAGATTCATTTGATACATAGCACAGATCACCTTTCTTTAACAAAAGAAAGGTGTTCAATTTTGTGTAATTTATTTCATAAATGACAGAGGACACAGAAGGACTTTGGTAACAAAGCACAAGCATTTAGATATTTCAATTTCTGGTACCTAGAAAAGCAGCAAATTTCTTTAAAGTCTTCAGAAACTAAGAGGGATATTTTCATTTTGAATATGTAATTCAAGCACAGCAAAACCAGACAGGGTCACGTGAAAAGTGCAAAATTAAATATTGTTAACATTCAAAGACTGAAAAGCAGTAAGTGTGCAAGTCTTAAAGCAATTTTTTTTCCTTTCTGTCCTACCCAGGACATGCAGGGCTTTTTAAACAAATCAAAGTATTAAAAGATGTGCTCAAGAAATTTCTGTACCTACAGTTTAGATTTTCCAGCATTCATGAAAGATGAAGAGCTTGTTCTGTTTCACTCAAGAAGCTACACCCTTAAGAACTAGTCCATTAGCCTCCTGCAGAAAAATTCAGCATAAGGCATTTTTTTGATGTCTTGACAAAGACAAAATGGAGTCTCATTTGGTGCTTTTAAATTTAAAAATAAATAAATAAATGTTTCAATAAGTTGTTTTCTATACCTAAAGGCTACATCCTTAACTGGTTGTCCCTGTATTTTCTTCCGTGGCTTGAGCTGCTAAACTCAGTAGCTGTGGGTCTCTGGCAACCTGTTCTGCTCTGCCACTTGGTGCTACTCCCAACACTACACGCAACTGAAGGATAAAATGCAGGTTCATAATCAAATGCATACTAGGAGAAAGGGTTTTTGCTTCTGCCAGCTACCTATAGCTCACGTGTACGTATCTGTAAACAAAATGATACATCAGCAGGTGAGTAATTCAAAGCATTCTTTACTCCTCAACACACTTTTCCAAATGAGACTACTGAGCAACCCAAGTCTGATTATCAGTGGAGTAAGTTTAAAACAGATACAGAGACAGACACAGAGGGGAGAATAAAATGCCTTCCTGCTTTATCCTGCAGAAGCTATTTCAGCCAAGGGCTGGACTGGTGCTCTTGTTTATGACACCAGTTTTGCTCATACAGCACCTATGACTCACAGCTGGGAGTTATTTGCTGAATTCCAAAGGGATTCCCACAAAGTCAATGTGGAAAATTATCTGTTTCATGGCATATATACCTTTCGAGGGTCCAGACTGGCAAACAGTGACTTTAGTCGTATTATAAAATTGCTTCACAACATGGGACGATTTTCACCCTCTTTCAGAAAAGCCTAAATTGCATTCCAGAAACATAGGTGGCAGCCCCGGACTCAGCTACATACAGCACAGCAGAATCAACGATTGCTAAATCATAGTAGACGGCATGAAAGGAAGCATCATCTGTAAGTCATGCTCTTTAAGCAACAGTCTTGCCTACATATTTTATACTATCAAGGACTCAGCAGCATCCTACTTCAAGGAGGTTGCTAGTCAATGAGAGTGAATTCAAAGGAGTATAAAAGAATCATAAAAGACATTTAGAAGTTTTTAAATTGCAGCAGGAAAGTTTCAGTCCAGGAAAACTTTCCTAATGGTGAGATCAGTTAAATACTGGAAAAACCACAGAAACTCCACGAGGAGACTGGGATGTCTTTCAGAAAAAGCTAGGGAAAATCTGCCAGAGATGGCGTGGATAAAGGATGCAACAGGTATCTCTTGAGGTCCATCCCAGACTTCTTATGCAAACTCTAACAGCTGACATCTGGAAGGTCTATGATGAAAAGCAGTAAAATGGTATGAGTTGGAAGTTCTGAGTGGTGACCAAATACGATATCCTTGACCTTAATTTGCACTTTCAGGCTGTTTTTCACAAGCACCAAAGTTTAAGACATTTAGAATTGCACTGCTTTCATTCTGATTGAAATGGAATAGAAAAATTGTAACCAACCAAATTCCAAGTAGCTGTTGAACGTCCATGGCATACACATATGAGGGAATCAAGCATTCATTTTCTGTTATCCACCGAAAGTGCTGAGCCATGTAATTTCTTGGAGCACAGCATGCACTGCTAGTGCTGTCCTACAGCCTCACCTCCACTGCAAGGACTGACTTTGTTCTCCACCAAGCACCCCAAATGACACTGTTTTCACACCCCCAAGTATTCCCTTGACAAACTGGAAAAATTTCAAAGAAAAATCCCATTATATATAACAACTATGGTTGTGGTTTATTCAGGATTCCAGAAGATCATGTGCACACCTACATTCCTGAGCATTCTTGAAAATCCCAGGCTAAAACAGTACAGCAGTAGCAATAGCTATCATTCATGTCACTAAGTTCAAGCTTCCTAGTTGGGACGAGGACCTTACTATGCAAGCTGCAGTACACGGAATAAAAACCACAGGCCGATGACTTTAAAAGTTTAAAACTGAATCACAAAGCAAATTAAAATAAAAGACTTGGATGGAGACTGAGATGGAAGATGAAAATAAGGATAAGGCTATCTAGATCAGCTAATCACAATCAACTGGATGTTTTATCTTCCACAAGGAGCATGAATAAATAAATACCATTAGCAATCCCTACTCTGCTGCTAAACCTAGCCATCATTAGCAAGCTGATTGCTTCCAGACACTAAAAAAGAGTCAGTCTTAGGGGTGTCTTAAAGGAAAGAAGATGATGTCAGGTGGGCAATTGTGCATGAAGGACACTGTGCCACAGGCAGTGAAGGCACAGATAAACACAAGATGGAGGGCGGGGAGGAGAGAGTGGAGAGAGAAGAGATAGAAAGACGAAAGCTAATGGTCTCTGAAGGGACCATTTGAGAACCTCAAATCTGATATGATAAAAAAGCAGAGTAACTGGAAGAATCAAAAGACTGGGACACGATCAGAGTTACAAGCAAAGAACAGTATTTTAGCACACGTGGACCGAAGTGGGGATGACAGAGGTGTTCAGAGAGACCAGTGAGAAAAAGGGTTGGGTTGGGGCAAGGGAGAAAATCGAGCTATGATTTTAACAATGCAGGCAGATACTGGATTTGCCTATGTTCTCCAATGAGAAACACTGGGCATTTTAAAGAAGTTCCCTATGCCAGGGCCTCCTCACTGCCTTAAGAAGCCTTAAGAAAGGCAAAACTTTCAATCTGAAATTGGTGGTAGGCAGATTACCAGAGCTAGTAGAGAGTCACCTACTTCAGGACATTCTCTTTGGGTACTTTCTTCATTCAAAAATCTGAAAAACTCAATCAACCATCTCGCATGAGAAGACCTGTTTCAAAAAGTTGTATATTGAGATGATAAGGGAAAGAAAATGCCTCTTACTCAAGCCTGCAATCCTTCAGCTACATTAAATGCCTTCTTGTTTTTTAAATGATGGAATGTGAATGCTAGAAGCAGCAGACAAACACTGGTTTCTCTCCCATAATATAAACATGCCAAGAAAACAGTTCCATCATAACCAACCCAGTAAGTGCGCAGAAACCACAAGAACTGTAATGTTGAATTTTACAAAAATAGGCAGGTGCCATGGACACTTAAGACAGAGATAAGAGAGAAAAGTTACCTGGAATAATCTCTCAAGGGAAATTATTACAAGAGGGAGTCCAGAGGTCTGTTTGCTTTCGATCACCTCTCCTGTATTGCTTCTTCATTTTAAAACTATTTACTGTACTATAAGCTATTCACAGTGAGTGCAGTAGAACCTTGAGTTTTGGACTTGGCGTGTTAAAACAAACTACAAGCCCTTATCAGATGCTGTAAAATTCCTTTGGAAAAAATAACACTATTTGGACAGGCACAGAATAGCTGTTTGAGTCACTAGTTATGCCCACTAGAATAACTTCCATTGTGCTAAGGTTTCTGGAATAACATCTTAACTGTTAGCTAAACTACTCTCACTTGGGAGAGTTTGTCAATCACCGAATTAAAACTTTCTTCAACAGAAACACCACTCTTTCTCCCAGCCCTCCCCCAAACCCAAGAAAGCAAAGCAATAAAACACCCAGAAAGGCAAACGAAATCTAAGAGAGGGTGACCAATGTGAGTTTTCATCTTCTATCTCTCAGAAGCACTGTGTTTGATGCATTTGATGAAGTGAGGCAAACTTGCTGTTAACAGCTCAGTGATTTTAAGTGTCTTGTCTAGCTATGTGTCTGGGACTGCTGGATAGCATCTCTTATTTATTTGTTTTTAAAACCCTCTTTTTCATCTTTCTGAAACTCATCTCTGAATGTCATGCTCACAATCATCTACGTATCCAACCATGACCATGGATCTTCTGCACTGAGTGGTTGTTCAGCCTTCTTTAACACTGCTGATGGGATGGCATTTAAACAAAATACCAAAAAAATATCAGTGCACATGAGCAGAGAGAGATTCCAACAACGAAGCATCCAGCTCACCTGTACAACCCCAGGCAATGAGCCAGGGAACATATTCCTCTAGCTTTTCTAAAGCAAGAAAGCAAATGCAAGATCATAGAATCATAGAATGGTTTGGGTTGGAAGGGACCTTAAAGATCACCAAGTTCCAACCCCCTGCCATGGGTAGGGACAAGTTCCACTAGATGGTGGTCTTGAACACTTGACCAACTTGGTCTTGACCAATCTGGCCTTGAACACTTCCAGGGAAGGGGCATCCACAACTTCTCTGGGCAAATTGTTCCAGTGTCTCACCACCCTCACAGTAAAGAATTTCTTCCTAATATGTAATCTAAATCTCCCCTCTTTCAGATTAAAGCTGTTACCCCTCCTCCTATCACTACACTCCCTGATAAAGTGTCCCTCCCCATCTCTCCTACAGGTTCCCTTCAGGTACTGGAAGGCTGTAATAAGTTCTCCCCAGAGCCTTCTCTTCTCCAGGCTGAACAACCCCAACTCTCTCAGCCTGTCTTCATAGGAGAGGTGCTCCAGCCCTCTGATCACCTTTGTGGCCCTCCTCTGGACTTGCTCCAACAGGTCCATGTTCTTCCCGTGCTGAGGACACCAGAGCTGGAAGCAGTACTCCAGGTGGGGTCTCACCAGAGCAGAGTAGAGGGGCAGAATCACCTCACTTGACCTGCTGGCCATGCTTCTTTTCACAGAATCACAGAACGATACAGGGTCAGAAGGGACCTCTGGAGATCATCTAGTCCAATCCCCTGGCCAGAGCAGGTCCACCTAGAGCAGGTTGCATAGGAGCATGTCCAGACGGGTTTTGAATGTCTCCAGAGACAGAGACTCCACCACCCCTCTGCTCCAGTGTTCTGCCACCCTCAAAGTAAAGAAGTTCCTCCTCATGTTTAGATGGAACCTCTTAAGTTCAAACTGGAACATAAGTTTGATGCAGCCCAGAATGCGGCTAGCTTTCTGGGTTGTGAGCACACATTGCTGGGTCACGTTTAGCTTCTCATCCACCAACACCACTGAGTCCTTCTCCTCAGGTCTCCTCTCAAGCCATTCTCTGCCCAGCCTGTATTTGTGCATGGATACTGGACAGTCATCAGCCAACAATGATTCTAGTCCCATCACGAGAACTTTTAATTGTCATTGTTCTCACCTAGGTACCTGCAAACACATTCAAAGGAAAAGAGTCTGCAATCTCTTTTACAGTAAAGAAAATTAAGGCCCCAACATGAAATTATCAGCCTCAGCCTGGAGAGCCACAACAGGAGGTTTTGCATAGTCTGGAGTTTTAGGCAGTATCTGATGGAGAAAAGAAGTGAGGTTCTTTGTTTCCCTGGGAAGCATCAGGCTGCTCAAAGCACTCCGGGGATGATGACCAGACTCAGATAGCCCAGATCACACTGCTATCAGATGGGAGAATGCAACTACAGCAGAAAAGTTGTGCTCAGTGTGACTTCACTGCTTCCAACAGTTGAACTAGACAGTATAAAGCCAGCTTGCTGAAGCCTGCCTGCATTACAGCCTTACTGCAGATTTCAGTGTGTGCAAGACTCAAAGGCAGGAGGAAGAAATGTAAGGACTGAGGACTAGCAGAGCAAGAGAAATCAGAAGAGCTGGAATCACAGTGCAGCTGCATACAGCTTTAGAAGTAAATGTATACTTGTAGAAGAAGAAAGAATGTTAGAGGTCTGAGGCTGATTGGAATAAAACAAAGTCAGAGAGGTGTATGAAAAAATTAAGTGGATTGATGCGTTTTAGAACAACTGGGCAGACGGAGAAGGAAAGAGGCTAGAGGACAAGACTGAAAATACTTGTTTGTAATATACTTTATAGTCTAACAGCATCAGAAAAAGCTGCAGCAACATAGCAAAGTCAAGAGCAAACCTGAAACAATGCATCAGCTTTTAGTGTGGTGAAAAAAAGAAAGTTATTCTTTGCGATAGAGAAGACTAGCCTCTGTTTTCCAAGCTTTAAAAGAAAAAAAAAAAGCGAGAGTTTTGTAATGTGATTATTTACATCTCCATATAGTAGTATTTATATCTCCATATAGTAGTGCTTACTGCCGCCAACCATAAATATAAAAGAGTAGAAAGTTTACAATAAAAAGGACAGAAAGAAGAGTCAGCAGTAAAATTTTAGTGAATGAAAAATTTCTAGTATACAGCTTCCTATCTTGTACAGTTTCCTGTCTTGTATCCCTAGGCTTCCATCTGGTGCCAGTTCCTACCCCAAAGATTAACACATAGATTTTGTAATGCTGTGACCTTCACAGACACAGACTACCACAGGAGACAGAGTATGAATCAGAACCTCCTATCCTGGTCAAAAAGTAAGACAAAACTGGGTCTCATCCTCTCCACGCAGGGGTGATATAGATGTATATTGCACTGTTCAAGAGTGTGCCCCGGAACCTATTGCCCTCATGATTCATAGAAGAGTGCAATAGACATTGCCCTTGATCTCCTGTCCGTGACCTGTACCTTTTATGTCCAGTCTACTATGTAAGGATTCCAAAGCACTAGAAGAAATCACTTTTCAGAAAGGGCTGTTAAAGCAAGGCTGTTAAAGCAGGGCAGTCCATCACAAGTATATCTAAATCTATGCAACCAAACAATGAAATAAAATACTATACATTATTATACCAAAGTAAAAAGTGCCCCTCAGCTTCAAAATACAAGCATACGATCATCTAGAAGCATTTGACTGAACTGCCAATCCCACTATAGCGCCAACAGGGATTATAATATGTTCCTCCACAATATTACCCTTAACAAGAGCTCGTGGGTTCTCATGGCAATGCAGGCCATCATGAAAAGACTGAACCTGACAGGAAGTCCTCTAAACCAGCACAGCATTGGACACAGTGTTAGCATTTCACCCTGAGTCACTTCAGCAGCCCCAAAAATATACTGCAGCAAATAGCATTCCATGAGGAAGACTATGACTAGATGAATTCATCTAAATGTATTTCATCTCTAGTTTCCCTGAATCAACGCCTGATTTGCACTAGAACTCACAAACTCAAGAAGCCAAAAGCCATTTGTAGGGAGCATAGCAGCAATGACATCCCAAGAGGTTATTCAGCAGCTTCTTGCTACTCAGCAAACTCTAGTTACATCAAGATTTTCATTCTTGTCTCATACCTATTGACAGCAAACTACAGCCTGGTTAATACTTGTGATCAAACAGACGTGCATCTGACTCAAAGCTGACTCAATTTCAAAAGGGACAAGACCCGAGCTTGATGTTCTGACAAGTCAAAATCATTTCTCTGCTTCTGTCCCTCATGCACCCAAGAGTGAGTCTATTCTACTTGAAGTTCTCTGAAAAGCTCTTCCTTGTGTTTGGTTTATACACACCAGCACTTTCACTTCAAGCAAAGCCCTTCCAATTTTGAGTTTAATATAATTTCCTGGCATTCTAAAGGTGCGTGTAATACAAGTACAGGTGGTATCTTGCCTGTGTTTCATATCACTAGAAGTACTGGCTACCAAAATTAAGTGAAATCTTAAGGGATATCCCAACTAAAAAATCCATTCTACCTCATTCCAGTATCTTTATACATTTTTGGTAACCTACGTAACTTCTTCATGGCCCTGAAACAGGAGCAGGCTACAGTATCAGTGCTGGACACCTGAGTCTGCTTTACAAGTAGTGCTTCAGAAAGATGATAGGAGCCAGAGCTTAAAACTGCTTGAACACTTAAGTGAAAGGGTCCTCCTCGGTCTCAGTAATGGAAAAGGGTGGCAGATGTCAGGAAGCAACTGCAAAAATCATTCCTTTCTTATAGGCTGCATGGATCTATTGATGTTCCTAATTGACAAAGCCCTCCTTACTAAAACAGAAAGCCACAGAAGACGGTTTTTGCCCTCTCCCCACACAAATCAGAACAGTCAAAAAGTAGTTTAAAGGATTTTAACCATTTTCCAAAATGTTATTCTGAATCACATTTCAGCTCCATTCATGGCTATTTCAAAACTCTTGCTTATTTTTCTTCCATCTCCTCCTTCCTTTTCCCACAGCCCCTGGAAACATAAAATTAATTGTAATAAAATATCCATACCTATTAAACCAACCAAACAAAAAAAAAAGTTCTTTTTGTCTGGGATTTGGATTTTGATGAACTGGGGCCTTCCAGGACCTTCGCTTTGATGTCTTCAGAAACATCAAAAGATCAGGCTTGTTATCAACATCATTAGTGCAGCCTGAAGATGTTTAATACTCCAGCACATACCGAAAATTCAGCACAGAATCCCCCAATGGACTGTGCCTTGTTTTCATTCCTTCTTTTTTAATTTTGTTTTTAATTCTGTTTTGCATTTCTCATTCTGAGCCACTTGCCTCTCTCCCACCCTGCCCCATCCTCTCATTAATTCACCAGAAGAGCTTTCTGGTGGCAACCTATTCCTCCTTTCTGAAGGGAATTTTATAAACTTCTTTCTCCCCTACCATGACATAACATACAGCAGTTCTCCTCGAAGTGTTCACTTCAAGGAGAAAGTGAACACAGAAACAGGGCATATCTCTTCAGTTATTCTTCTGAAATAAAGTTTTGATTTGTTTCAAGTCTTTGTTTTTCTTTTTTTTAGTAAAGGCATAATTTTCAGGAAAGATTTGAAGGGGAAATGAGGGAAAAAAAGCAGAACTTGAAATCCTCCAGAGGGAGAAGCAGCAAACCTTTGGTGCTTCTTCTGTTAATTTTGGGAAATCTGCTTCCAAACCACATTTTAATGACAACTACTAATTTAGACCAAATAGAAAGTAAATACACGAACAGAATACACTGAGCTCGCTCCACGGATGTTTCTTTGATATGAAATGCACCATCCATAGATCAAGCCCTCATCTGCTAAAACCAGACATGCACTTACAAAGACTGTTGTTGTTGTTACAAAATCTAGGGAGTTCTTGTGACACCTGACTCTGCACTTTCTCCCAGAGGTTGTGTGGTTATTTCACTGTCCATGTACAACATAAGGGACTTTCAGCACATAAACTTCCCTACGAGACTCCTCAGGACTAAACAGACCTACTGCAAAAAAATCTTATAGCTTGGATACACTCCACATCACCACTAGGTATGTCCGCAGCCAGTACACAACATGACAACGACCAAAATATTCTTTCTAAGCGAAGCGTCTTGCTGTGGCTCTTCCAAGGCTCCATACTTCTCCCTGGGTGAGCACCAGAGCACCAGCAACCTACCTGTTTTCTTTTTCTGCAACTGCCACCTTTTGCTGAGGAGGCAGCATCTTATGCACAAACGGATGGAGAGAGGCCCAATGATGCCAACTAAACTGTGGATATTTTAATTTAAAATGTTGGCGTCAGACTGAGCTTGTAGTTTGATGATCACTTACTTTCGTCCTTCCTATCAACTGTAAGAATCAAGAAATATTCTTTGAGGAATGGTCAAGCAGAGAGATTTATTCCAACACTATCAGGCTTCTTTTATTGCAAGCAACATCATTATAAAAATATCACTGCATGAAAGGATCCACCAGTGACAAAAGCTGTACAGGCTAACTCTGCTCTGCTGTCCTTGAGTAAAGTCTCATGTAAACTTCTGAAAGAACTAACACCTTCTCTACTCCTTTGCAATGAACAATGTATTTCATCTGATTCTCTTCTATAAACCTATCAACATCTATTTGGTTATAACATGCACATTTGTATAAGGCTATAACTGCTTTAAGGAGAAAACAGAACAGGTCATCACATATCAAGCTAGACTTCACAGAAGTATAGAAAAAAAATGACGATGAATAAGCAAAATGGATTCAAGCCATAACTTAGGGATTTTATGGGCTGCAATATCTCATTGTTCTGCCTAGATCTAGTGTTGCTATATTTATGTAAACTAATGAAAGTATGACTATAGCACAGTCTCTGCAACTAGACGCTCATTACCCGGCTAGCCCCAGCAGGTATGTTGAGGTTAGCATGGACATACTAGCACTGCTAACATACTATTTACTGTCTACATCAATACAACTTGGTGACAAAAGCAGAGAACCTGAAATATCTGAAAAGAAAATGTTTTCTTTTCCATCTTTTATATAGAAACCTTGAATTCAAATTTTCCATAGGAAACAATTCAAATGCAACAGGAAGGCACTGATCTGAAGCCTGGAAGGTGCATACATATCATAGAACGGTTTTGGTTGGAAGGGACCTTTAAAGGTCATCCAGTTCAATCTCCCCCTCAAAAACAGAAAGAAAGAGAGAGGTGTGTGTGTATATATATATATATATATGTGTATCTTTCCCATAGAAGCATTATATACGTCATTGTGAGTACTCATTAGTGCTCCAGAGCAGAGAGGCACAGACCAGATAACCAGGAGGGATTTTGCAGGTCCAGGGGGCAGTACACATTTGACAGAACAGCATGCAGAGAAACTTGCACAGTAGTTGCCTGCAGTACTATATACCTGACCTTGCAAAGACCTACAGTAAATATTTTTCACTTGGAATTATCCCTCAGACAACAAAATTCAATCACAAGGCTTTAAAAAGTAAAAAAGGAAAGACATACGGGACAGAATTTTTATTAAGTGATTAGAGGAAATTATTACTGCAGAATCCATCTCTGTCACATGCTTTTAATAAGAGAATAGCCACGACTGGCAGCTTCCAGAAGCACTATATTGTTACAGGTGTAGTTCTGATACAAATAGATCACTTTATAATGTGTCTGAACTCTGCCGTTTAAGGACTGTGTTCTTCCTACTATTTGATACACTCAGTTTAATAGCACATTGTCCCGACTTGCTGAAGAACTGGAAGACTGCCATTCTTCACATGCCGCACAGATACTTTTGGCTGTCAGAGCAAGCAGCTGTGCTGCTCTGCTACTCAAGAGGATGGGCCAAATTCAGCGCTTTTTTAGGCTGAGGTACACAGCCTGTTGATCTCTGTGGAGTCATATGCCTGCATTCTGGAATCAGGGAAGGAGTCTGGGTACACAACAGCTTCAAGAGCACTGCTGAGAGATACTTACTCATGCCAATACCAAAATCAATATATCAGGAAGTGCTATATAATTGGCTGAGCTGTTTGTGACAGTGGTTAAGAACATACATATCCAAGCTACAATAAAATACCTTATAACCTTCTGGTTTCATGCAACAATGTGGCACTGTCAGTAGGCACACGATGCTAGACTTGAGACCTAAGCTTTGCTCATGCTTGTGTCAGTGGCCTGCTGCATCATCTTCGTAATTCACCTCTCCTCCATAATTCAGTTCCGCTGTCTGCAGAATGGAATTAACAGTATTTGCTTTCCATATTGAATGCTTTGAGAACTACCTTTTACAGCTGCTACATAAAAGCTTTACTATTAAAGTCATTGTTCTGAGTATATTTAGGAACTCTCTGTGTGAAGTGCTGAAGCACATTTCTAATGTCAGCAGGATATTAGAAGACCCCTTGTCTCACTGGAACAGCTATAATGAGCTACTGGAAGTAGCTCAGTACATGTTTCTACTGCCACAGTGCTGCACAACTTGTCCATACATCAAACAGTCTTGAATATTTACCTCCTTTTCTCTGAACCCTCTTGGCTGCAAAGATACAAAGGCTATTCATATGACTGGCAATGTGCCAGTATGAAAATCTGGGCAGCCTAACAACCTCCTACAAAATGTGTGAAGATAAGGTGGCAGAGAGACAATAGGAGGCAAATTAAATTCTCCAAACTCCATCTTCCTGGGAACTGGAAATTAAAGAATTAAGGTTTTGTTGTGTGACCTCTTTCCAGAGCAAAGATTACATGGAGACACAGAGGGGACAGGTTCCTACTTCATTCTTCAACACTGGTTATCATAGCCTGATGAAAAGATTAAGCAGTAAGAATAGCCAAGATTGTTACTATATTATGGAATTTATATTATGGAGTTATTACAGTTATGGAGATTATATTATAATATAACCTGGAGTTTGGATTATGCTAAAGCAATTATTTAAAAATGCAACAACTAGTGAGGCCTGGTACAAAAAGAGGCCACTTCTGTGACAATGTGCATTTCCATTAGAGGGAGAAAATACTCTCTCCTGTTCCTGTGCCCCTACAATGGTTCAACACTGCAGGAATGTCTAGGGTAAAGTAGGCACTTGGAGAATCTGTGAAAGGCTACAGAAGTTCTCAGTTCATTCTAAGAAATCCCAGAGAAAAACAATCCAAGAGACTGTGTTACCACATACAAGAAGAAAGTTTCCACCTACAATAGGCCTCTGAAGTGTTTTCATCCAAACACCTTACCGACGACGGTGCTTTCGGATAGACTTCCAGCTCCTGATGTCTCACAGTTTCTATTTATGCAGCTCTACCACCTAAACACACACATGTATGAATACACCCTCAAGCAAGATAAACGGTTGGTTGCTATGTCAACAGCACCTAACCAGGAGGGAGAAACAGGTACCAAAGGAGAGAAGGGAGGCAGAAGACATAATTAGTAACTTCCTCCTGTGAACACATCTACGGTGGAACTGTTTATTTACAAGACTCGGAAATGAAACAACAAACCTTTCATTAGCATTCAAAGCCATGTGAAATCCAAAGATGTCTTTGCAAAACCTGTCAGTACTGACTAACCATCTGCATTAGGAATAAAAACACACAGACACGAGAGGGGGAAACAGAAATGGGATCCTTTCTGCTGGAGTCTGCAGAGGGAAGGACAGGGAGACAGGGGCGTATCTGCCCTGTGAGATGGCTGCAAAGCCCAATTCAACGGCACATGCCTACAGGTTCCCTCCCTCTAAAACAGACCTTTGGGGAATTTTTGATTCTAAACAAAATCCATCCTTCCAAGCTGTTCAAACACCACTAGCAGAGGGGAAGCACAAAAATGGTGCCAAAATAAACACACAAATGAAATGGAAAGTACCTTGAGGACAGTTAACTGAAAAACATAGGCAAGAGATAAGTGGCATAGGCAAAACCACCAACTTCAGAGAAATTACACCATTTTAGACAAGCTGTGACACAGACCTAAGTCTTTTCTGGAGAGAAAGCAACGTTAGACTGGCGTAGCCCAACAGAATGTTTTACAGGGTAGGGGAACACACAAAGTGACAGAAGGGAATATTTTGGATAATACCTTTTCGCCCCATGGTCTCTCTAGTTCGGTCACTCTTACCTCCAGCATTTAAATTTTCTCCTCTTCCATTTGTAATCTGGAGAATGCAATATCTTTATAAAAGTCTTCAAAGACTACAGATAAAATGCTAATGCAAATGTGAAGAATTATTATTTTTGCTATTATATTGAGGATGCTGTAAGCTCCTCTGCTTATTTTCTAGCAAAACTCATCCTGTTCTTGTCCCCACTTAAGGCTGTGCTTGGGCTTTCGTCTCTAGCTATTTTTCCTATATATGCAATAGCTGCAACCTAAAGAGAACCACAATTATATTGCAATTTCTTGGAAGGATAAACAGATCCTTAACTAATCATAGCAACTACTATTTAAAAATATGACAAAGTTCATTCCAAGGTACAGACTTGGGTTACCCATACAATCCTGTTACTGTCTGACAATGCAACACTGTTTAAATTAGGGGATTCACACAAGCATTAACAGGATTAACACACTGGTTTATCAGCCACTACGCACACAGTTCCCTAGACAATAAAGCATTCCCATCTCTGGGACGAAGCATGGCAATTATTTGACTGTGCCTCAATACAACATGGTCATTTAAAACCAGGGATCAAAGGCTACTACATGCAGGAAACCGAGGGGGAAAGTCTGACCAGGCAGAACAGATTCCCTTTGGACACTGAAATTAGTAAGTCACCAGCAAAGTTACACTACCATGAATAGTCAAGACAGTACCTCAGCTCAACCTGTCATTTAAGTACTTTGTATCCTGTATCAGATTGTCACACTGAATCCGTGTAAGAAGCACTGCCTTCTGATTCAGTGACCTCACTCCCAAAGCAGAGTTTTCTTTGATGATAGATATTCTAAGCCACTGCTAACCTCAATCAACCTCACTTAATATACAAATTCTAAAATCTGAAAATCTGACGCTGCCTGCTCTCTTAAGGAGGACTGCAACATTTTAAACATTAAAATGCCACCAGAATCCAAAGCCATCCTGCCACAGGTCTCATCCAAGGACTACTGCAGACAAAGGGAGGACTCCTGTACTACTGTTGAAAAGAATTTTGGTTCAGCTCCACGCAAGCAAAGCACAGCTGATAGTGAAAGTAAGATCCCATTTCCTATATATAATCAGAATTGCCACAAGACAGCCTGATGCACAGGAGCGACTGTTAGCTTGATTTCACCTCACCTTTGTCCTAAACATAGACCTCTCCAGCCTCTCCACAGCAGGCAGAGAGCTCTCTTCCCCTCCTGTGTCTTTACACCTAGTAGCTCGCTCCCTAAGCCCCAAGAAATGACATTCCCTTCTCTATGAGTTCAAATCCCTGCCAGCAGCAGTATCTATTAGAACAGCTCACAGAACTTCCTGCCTTCCCAGATCCAGCACTATGGAGGGGCAGGGATGGAGTTGGTGGGGTGGGTTAAGCAAAGAAAAGGTAAGAGGAGTCAAGCAAGAACAGAAAGAAGTGAGTGAAGCAGAGATGACAGTGGGATCTGATGAAAGCCAACGCAAAAAATGGTAAATTGGGGAGGGGAGAGAAAGAAATCCTGAGACAATGAGATTTCAAAGAAAAAGAGAGAACATGCAAGAGCTGAGCTGGTAAGCAGAGGAAGAACAGAGCTAACATTGCTACTCCAGGCTTCCTCACATTTAATACACTACTATTGGAAAGGAATCCAAGGCTGCTTCCCAGGGGTTCCCCACCTGTGTAAGCAAGGTACATGCACTAATGAGGTTTCTATGGTTTAAATTATTTCTTTTGGTCAAATCACAAATAGTACTTATTGGGTTATAGTGACCTCTGCTTACTGATCCAGTAACTTGCATAAATAATAATTTTGGATAATCAGGCTGTTATCTAGCTTATACTCTCACCTACTACTAAGGTTCAGTATGGCAGGGTACAAAAACTGGAATTAGTGTTTCATTTTGGAAGGTACAAAGATGTAATTTGTTTATCGTAGTTTGCATGTTGGAGCACTACTTGGTACCTGCTTTATACTGACAGGTAAAGGTAGGAATAACTTATAATATCAGGATGGGATATCAGGATGGAAAGGTCTGAAAATTTCTCTAAGACTCATATGTATTGTTGTTGTTAAGTTTAACACTAAGCCAAGGATTAATGTAAAATCATTTACATATTTTACCCTAGCTTTTAGGCATCACAGTATTTTTTCTATAAATTCAAGACCAGGATTAGAGTTGGGGAGCAGGACAGTAGTGGTCAGAGTGTCTAAACTGTTGCTTTACTTTGCAAACATCAGAAAAAAAACATCCACTAGCATCACCAAATTTTCATATGGTACTCGATTCCAGGATGCAATAAGCATGTTCTACTCTACAAAATTAATTCAACATTAAAGTGCTAGATAGTTAAAATTGTTATAGGTCCACTGATGGCATGCCTGAAATCAATGAAAAAATATTAGTTCACATAACTGAATTTGTTCTGTGTTTTCAGACCTGTGGATTTTTCTTCAAGCTTTATTCTGTCTATTACAGGGAGGAATTTTAAATACTTTATTCCTATCATAATATTGTACAGAATGATCTTTACTTTTTTTTTCTGCTCAAGAAATGCCTGGAATAGGGTAACAACAAAGGTCTCTTTCAGATATTGCAGTCAAGCTACAGAAAGGTGAGAAGCAGAAGTGAAACAGATGCCAGAAAAGACTGAAGCAAAGTAAAGATTATGTGACTGTAACCACTGCTTCTGTGGATGTCAAGAAATTCAGTTCTGCACAAAAACTACAGGAGGGTTCGAAGCTATTTTGACTGGCTTTCAATCTGAATGGATAACAGTGGAGATGACAGCATACGAATTTTCTAATTCCTTTATATAGCAAACTACTTACAAATATTGGGGGTGGGGGAGTGGAGAGGTAGGGGAGAATCCTGAAAAATAAGCAAACCTGAACTCTAGGCAACTTACGAAGAGAACAGGAAATGAATGAAAAATGCTGTGTGAGTGAATGAGGTCATACTCTTTGAAACACCAATTAAAGTCTTCAAAAGCTAAAACAACGATGTTCTGCTAAGTGTTAATCGTCCTATTGAAGAGGAATAAGACTGAGGGGTAAGACTGTTTAAATTATTAATATGACCCCACGCTAGTCTGCGTCATTGGAACAACGAGATGAATTATATTGAGGGCAATATTATTTTAAATTACTCTCAGCAAGGTGCGGAGTGCTTACTCATTTCCCATGGGTTGATGTTTACATGTGTTCATGCATTCCTCTCATACTCCTCCTGCATATATGTACCAATTTAACTAAAAAAAAATTTCACATGTCCAAAAGAAAAAGTTAATTACTGAAAGAGCAGATTCACCCAAGAAAAATAGCCTTTTTACTGGAATAGCTTTGTTATGAAAAGGCTAGAGCTCATAAGCCCTCAAGGCAAAGCCCTGTATGACAGAAGACAATGAACTGCTATGAAGGATGGCTCAGTGAATGAGACATGGGGTTAGGATTCAGGACACCTGGGTTCAAGCCCTCTTCAGTTAATGATTCTCTGTGTGACTTTGAATAAGTTGCTTAATTTATTACATCTTCTAGTTTCTTCTTTGTGTAATGAAGATAATGGCTTCCCATCTCACAGAGCGGTGAGTGTAAAATCTAATGATTCAATGATTCCAAGGCAATCAGATGCCATGCACACTACTAATTATTGTCAATTTTGTTATGTTAAAGAGGCTCAGAAATGCTGAATGACTCTTCCAGAAACACTGCCCTGGGTATGCAATGTCTGTCATAACTTCTACCAACACGCTTTACATTCCTTGCTATTTCTTCTTCTGTAAACATCTCTCCAAACCCCAGAAAAAGTCTTTTGGGAAGGACAGGATGCAGGCTGAAATTCTTCAGATTTGTACTAATGCAGGTGAAATGAGGATCAAGTCCAAGTCTATTTTCATCTTGAAATATTTTGAAAGGACACATATATACCAAAAAAAAGGATAAAACACTAAATAATGACAGCCGCTACTAGATGTGGTACACTATGTGTCAGACTACACACTGAGACTGAATGAGAGTGTATTTCCTCCTCCAGTTGCTATTTAAGTTAAAGTATACTCTGAGCAATGAAAATAAATTATATTAAGGACAGACAGAGTCTCATCGGATCTGCATTCCTCTTGTGATTCTGCCATTAGATTTTTAGGTTTCTTCAGTCAAGTCACCAGTCTTTCACACCTGCACTCTCCTCAGATCATCTCCCACCTTCACCACCCAAAAAGCGTAATGTTTTTTAAACTTTATCTTGTAGACAGGAATACACAAAGCACAACTATTTGAACCCCACAACAAACCCTGACATTCAGCTTTTTCTACATCTACCATACAACCTGACTGTAATGCAAAGGAGCACTCCCCTTCAGCTGGGTTCCACTTGAGCTGACTCCACTTCCAAAGAAATTAGCTTTGCTGGCCCTACCTCTTCAAAAAAACAGTAAACAGTTGCAGTAAAAGAAAAAGTTATATGATCTGGGGGAAGAGGGAGCTGATAAAGCAGTATGTATGTGCAGTATATATTCCCTTGGAACTACATACTCTAGAAATAATAATTTCTAAAAGAAATAGTAACTTTTCAACCAAAACAGTCATTTATGAATGCTGAAGACAGCCCATGCAAATGCCTGCATTCATGCACCACTGCCTGAGCAGAGCAATGACAGATCTTGTACACAAAACCTCCATCGTGTCTTAGAAATAATGTAATTAGATGTGCCTTAGATGAGGCCCCACGATTGTTCCCGAAAACACCTACAGTATCCCAAGATGGAGAAGGTCCAGGGAGCATCGCTACTGCTGTTACTGCAGCTCAACATATCTTAATACATTTTCTTTTGCTCTTCTTCAGTCTTTCAACTGCCAGCACATGATACAAAGATCAAAACCAGCAACAGGCAGGCTGGGACTACACATTTAACGACTGTGAAAAGGCAGCTCAGCTAGGAACCATCCTGCACTGCTATTCTGCCTAGCTCTCTTGCACACAAACACGTGTGTGTGTGTGTGCATGCACGGGTGTACATAAACCAGATTTATTTATTTGATTTTACAGCTTCTGCCAGTGCAGTGCATAGCTGCATAGCCTGCTTCTTTTGCCAGAACACATATTGGCATTCTAGGGCTGCAAGCACTTTCCTTATGACAGCTTTTACATTTTTAATCTCCTTTTTGGTACAGCAGAATGGGTGTTAAGGTCTGATTCACGTTACGTACATAAAACGTAATGCTTACACCATTCCTCATCCAAACCAATGGAGATATGAAATTCACGATTTTTTTGGATTGTTTTCATCTGTACTTCTCTGTTCTATCAGTATTTCTCCCTTCATCTCAACATAAAAGAAAACTCTAAAACAGTGGCCATTAGCTATGGAAAACCATGATCGTTTATCACTTTCCAAGTCTGGATACCAAAAATAGCAACCGTCTTCAAAACACGAAATACTAAAGCAAAAGTATTTGCTTTAATTTATCTTCTAGTATTTATTTAAAAGAAATGCATTTCTAAAATATTAATAGTAAGTTTCTGCAACCTGGTCTTTCCCTCTTCCATTATTATTTTTACTTTTACAAACCCTGAACATCTGCCAGTGCAAGAATAGAAAGCTTCCGACTGTCATCTCATGGACCTCTCAAATCATCATGGAACCATTTTCCCAATCCTGACAACAGAGGCCCATGATTCAATACATTCACGACTGCATCGATTCTAAGAATGAAATATGAAAAGAAAAATTCAAACTGAACTATAAAATAGTGTCAGAAAAACATCAGAGTGTTTTATTGTTTCATTGCCATTTATTCCCCAAAACACACAAACATGTTCCAAATTGTTGATCTAAGTATGACCCCTCTGCTTTTGGGGCAGCTGGGAACAGGGCAGGTCCACAACAGCAGCTACTGAGTCAGCCATGGCAGCTACAGACAACTTTGCAGCTACAAAGTTCTGCTCCCCACAGTTCACTGTGCTGCATCTTGAGAGGAATGAGTCCTGGCTGAAGAGTTCAGACGTGCACACAAGCACATGCAGGGCTCACAAACCACTCATCAAAAGCCATGCTTCTTTGCACTCCGGTGAAATCTTCACAGGGCTGCTCTCTCCAGCTCAACAGCAGCAGAATACTCCTCTACCTCCTTGCCACCTCCCTTACTTGCTTCCCTAAGGCAGCTTCTGCATTAAAGAATGGCATTTTTTCTGCATCTCCACCAAAACTGACCCCCTCTTAAGAACAAACAATAAATACCCAGATAATACTTCAGCAGGGGACCTGAAATGGAAAGCTTGCATAGGGTAGAGGCATTCTGTACAACAGACATCCCTATTCAGATTACAGATCTGTATTTTAATGAAATATAAAGCTGTGATCCTGACTTTGTTAATTTGTGTGTTTCTCAAGCATCAGGGCCTAACGTTAGCACAGGAAATTCAAGCTATCTTTATAATGTCTCTCTTATTATTCACCCTGGTTCCTCTTTTCTCCTAAAACACTGGGTAGGGTTAAAGGGAATTTAATAAACTGTGAACTACTTGGTAAAGCGGTTTCTGATAGAGATCAGAAACTTCTGCTTGAGGAACACCATGGAAGCATTCTGTGAAATTGTACCAAGCACTATCAAACTGTTTCTTGCACCTACAGGTGTGAATTTCATTCACTACAAGATCTACGGCAAGATACTGGAAAACAGGCTGGCCTCAAACAAGAATGCATATTTTGAAAAAGATTCCTCCACTTCTTCAATTTTTTTTTATCCATTATGCATTTAGGCCTCCCCCATCTCCCTCACAACAACATTTTTGAGTAGATGCTCTCAGGCAAATAAATTCAAGCTCTTAGTCTCAATTTTCACTTGCGTAAAGCAATAAAAAGTTTGGACCAACTTCTGAACTGAGAATTTCTGGTTTGAAAGAAGAGCTGCCTACAGTCAACTAGATTTCCTGCTTGACTGAGATGAACGTCCTAGAAAGCACTGACAGCGAGCACCCTTAAATAATGCATTTCAGTATGTACCCGGATCTCTCACTGCAGCTGCACATGTGAAATGCAGTTAACAGACAAAGCAGAAGTCACATATGCAGGAAAGAACTGTCATTTCCAACTATTTAAGGTATGACAGTGAAACTAAAGATGGACCACGCATCTGAATGCTGTTCAGCTACACAAAATACGAACCAAAGCGTGGTGTGGTTCCAGGAACACAAGAAAATTTCCATTGCTTTATGTCACACAACGTTATTCAGTTGAATCCTTTTTCCCACACCATATTCATTAATTACTATTTTCACACAAAACACTGTTTCTTTTTGGTAACAATTTTCTTAAGCAGGTAATAGTCTCACATTAAATCCACCAGTTCAAAAAGGAGCATTTTACCAAACGATCCATTAAATTCATTTTACTTTTCTGCCACTAGTATGTCAGAAACTCTATGTCGCCTTTAATAAACTTCTCCAAATGAGCATGCTGATAACTGAAAAACATGACATTTCTAACAGTGAGAAGGCAGAAAACCAGAAACAATTATATTAAGAAGTGAAGGGGGAAAGGGAAAAGCAGGCTGGAAATATCTTACTTCAAGTAAAATCTCTTTAAGTTAGGATTTTGCACTCTTCTTGGGGAAAAAAAAAAAGAAGACTCCCAGGCCTAAGAAGGGCCATATGTCAAGTTTCCTGTTCCACTCTTAATGAGTACAGGACTGAAGTGTGAACCAAGCAACATATCACTACCTGAAGGGCCAGAAAAATTAGCATAAAGAAGTGAAAATGATAAAGGTAATTGTTTAAGATACTTTGGCAACACTCTCACTCAACAGATTTGCTTGCAAGTTTACAGGAAAAAATGCATTCATACTGAAAAAAAAATAACCTAACAAAAGGAATCTGCCACTTTCATGGAATGAAAAATTTTAAGTTGAGTTGTTCTCATCTTTTTGGTCACAGATATTCTCTGTTTCTTCATATTTCTGAGCAAAATCAGAAAAGCAAACATAAAGAAAAATAAAACAGAGTGAGTGACAGGTCTGCCACAAAGCATAAAAGAAAATATTAAAAGCAAAACAAAATAAAAACTTTGGGAACAAATGGAATTAAATCAAAGTAGGTATTTTCAGCTGATTGAGTTTTTCATTGCCATTTCCTGTTTTTCAATCAGCTCTAATCCTTGGCTGGAGAATTCAATGGAGCTATGTTAATTTATATTTGCTAAGGATTTGGCACATCATATTAAGTATTTCCCAGTGTGATCATCTCTCTAAGTTAAGTAATTAAAACATTTCACGCAAATAGGGACGGAATCTATATTTCAGTTTCTTGACTGATCCCAGAGCAGCCAAAAGGGCTCCAATTTTCTCAAATGAGATAAATTGGAACATTTATTTGTACACCGAGAGTTCTAATGCCATACCCATGGTGCCTAGATACTTCTGTACACTACATATATCCCTTCAAAAGACAATGGGAAGCACTAACAATTCATAACTGTGTCTACTTTTATCAAGTCGCATAAACATCTAATTAAGCAGCCCTCTTCCTCTTGTCTAAGACACTGCAAACTATAGAATACAAGATTCCAGAGTACATCTGTACAGTATAACCAAATATAACACTTTCTTCCATAGGTTTCAATTTTATCTGCATGATATTTAAGAGCAACTTCTGTTGTGGGAAGGGAATTACAACAGAGCAAAAGGTGAAATGGCTGGTACCTTGATTACCAGCCTCAGCTGCACTTCAGTGGACTGAAATGATTAACTGAAGCATTCAGAGCAGAATTTCACCGGCAAAAGACAGACAGTGGGGGAAGCAAATGCACATTTCTAATCTTCATTCTACTTTTGCTTGCTTTGTCATGAGTGTCATTAAAGCTATATGAAGAAAGTTTTAGATTTTATTTAAGACCATCTCTTAAGCACTCGATATACTCATGCATTCTCACCTATAACAGAAATTGTGTTTCTGTCAAACTTGTTGAACAAATTACAAAGCGAGAATCCACTGCAGATTTTTTTTTTTTTATTTTATTTTACTCTATTATGTGAAACAGGCTCTGCCAAGCCTTGTCTTGATCAGAGAAAAGAGCCCTCACTTTGGGTCTGAAAAAGAAGGTGGAGAATTATTTAAAAGAAAAATTCGCAGAACACCATTTTGCATTTCATCCTAAGCCACAGGAATCAATAGAATTCTCTTTGACCAATGCAGCTGTGGATCCATACCTTTATGAGATGGATCTTTGATGAACAGTATATATTCAATCTTTGTTGCTAGAATATAATCTTACTCTGTCCTCTTACCTGTCAGAAATTTTATTTTACAATATTTACAATACAATATATTATTTTACAAAATAACTATTTAAGCACTCCAAATCAAGGAAAGATAAGAGATCTGAGGCCAGAAAGAACCATTCTAATTACCTCGTCCAATCTCCTGCATAACAAGCCTGAAAACTGTGGTAAAAACTACAGGCTATGTAATTTAAAATATATCCAGTCTTCATTTATGAGAGAGGAAACTCCTCCTTAACAATTTGTACCATTGATAAAATATCATAGCTGTAAAAAGAAATAAAAATAAAACCTGCATCTTATTCCTAGTTCATAATTGTCTGACTGACTATTTTCTCATGCCTTTGCCAAGTTCCCCAGTAAGACACAACAAAGATAACCAGCACGCCTGTCCTAGCCGCAGCAACTGGTTTATTATGAAAATGTAACAAAATGAAAACTTTCACCCAAATTCCTCTAAATATTGGTGATTGATACTAAATAAGACCTGCATTCATGCTTAAACCAAAAAAAAAAATAAAAATTGCCTACTCTTTGGGCTAGCTTCTAGAAGGAAAGAAGGCTTGAGACAGCTGACATAATAAGAAAACTCTTGCTCAGTCGGAAGTTTACAGTCGGAAGAAGCTCTGCTGCTGTTGCCCACACTCCAGTGATGTCACTGATGTTTCCAGGGCATGTGGTAGAGCACACTTCAGGACTCACCCAGCTGCAGAGCCAGTAACAGCTGCCACCCATCCCAGGCTTGCAACAGTAAAATCTCTGTACTTCACTTTGAAAAAACTATTTTGAAAATTCATCTTCAAGGGAGGAAGGAGGAAAACCCAAGACTGATCAAAGACACTGTACAAACTGCTTTGTCTGCTTCAGTCCACCCAAAGCAAATTGTTTATAAAGCTACCTGGTTGCAGTTGCTCAGGGATCTTTACTGTGTGGACCTGATGAATTAAAGTCCCTAAATGCCTACACAACTTACCAAAGGTAGTGTTCATTTATCATATTACTGCTATAGAAATAGAGAGATTGGTTGAGTTTTAAACCTACAAAAGACTCTTTCTATATGCCTTTGTGATTGAACTCATTTACATATAGAAATAAATGTTCAGAGTGCATAAAAATAAGACACTGAGTTAAGGTCCCTCTGAAAATCTGGCTGTGACATGCAATTATAACTCTCATACATAAACTATGTCATGCTGTTCAACCACTCACTGGTAAAGTCAGTGTGGACACTAAGAGCTAACCCCAAGGCAGAACAGCAGGACAGAATTTGCCTTTATGCAATCCACATAATCCCAATAGTTTTATAATATTCTGGCTTTATACAAGGCTGCCAGACCTTTCATAGATGCTGGCAACCAAGGCAGTGAAAAGAACAGTCATGTCAGAAGATGGCTGTGAGAAGACACTGGCATCACTGCATAATCTTCTACAGCAAAAAGCAAATTAGGATAGAGATAGAGAGGGATATGAGGAAAAAGGAACCACTTGAACCACAACTAGGGGACTAGATGATCTCTATGGTCCCTTCCAACTCTAAAAATTCAGTGAAATTCAGAGAGAAATAACAGGCTAGCATTCAATGTGCAGGATCAGAAAAGCACTGTATTTTTAAGTGAAAAAAAAAGGAGATTGAGGAGGAAAAAGCTGGATTCATTGGTTTATCCCCATCTTTGTCACCGATACACTTTTATGTCCAGTTTTTATCCCACTGCCCTGTGTCACAGCATACCCACCAATCGGGGACATAAGGTCTGAATTTCAGAATTGCTTAGCACTCCTAATTCAGGCAACAGGTACTACAGGTATTCAAATGCTATGGGGAGGTGGGGGAAGAAACCAGGTCTCTATTGCTTACCTAACCTCTCTGGGATGGTGTGAGGTTTAAGTCACTAATTAAAAAAATGTTCAGAGATTCTCAGATAAAATGGCATAGATGTCAGAACAGTAATTTAAATCAAGAAACAGTATGTTGGCTAAAAGTAAAAAGGAAAAGTAGACAATTGAATGCTACAGAATTTGTTTCAGCAATGAGAAGAAAGAAAAGCTGAGCTATTAAGCTAAACAGCTGAAAAAGAAGACTTAGCTTGTTTAAAAAACATAAGACATTTTCCCCAGCTTTCAAAGTCAAAGTTCAGCGAAAATTAGTGGAATAAGACTACTGTAGGAAACAGAGTGTGTGTTGCCATCATGGCACACAGGCAAGACAAAAGCAGGACCAAAAGAGATGACAGCAGCACCAGCTGCCCACCATTCCCACCCCCGCCCCCTTCCATACACACCCGCACGCACACATAGATTGCCATCTTTCACCCGATTAATCCTCTCCCAGGACAGATTAACGCTTATCTGCTCAATATCCATCTGCTTTGTGATTTCAGTAGATTGTAACCAATCCCAAGGCCTTATCAGCGCCTCTCCCCCCATAGGCAGATGGGAAAAGATGGAAATCATCGTGTTCTATTAGCGATGGCAGTGACAACAGGCTAACACAGCTGCCTCTTTCCCTTGTTTCCTCATTCAGGCTCCGCAGCACAGAAAGATTGCAGTATGGCAAAACGGGCAAAGCCACCTTCACCCTCTGCTTGCTGTTCACCTGAATTAATGAGTTTAGAGAGGACAGCAACCGCTAAACACTCCTTTCAAAATAGGTTTAATATAGGAGCGTTGCTGTCTCTGACTAGAAGATCAGAATGGATTATGAAGACAGGAAGCAGAAGGGAAAGCCTTGAACTATTAAGATTTAGGCATTTCAGACATCTGTGGATGTGCACCACAGAAACCAGTAAACGGAACAGCTACAGCAAAATGCTGTTCTCTGATCACCCACTTTTGCACGTGAAACAACGCAGACCCATCCTCTGGACATCCCTGCAGGTTTCTTTCTCTAGCTCTTCAGGACTGCAGCCACCCTTTAATTCAAAACAATTATAGGCAAAATGGGAAAACAATACATCAAGTTGCACAGTTTCTTTCCAAATAAAACGTCTTCAGCTGTACACCCAAATAGAGCTATGGCCTTTACATTCATATAAATGGAAGGAACTGATTTCTGCACTTCCATTTCCTCACCCTCTTGTGTTCAGTCTCTAGAAAGAGTATATAAATTATTTTATTTGCAGAAATCTAAAGGAGGGAAGTTAAAGGACATAAACATT
This sequence comes from Limnodromus scolopaceus, assembly GCA_028565335.1. Classification (NCBI taxonomy): domain Eukaryota; kingdom Metazoa; phylum Chordata; class Aves; order Charadriiformes; family Scolopacidae; genus Limnodromus; species Limnodromus scolopaceus. The sequence goes on along the minus strand of JAOXNO010000041.1, from coordinate 50,255,043 downwards.
TTTAAAGGAACACAATCACATTAAAAATCTCACTGCTGTTTAATAATTTCTTACACAGTACTGCTTGAAGTAATAACCCAGCCTCCAATAACCAAAAAATACATGACAAATGCGAGGGTGGAAGTACTCCCTTTTTTCCCTGACTTATTTTCCTTTCACTGTTAGAGGGTCCTATAAGTTCTCCTGGTATTGTTTATTCTTCCCATGTTTTAATTTACTCATGGAAGCCTACAGAAGTACCTTAAACTAGACTTCCACTAAAATGTTTAGTTAGGCAAGATATATCCCAGTCTAGAATGAATAAAGTGATTTGAGTATCCAAGTGAAATTACGCAACCTGATCAGATTTTGAACACTGAATACTCGCATCCAATTGCCCACAATCCACAGGCAATGCAATGATTCTTAACATGCAAACACAACAAGCAAATTCATACTGAATATTGTTTGGCTGCCCACTGGCAACTAATTAACAGAAATCTCTATAATCCCAGAGCACAGACATGGCAATACTCAAAACCTACATAAATATATTCTTAGTCAGTGAACAAAGATCTCAAATCCAGTAGGATGTGTAAGCCTGAAGTCATACCTGGCACCTCTTCTTGGAAACAGGACAAGTTTTCTAATTTGAAGGAGAAGTGGTTAAGCAAACCACTACAGAAACAAAACACATACTTACATGGGATCTATCTAAGCAAATCCCAAAGCACTTCTCAAAAGGTGAATATTAGACTATTCTTGCCATCATTGAAATGCAATGTCTTCTATGGTGAAATGTGATAGTTATTTACTAAAATGAGGTAATAGTACAAAACTGCTTAAGACACAGAGTGAGAGGCATGGGATTTAAATAGACGGGGACAAGAAATTAACAGAGAAAAAAACATGATTTCCCAAGCTGGAATTCTGCACAGAAAACTGAGTCTAAAATATCTTCTTACATTAAATGAGTTGATGGTCTCTTTAGTAGCTCCACATGGGTGAGACCTCCTCTCCAGGTACACAAACACTCAGTGGTAAACTCAGTGGTATTTGGAAAAAGCCCAACAAAAATCAAATAAAAAGAACACAACAGACACTATGTAGAGCAGACATGCACTGCCTGAAGAAGGAAAAAACAGTGTAAGAATATATATTGCATAGTTTCTAAAAATGTCTTCTGGACACATACAGAAAAGTTCTTTTTCCCAAAAGGTCACCTGCATTCTGCACCCAAACAGCAAAGCCCACAAAATATGGGAAACATTATGTTTTTAATAATGTAGAAGGTCACCATATAAGATGTCAACAATCCATTAACTCTCTTGTGACAGTCTACTGCTCCAATACCTTACGAACTGCAGTAGTAGTTGGCTGAAACAGTGTAATTGTATATGATGTTGATCTTATACTGCTCTTCTAATACACGCTCCTCCCTGGCACTGCTAGGGTAATGGAGTGCCTTACAATCTTTAGTACAATTATGCTCATAACAAACACAAAATAATATTTACGCACTCTTTCACAGATAAGGAATGAGGTGTTTTAGGAAGCTGAATCTCGCTGTTTTCCACAGGTGGCAAATGTCTTTCAATGTCTGAGATTTTTGTGAATAAGAGGGAAAAAAAATAAGATATCACAAAATGGATCTGCTGGAGATCAGGGAGCGCACATCCCATCCGCTGGTGTGGGTCTCACTTGCTTCCTATCAGCCAGGGCAGCATGAGAATGAAGTATGCACACTACCTCCTTCTCCATAACCATAGATTCAAGGAGCAGAAGGATGACCACTAAAGAAATTAAAAGTAATTTCAAAGATCTCTCTGGAATCCTGCATTGTGGGTAATCTTTTTCAGAAGCACAAGCTGTGAAGGAAGGAAGCCCGTGAAATCTAGTCTCAAGGTGGCTTTATGTCACATGACATGCTGTACAAAGGGAGGCAGAGAAGGGAGGTATAAATTATTCAGCATGGAAGAGAACCAAGCTAGACATTGTCTATGTGTCTAGGAAGAACTTACCCCTAATGGCAATTCTGTGAAAGAATCTAGAACCCCTGCATGAATACATAAGCTGTGCAGGCAGCTTGTCTTGATTTAGAAAAAACACTTTGTTCCTGCCCTCTTTGTGAGTGCTGACCAGCTTCTGTTCTGAGATGAAAGGGTGCAGCTCCTTAAAACATCAGCCTGAAAAATGAAGTATGGCTCTAATGGGAGCCACAAGACTTTGTATTCCTGCTTTAACATCTTCCCTCTATCACAGAGAGGGAAAACACAGTCTCACGGTGAGGCACTACTGCTCTCAGAAGCACAAGTATACATTATGAATGACTGATTTAAGGAGTCTCAGCAGAGGACATCCTCTACAACAAAATCACTAGGTAACCTTTCTCACTATCTATTAACATTTCCACTGTTCCCCACTTCAAAGCTTGTAAAACATCCATAAATACTGAGTAAACCTATTAATACCTTTTTAAAACAGCCCAGAAAAGGCTTTGATATCATAAAATCCCATAGGAATCATTAAACTTTAACTCTTGAAAACTATTTTAAAATTATGTTTTAAAAATAGATTGAGTTAATGGACGAAAGCTACTCATCTAGAGGTCAGCTTTCTAGGCTACAATACTTGGTGCTGGCCACACATCTCATTGCTTTAAGGAAACATCCCAGCCTTTCCCTACTCTAAAACTTAGTTTCTGATGTAGCTTTGGCATTGCTCATTTCAGGCACCTTCAGGTTATAATCAAGTTATGTCATGTTATGATCAGTTTATATCAGGTTGACATATAAATATCCCAAACGCTTTTGCTTACTAGCTTGTTAGTGAATGAATTTACTGACTTTTTTTCCATCCTACAGTCAAGCTTTAGTTACAGAGAATTATCAGCATGTCAGCTCTATATCAGCAAAGTGGAACACCTTTAAGATCACAGAATCATAGAATGGTTTGGGTTGAAAGGGACCTTGAAGATTACCTAATTCCAACCCCCTTGACATGGGCAGGGACACTTCCCACTAGACCAGGTTAACTCAAAGCCCCAGTCAACCTGGCCTTGAACACTTCCAGGGAAGGGGCATCCACAACTTCTCTGGGCAACCTGCTCCAGTGTCACATCACCCTCACAGTAAAGAATTTCTTCCTAATATCTAATCTAAGTCTCCCCTCTTTCAGATTAAGACTGTTACTCCTCATCCCATCACTCCACTCCCTGATGAAGACCCCCTCCCCATCTCTCCTGTAGCCCCCTTTAGGTACTGGAAAGCTGCTATAAGGTTTCCCCAGAGCCTCCTCTTCTCCAGGCTGAACAACACGAACTCTCTCAGCCTGTCCTTGTAAGAGAGGTTCTCCAGCCCTCTCATCATCTTTGTGGCCCTCCTCTGGACCTGTTCTAACAGGTTCAAGTGTTTCCTGTGCTGAGGACTCCAAAGCTGGACACAGTAATCCAGGTGGGGTCTCACCAGAGAAGGGTAGAGGGGCAGAATCACTTCTCTTGACCTGCTGGCCACATTTCTTTTGATTAAGCCCAGGATATGGTTGGCTTTCTGGGCTGCGAGCGCACATTGCTGATTCATGTTGAGTTTCTCATCCACCCCCAAGTCCTTCTCCTCAGAGCTGTTCTCAATCCATTCTCCACCCAGCCTGTATCTGTTCTTGGGACTGCACTGACTCACATGCAGGACCTTGCACTTCAGAAAGTTGGTATGGGCCCCCCTTTTCAGCCTATGAAGGTCCCTCTGGACGGCAGCCCTTCCCTCCAGCATGTCAACCGCACCACACATCTTGGTGTCATTGGCAATCCCACTGAGGGTGCACTCAGTCCCACTGTCCATGTTGCCAACAAAGACGTTAAACAGCACTGGTCCCAATACCAACCCCCAAGGACCACCACTCATCACTGATCTCCACTGGAGTGCGACCATCCAGCCAATTCCTTATCCACTGAGTGGTCCATCTGTCAATTCCATGTCTCTCCAATCTAGAGACATGGATGTTGTGCGAGACAATGCTTTGTTGTGTGTCAAATGCTTTGCACAAGTCCAGGTAGATGACGTCAGTTGCTTTTCTCTCATTCAACAACACTGTAGCCCCATCACAGAAGGCCATCATATTCGTCATACACGATATGCCTTTAGTGTAGCCATGTTGGCTGTCACCAATCACCTCCTTATTTTTCATGTGCCTTAGCATAGTTTCCAGGAGGATCTGCTCCATGATTCTGACAGGCACAGAGGTGAGTGAGTGGACTGACCTGTAGTTTCATGGATCTTCCTTTTCCCTTCTTAAAAACGGGGGTTATGTTTCCCCTTACCAGTCAGCAGGAACTTCACCAGACTGCCACTACTTCTCAAATATAGTGGGTAGTGGCTTAGCAACTTCATCTGCCAGTTCCCTCAGGACCGGCGCATGTATCTCATCAGGTCCCGTGGACTTGTGCACCTTCAGGTTCCTTAGATGGTCTCAGACCTGATCCTCTCCTACAGTGGCATTCTCCCTCTCCCTGCCTTTGCATTCTGTGACTTGGGCAGTGTGGCTAGAACCCTTGCTGGTGAAGACTGAGGCAAAAAAGTCATTGAGTACCTCCGCCTTCTCCATATCCAAGTAACCAGGTCTTCCATTTCCTTCTAGAGAGGGCCCACATTTTCCCTAGTCTTCCTTTTACTACTGACATACATGTAGAAGCTTTTCTTGTTTCCCTTGAAATCATCATCTACCCAGTTTTTGTTTTTTTTTTTTTTAAATTTAGTTAGTTTAAAATTTTCAGAAACATGGTCGATGGATTTTTTAGCCTACTTTACTGGAAGTAGTTCCACGGTCCTGTCAGTGGTCTCAGTAAGAGTCACATCACTTGATCTAACACAGTCCCTTTCTAATATTACCTTGCCTTCTTGTTTGCTTCATGTGGAAAGACCTGACAGCTACAGATTCAGATGCTCCAATCTGGTATGAACAAACGGACAGTGTTTGGATTACACCATGTCTAGAAAATAATCCTGTGGTGAAAGCTATTTCACACCTTCAGTGAGCTCTTTCGATTTGCTTCTCACACTGTGTGTTCTCCTTGCCCTGTTAATTGACTGCACTCAGACAATGCTCATGCAGTATAATATGGCTGACACACTGAAGCTCTTGATTATAACTTTTAGTATCTGCATGATCCATCTGGAATGAGAACTTCAAACCTCCTCAGAGCACTTTCCTTCCCACCCCCTTCTCAAGCTGTATCTTCAGTCATCATCTAGACTGACATATTCTTCCTCAATGCTATCTTATTCAAACCATGCAGTAACTACAGTTCCACAAATACCTGTCGTCTGGCAATAGTTAATTCATGCCTTCTTGTCAAGCCTCCGCTATTCTGCATATTTTACCTTCTTTCCTCACTCTTCCTTTCTTCCATTCTATCCTGTATGGCACAGCTTGTTAACAGTACAGCTAGTTACCACTCCCTGGCTTCTTCCCCCTGCTCTATTCTCTTAATGAGCATCTCAAAATGCAACCAACCCAGCCAAGACTTCTAACTTCAGTAACTGCAAACACTGAGGTTGTTTACATATGTCTGTTGCCTCAACTCGTATCTTTAGTCTGTCATCTCCTCACAGCCCTTGTCCGTTACATTCAACCTACTACCTCTTTCACAGAGGTACACACAAGCAACAGCACTGCTTTCTCTGTTCTCATTTTCAATTCACAAACATGCATGATATACAGTCTGGTGCACTGCAAGATCAGTCAAGTCTTCCTGGTCACAAAAGTGTCCTGATTATGGATTCTACAAACTGGGCACCTGTCAAATTTCTACAGCCATCAGATTAAGACTCTCTTGCTTTTCAAAACGTAAAGACAATTTTTCAGGTGACAAACTTTATATAATTATGTTTTAAGTCAAGGTATTTTAGTTAATTTCTTCTACTAGATACTACACTGAGCATTACTTGGTGGCTTTGCCTACTGGGATCCCTACTCTTGCTGATTCCACACTGGTTTTTTGGCATCAAAATTGAGCTATAGGCACTGGTCCATATTTCCTGCTCTCTCCGAGAACGGTTTGTGCTTTTCCATCTGCTCGTCTGACTGGATGGATGTCTAGGAATAGTCATGGTTCTGACTCCTTTGCCCACATCCTACAGATTTTAAGGTTTCACTGGGGAGAAATGATGACATTTTGCACAACTTGTTTTACAAAGCACTACGTCAAGGACAGGGTCAAAAATGGCAAGGCAGCAGCTGGTTAGTCTCTTTAGGAGTTTGGCTGTACTATTTCCTCCCTCTTCTCAGAAAGTGCTGAATGTAGATTTTTACTTCCACAGGGGAGAACCTGATAATCCCCTGGTGGGTGATACCATCTGTCTGCTCAGGAACACATCCTTACATCAGAGATATGCAGAATGGTATGATACATAGTGAGTTTTGGGCTCCACAGAGCCCTCACCACTGAGCATCCACCCCATGGGGAGTGGTCACGTTTATAGTCACTGCCTTACCTTCTGTAGTAAAACAATTTAAAAGATTTGAGCTCCCGTTCACTGAAGTCAATGGGCTGGTAGTGATCTACACCAATTAAAGTACGGGCTGGCTTATTTCTAGACTGATGCAGAATTGAACCCCAAACAGCAAGTCCTTAAGGGGTCTTTTTGGAGAACTGCCATTCTAATATAGTTCATGGAGTAAAGAGGTGGAGCTTGGAAGAGAAGCCCAGAAAAGAAGTGACAGCAAGGAGGGGGAAAGGAGGTTATCATTCTGCAGTGGCAGCTACTAAATCTTAATTTCCCAATGGATGTTTTTCAAGTGTATGTTTAATTGGCATTGTTACATGCCTCCGGCTAAAGCACTGACTACTTTACTCCATGAGGACTCCTGGCTTACAGCATTACATTATATGGAAAGATGGAACAGGTAGAATTCAGAACTAACGGAATAAATCATTCCTGCTCTCCTACCTTTCTTCCTGTCTGCACGTGACAACATAGTTCTTGGTTTTCAGCTGCAGTCAGTACATGGCATGTCACCCTCAGGACATTTGCAGTAACTTTTGGAGAAGAGAAATAAACTTTCATTTGCCACAGAGCACAGAGATAAAATGGTGTTTAGCTCACCCATGGGGAAAAAAGTAATCAATAAATATATTACAACAAAAATATTCACAAAGGTTTAATGACTAGAACTTCCAAAGTACAAACTGCAGGCAAGTTTGGACCAGTAAAGGCTTTTTACATAGCTGGAAAAAGAGCTGTTCAATAGCGGCCGTCCTTGACAGAACCAAATGAGAGTTGAATCTGCATCACTGGAGTCTCTCTGAGCAGCGCCTCAATGAGGCAAGTGGATGGTTGCTCAAAGCGCTGGAGCTGTTAGCCAGATTACTATTTTGATTACTTCTCATTGCAATGAGAAGCTGTATCAGCAGGACCCTATTAAGCTTCCATTTTCAAGAGCAACGAGAGAGGCAACACAGCCTGACTGCAAGGAATAGCTGCATCCAGCAGCCTTTCCAACCTCTTCATAGTAAATAAGAGTCCAAATCAAGGCTTTTTCTTTTAGTGGTCTTTGATGACATTAACAGTGAACAAACAAACAAAGTAACAAAAGTTACCTCTAACTTTTCTCATTGCTTATTCAAGGCAGAGAAAAGTAGCTTTTTCAGCTCTTCTAAGACGTACAATCTTAATTCTGCATTCCTTGTTTTCCTATTTGTTCTTTAATTTTAATTAAAGATTAATTAAGATTAATTAATTAATTAATTAAGATTTTAATGCTTTAAAAGCAATTACCGATAAGCACTTATAACTGGACAGCTACAATGAATATGCCATAAAAAAAAAAAGCATCAGGGAATCGACTGAATGTCCTTGAGATCTACCAGTCAGTGAGTCCTCTATTAATCAGACTCACATCCACTGGTCCCACTGAAGGAAGTCCCAACACCACAATGTGCTAATGTCTTCAACAGGAAAAAAGTAAAAATAAAAATCATGCTTCCGTAAAAGGGGCAGGTTCACAGTCCAAAAGTTAGCACACATCTGTTTAGGCTTTGAAGTATAGAAAAAGATAGTATTTTTCCTTCTACCTGCTGAATTCCCAAAGGATTGATGTTTTTCTCAGTGCTACAGTAGAAGATGGAAATATGGTTTCCATCAGATCAGCAGATGGGGTCAAAAGGACCACAAAGTCAGAACAAAGGACCAATCTCTCTTGCTCTTAGCTGATAGAAGCAGCAATTTAAACATGCACACTGAAATACTCTATGTATGCGCCGGACTTAACAAAAAAATTGCTTTATTCAATCTAAAACAAGTTTTTGCCTACTTTCTATGACTACTGTAAGTTCTATATCCTCAAACATCTTTCTTCTTAGGAAGATTGTTGGGGGAGGTTTGAGTATTGGGACAAATTCTCATGCAGCCATAATGCTGGCTTGCAGACATTTCAGTAGAAGACTTAGTGTTTCCACAACAAAGTTGTAATCCTAGCAGACTACAGGTATTTTTGTGATTTGGAAAAAATAACATGTAGATAAAATCTTATCAGCTAGTAAAAATTACTTCCACTATTTTCTATTTTAAACGTTGAGAGCAAAGACGTCAGCTATTATTCATAAAGTAATAAGGTAGCAATCCAAAGTTACTCCTCTCTTGCCCTTCTCTCCACTGAAATTACCATACATAAAGCAGAGATATTAATAGTGCTTTTAATTATACAGCTCTAAATACATATGCAGCTGCGCATTCAATTCTGAATGATGCTTTGCACTATCAAACCTCATTTCAATCCAAAAGAGTTGCAAGCAAGTGGGCTTCTGCCTCTCACAGGATAGGAATCTGAAAAAGCAAAATCTTTGTAAACTGCTCCAAAAAGGAGCCATTTGTTTGTTTATTTATCTGTCCACTTTTTGGACAAAAACTGTTGCTCAATACTTTCATTTATTTTGTAAATAATAAGGAGAAATTTACTATAACCCTCCTCCTTGAAACAAATGTCACACAAACCATGCAGAAAAAGGCAAGGGGAGAAGAGAGAAAACATGCAGTAACTTTTCACACTGCTAAGGTCATGACAACCTTGAATGCTCCTCTATGGAAAGAAATGGCATACTTTCTTCAAGAGTCTTTTGCATATCACAAGGGTCTATTTGCAGTTAACTCTGTGAAAGCCTTCTGTCACATGACACTAGTCACTACAGTGCAGTACTCACACAACACAGGATTTGCACAAGAGAAAGGAACAGAGTGAAGGGGTAACGACATGAGGAACAAACATGCAATTCCTCTTCAAAATGTGTACAGTCACAATGAACTTCACTGATACCAGCTCCAGCTCAAAGTCTGGAAAGCCCCAGCCCCTGCTGCTACGATCTGTGCTAGGTTGTCTGCCTGTATGAAAACGAAGCTGCTTGCTGCTGCAGATCCACGGGAAGCTAAGTGCTACTGTGTAAAATTGCTTTGCAATGCACGTGTCCTGCTCAAAGCCCACTCTGCTCCCTGCACCTTGAGCATCAGAAGGGATTTAATTTCCCTGCAAGGGCCCATGAGAAATGAACAATACAATGTGCACAGTGGGCATAATCCTTGACTCTTGTTGACGCCACACAGAAATCCATTCTGTCTTCTTCTAATCCTTGTGCGCAGCCAAAGCCTGCATGATGAAGCTGAAGGGACAGGAACTATTTATAGCCTTTAATTTCATCCTGCATCAGTGGATTTTCAGGCAAAGGAAACAGGGCTTTTAGCTTGTTTCCTGTTTTAACCTGTTCAGTGCTCACAGCTTGGGGAAGTCAAAATAGTTTTATTTCAGTGTCATTTAGTGGTTTCAAGGAAATAAATATCCAAAAATAGGTAAAAAATGCTAATGATTTGAATCCACTATTTACTCACAGGATAGGAGCAATGCAGGGTTTCCCACTGCTGCCCCTAGAGTTCTGCAGATGTAGTGTAACAAGGGAATATGCAAAGCAAGGTAGATCATCACGGTTTCAAGGGCTATGCAGGCAAACTGAAGGGAGTACCTATCCCCTCTGCCCTGCTTGGTCCTCAATTCCCATTGAGGGTTTGTTTCCCATTTTGCTCCTTGCAGCTTTCTCTCCTGCTCCACTGGCACCCTCTTTAATGTGGTTGTACCATTACAGTAGATGAGTTTCATGCAGGTACACAAAGCAGAGACCTGCCTGCGTGAGATAACAGACCTCCAGAGAGGCTAGAGCTTGTTAAGCCCCCTAATCCACAAGGCACACAACATCGGCCTCTTGCAAACAGACCTGAGTGAACAACTTGGAACACCTAAGACACTTCACAAAGTTCACACTGCATCCTGTAATTTTTACAAGCTTGTTACCTGTTCAGTCAGTTTTCTCATTATTTTTCCTTCCTGTAATTTGACATTCTAAATCTAGGATGTGATCTGTTTTGCTTTGTTAGGCATGACTGAATCAGAGACAAGGAATCATTTTTTTTTCTTCCTGTGTGCAGGAGAATAAATTTTGTGAACATATTTCTGCTAAAAACTGTTGCTTAACATGGTTTTGTCTCATGCTTATCTACAAGCACCCATTCCAGTACAACTTAATAGCCTAATGTGCATTTGTAAAGCATATGCAAAAAAAAAAAAACCCAAAACGTTAAAAGACAAGAACAAATTCTAATAAACATTCATGAAAACGTCAATAATTTGAAACCAGTCAGCAAGAAACTAAAACAAACACCAGGGAGAAAATGAAAGAATGAGGAAATATAAATAATACAATCACATGGTTAAACTGATTAACATATCATTGATTTAGCTATCTAAGTTGAGCAATTGATGAGGAAATAGAGTTAGCACAGGAGTGACCGATAACTGTCTGAGTTTAAGGAGCAGGCTTTGACATGTCTGAAAGCATAATGACATACAAATGGTCTAGCTGAACTATTTATGTAGTGGATGGAAATCCCAAACTAACACTGTGCTAATGCATGGGGGAAAAAAGAAAAAAGAAGAAAAAAAAGGAAAAATAAGTCAGTAGCAGAAACCAAATCATAAGGCAAACCCAGGCAGCACAAATCCTTTTAGCAGAAGACCAGCAGCACAATGTCAAAGTGAGTGACATGCAGAAAGCCGAAAGAACAGTGGTAGGAAACAAGTGTGCAATAAATTGGTTGCTCTTCTGCATTTCAGCTACAAGTCCAGACCAGTGCTTTTCTAAAATCCAAAGAAGAACCTGGAGATCAGTCTTTGGGACCTCGTGTCCTATACTGAAAAAAAGGTCAAGATTTTTTGTGTTTTCCTTTCTTTTTTTTTCCCAGTCAAGAGCATGGGTGGCAATTCTGACATCTGAAAAATACCAATACATTCTTTCTTCTTTTCCTTCTTCTCCCTTTTTACTTCTCCTCTCCTTCACCTCCTCTAAATTTCTGAAGAGCCTCAGCGGGGGACATACTCTAATTTTAAAACGAAACTTACAAAGACAAATGACTGAGGGTACAAACCACTGCAGCTCCACTAAAGTTCACAAAACAATTTAAGTATGTTATTCCTTTTTTTTTCCTCCCTTTGGTAACTTTTGAATCAAATCTCTTTTACTGAGGATTACAAATTCACCCTTATTTCCTACCCAAATGTTAATGTTCACACTGGGTTAAATCAGTTCAAAAAAATTAAGAACCCTATGGTCAATTGCCCTTCAATAAGAACTGATACCTTATTCCCTCAGGAACTTAAAAGATCGCATAGGTAGTCAAATCCTTCTCTCAATTACATTGGCAAAGAAGCAGAGTTATTCAGTCAGGTTCTGCAGGTAAGTCACAGATGGAGCGAGTTCAGATTTAATTTCCAGAGAGTGACATGTACAATATACCATTCCTGACCTGCAACATTTGTAGAAGTATTGATCAGATTAAACTACTGGACTGGAAATAAGAGAAGATTTTGAAGGGAGATACATGTGTGCACACACATATAAATATGAAGTTACATAAAAATATATAACTTTACAGTTAAAATACTGTATTATATAAATGGACAGCATTTCCTCAGCAAATAGCAACATACCTCAATGTAACTGTTCTGACGTTTAGTTAACTTGGAACATACAGTTTATATGAAAGAAATCTTGTGGATCACTTCTCCAACCCACCCAAATGTGGACTGCTGTGATTCCTACATATTCCTCACCACCTGGCCTGCAAATGTAGCATCTGTTTATACACCAAATAAACAAAGCAAGGAGCCCCTTGAGTTGATGGAAGAAAACTTGTTCTAGTACAGAAGAAAGCCCAGAAGGATGAATCTGTTTGGGAAGGCAGGGAGAGTAAGATCAATAGATACATATATAGATCCCATAACCAGACTTGCAAAAATAAATAAAAAATAACTTTATATGAGCTTCTTGTCTGAGTTTGCTGTCAACTGTTCTGTGGAAGAGCCAATAAAATTTTGATAATTTATTAAAGCTTAGGGTTTAATAAAGAATTTTCTCTCTCTTCATCTATCTGCACCATTAATCTAGCCTTTCCTCTCCTGTCAGATCTCCTAAGAGGTCATAATCTTCTAGTTGTAACATCAGTGTCTGTTGCTGTGGGGAATGGCTGGCAATATCACTAATACAGGATTATGGTCAGCATGTTGTATATGTGCCAATGCAAGCACACAGATGTGGAGAATGATTCTGAGCTGCATCTAAATGCTTACTTCTATTCAAGCTCCCCACTGGAATATCAGACCACACAGGGCTGTGGAGCAGCTCTGCAGGGAGACGGTGCTCCCCCCCAGGACTAGCCATCCCACCAGCACCAATTCCACACAGGCAGCTGAAATCCTGCATGGTTTATCCATCCAACCTATTTTCAGAAGTAAGTTTGGGAAGCTGCACTGGCTGTCCTTGTTGCAAGACCTCCTAAGGGTCTGTTCCAAGTCTCTGCCTGGCCTCTCTTCATCATTGTTCTTATTTTTCTATCCGATATCTGCATACCTGAAAACAGATGGATTCTGTGAAAGCCACTCCTTCCTTATTTAACAGACTATGTCCATAGTTTTACTGACACCTTTATAGACATCAAAAGGGAACAGAACAGAGAAGTTTTCTGATAGAGAACAAGACCCACTGAGTTCAGTATCAAAAACTGAACAGTTTAGCCTGGCAGATCTAGCCTGAAGATTTTGCATAAAACCAGGGTAAACTTTAGCAACATCCAGAGTTTCTTCATCACACAAATGCTAAGGGAAACTCTGCAGCTTAAACCTTCCAAATGCATTGCATCTCTGACACGAACACAGCACCTACATCTGAAACAGAAGCTGTTTGAATTGAAACCATCCTGCCACGTAAAAACCCATAAAAATGTGACAAGTTTCACTATGGGATCTCAGACAAATAGAAAAAGCACATTCCAGTTTTAGAAGTACAAATAGCGCATCAATGTCCTAAAACTAAAGTGCACTTCCAAAAATCATGCACTGTTCAACCTTGAATAGACCCTGTTATTCCCATTGCAATTCTCTCTCCACTTCCAATAGCTTTTATTTTTTTTTAAATGTAATTTTAGGCATAACAAGAATCATCCCAAAAAGAAATTTCCTGCTCCTGTCTGCAGTCCTTCAAGGAATATTCTCCTTGCCAGGTATTCATTTATACAGTTGGTTATGAATGAGTAATGATAGTAACACAAGATACATTTGGGACACTATGAACCAAATCTTCATTAAGTGGAGAAACAGAAGTAGGCACAATGAAGAGCAAATTCCTGCACACTCTGCAGTTCAGAATGGCTTCACAATCTATGCTCCGAGATGCTGTCTTTTTGTTTGTTACTGTAAACCTTTCCAACATAATGAATAATTAAAAGCAGCTAGATTACATGGTATATCACATTAATGACCAGAAAACAGGGATTTATATCATCTGCCCATTTCTCTCTTTTTATTACCTATAGCATTGCTGACCCCAGTTGCCTCTTGAGTGTTACTCCCATTTAACCTACTCTCTACATCTTGGAGCCAAAAGGAGTAACGACACATAGCTTAAAACAGAAGTCATCAGCAATGCCAGCAGTGTTCTCCAGTTAGGGACTGCAGCAATACCACTTTGTAACTGCACCTTCCCCAATAGCTACACAGAGTCTGAAAAGGGTATTTCTCAGGTTTTTCACAACAGCTTGCTCCTTGGCATAGACCAAGCATGGGAAAACTTAATCCCAAAGATAACACATCTCACTAATTTGTGGAAGTGTGGTAAAAACAAAAACGTGATTTGCAACCCCCCATGTCAGCAACATTCATTACAATCTATCTTCGTTTCTGAAGATGCTCACCAAAGAACAGCATCAGTACTCACAGAGTTGCCAGAGAAGAGAGGACAAAAAATAAAAGAGTGGAGAGAGGTTCAGTGGTAGGCCATATCTGAACTTAATTTGCTGTGGAGTCGTATGCATAGTATCCATAGTAAAGTATGTGAAGTAAAGTAAAGAATTCAGCCTAAAGTCAATTAAGCCCCCAATTAGTTTGTGTAGTATCCAGGTATGATGCTCATGAGAGGAATATGTTCTTGAGAAAAGAATTAGAAAGATATTAGCTCAAAAACCATTTACAGGAAATAACATTTCTCTTCTCTGTAAAAGATTTTATCTTGTTTCTAGCACATGGCAGCCTTTCCTTGAAAGCCCCTTCCCCATTTTCTCAGGCTATATACCAAGAAAAGCCAAAGATATCACAGATTGTAATTTCAACTATTTACAGCATAGCCAATCGCATGAAAAATACATGTGTATCCTGCACATCTGCCACCATCCTGCAGGCAAAAGAGAGAAAAAAAAAAAAAGGATCCAAGATATGCAACAAGATTTCCAGTGTGTGAGTTGCAGTGATGTATTTGCAACACAGCATCACGGCTATAAGCAGCCCTACAGGGGCACAAGCAGATGGCTTGATATTATTCTCCAGACCTTGGATTGCCAAGTGTTAATAGGGTTGTAAATCACTGCTGTAAAAAAAAAAAAACAACCAACAACCAAGAGACTGGAAGTGTGTGTGCTTTATTTCTCTATCAGAATGTGCATGGTATATTTATATTGCTACCCATTGTACAAATATTTTCTTTTTCAAGAAGTTCTTCACCTAATGTTTCGGCTCCACAACTGGCCAGCCTCCAGCAGTCCTGAGTAGTTAGAAATATAAGCCACGCTTCAGAAGGAAGAAACTAGAGATGGATTCAAATTCTGTAAATGTTGAATGAATTTGTTCAAGATCACCTCAACTCTCAAACTATCACAATCCTTTGAAATACCCTCCTATGAAATACAGTAGAGGAAATGTTACTCTCTGCTTCTCAGAATAATGAAATCTATTCCTAACCCCTAAAATATTCATTGCTTATACAACAGTCCAGGCTATAACTAACTCCAGACTCCCATCACTGCCAAACAGTGCTCTGCAAGCTTGTCTTTGCCTGCTCCAAAGGCCACTGAAGCCAGTAAAACACTATGTGTTGAGACCAACAGCTGTGGGTCAGGATTTGTACATTCCAGAGAAGCTGTACCCAAACTCAGATCTGGTATTTTACTTCAATTTTTCCCTAGATTAATTCAGACCACCGAATGCGAGAGGCTTTACATAATATTGCTGTTAATTTGAGGTGGGGGGAAGAGGGGTGGGAGAGAGGGGTGGCCCAGTACTGAATAATTATGCTTAAGTACCCTACTAAAAGATGAATTATTCCATCTCTATCTTGTTATAAAGAGGGTAGAATGCAAAAGGACTGATTTCTGTAGGTGCTGCTGGCAATATTTCAGAATAGGAAATTTGAAACTACAGAAATAATTTTTTTCCTGAGTAGGTTATGGAATAAGAGTTAATATGATGATGAAATATTCTAATACATGGAACAACAAAGAACGTAAAAAGAGTCATTAATCACAAACTAAGCAAACTGTTGAAGTGGCAAGGGGAGATACACAGCTCTACACAGCTAGAAAGATGACAATATTATTTAACACAGGGAAAATGAGACTAATTCAGAGTTCCTGTAACTGTTGATAAAGATGTCCCAAAGATATATTCCCTTTCTTCTTTATTCCCGCTTCCTTGCTAAGTGGTATAAATGTCACCTTTACTTCCTTCTCTGTCTACACAAGGTCAGGGAGCTTTACACCCTTCTTCCTGGGATGGCTCCAAAATATGCCTGTTCAGCACACTGCCACACAGAGGCTATCGATCTCTGCAGTTGTACTAAAGTCAAAGAGCCAGCAGAAATCCCATTGTTGCAAGAAGGAACTATGGGCTGATGATAGCCCTCTAGAAAAGAGTTAGGTGATGAAGACTGCTCAACTAGAGGAACATAAGCAGGAAAAATATCTCAAAGTGTGACTATGGAAGGGGTTTAGAGAATCATTCATTAGAAGAATTTTGGGAAAGAATGATGCAAAACAAAAATGCATACTGTTTTAGTGGTGACCAAATTCAAAGGAAAGTGGCCAATAGGCAACACTGTCAATATCCAACTTGTTTCCAGGTTAGCTCAACAAAGGATGAGAATGCCTTTATTTCAGCATGGGTATTTTAACAAGTTTTAAGCATAAGCACCTCAAAAAGTGCCCGAATGCCTCCAAAGAACAGAAAATGCGAATGCTATAAAGTCAAACAACAAGCTTCTAATAGCCAGTACTTAAATCTGTTTCTTAATCACTCCTTATTACCAAATTGGTTTTGGGAAGTCTAACAACTTAGAATCACCAAGATATAAAATAGTAGCCTTGAATGAAAGATGTTGGAAGATATTCTTTGCCATTAAATCTATAAGTGGACTCAAAATTTAGCCTAGTTTTTAATTCTCACTAATAAGCCAAACAAGACAAAGTATTCTTGCAGATAAAATAGTTTTATTAACGACCGACACAGACACCAAAACCTCCAGTCAGTACTTAGCTACTTCATTAGCACATTCAGCTTTGGAGTTAGGAACAATTGTTTAATTGAATTTTACCTAGCTTAGTCCTTGTCTTTTTCAGAAAATTTAACAATTAAATGATTAATCAAAATTAAATGCATTTATACTATTGTATTATAAACTCAGAGTAAAAATGAGCAGATCCCTGCAGAAAAAAAAATGTAAGAATCACTGACATCTGGAATCACAAGCAGCATGTTTCACTGAAATCATTGTAAGCATCTGGGAAATTATCCAATGAATCAATAAGTAAACAGATGGATAATCTTCCTAATAAAACATCCTGGGCCTCTATAACAAAAGAGCACCCTGATTTTCTGCTTAATAAACAAAGGGAGCAGGCAAAATGTAAGAGCTGTAGGTAAGGATAAGGGTAAGTTTAGATTAGGAAAGGGAAATTTAGATTTTTCTCATTGTCACAACAAAAAGACAGCTCACATCAGGCTTATTCCTTGTGTTCTTGCATGGATGTCATTGTGATATTAAACAATAGCCAAGTGTATCACATTGCACTTGGAATTTGGCCTACCCAATTGCATTAAAATTCTGATTCAGAACATTTAAGATTAGATTTATAACCCATCCTAAACTGACCACAGAAACCCTGTCAAAGTAAAACCAGAGACTTTGATACAGCTCTACTAATAAGAGCACAAGAGCCCTAGTAGTTCTGTGTCAGATAAACATGAAATTTTTCAGCAGCAGAAAACAGAATGAGCAGGCACATCTGTGCTTGCCTGAGCAGACAGGCAGGCACATCTACAAAGACACAAATCTACCCTTGTGCCAGCAGCCACCGCTCTGTCTTCCTGTGGAAGCTACACCCACATATGCTGATTTGCTCTATAGATACTTTTAGAATCAGATCAACCCGTGCAAATCCAGAGAACCCTACTAAAACCCAGTGCCAGTTTGCAGCAGAGGAGAATCTGAATCTTGCTGTACCTTTGGAGCTTGTCTGACTGAAAGGTTTTACGAGGGAGGGAATTCCTTTTCTTTCAGCTTATTTAAATGACCTGTAGTTACTATGGTTACTCTTAAGGCATTTGAAATCTGCCTGCATGATGCAATTGGTGAAATGACAAGGCACAAAAATTGATATTCCTGTGACACAGGCTATGCACCCAGGACTGAAAACCAAAGGTTGTAAATAGCTGATGCTTAGGATCTCATATTTAGCCCATTGGCTCCACCTCAAACACTTTCAGTGCTATCAAATTAGCATTTCCACTGTAGCTCTCTGGTGACGTGGGGCACAAGTGCTTTTGTTTCAACAAAGCCCACTGTGTTAAGTTCACTCCAGTGAGGCTTTAAGACAATAGAGAAATGTCATTCAAAGAGCAGGAAACAATGAGCTATTATCGCTTTCATTTATCTAGCCTATCTATTAGACAGAGAGCAAGAAAATCTTGTTTCTTTAACAAATTATATCATAAACTGCAAAAGAGGCTGCAAACACTCTCCCTTCTCATCCTGCTGTGGCTGCATTGGCTGAATGTTAAGGACACTTTGAGTGTTTGCGCTTGCCCACTTTCCCCCATATGCCATGTCAAAATACAGCAACCAACACTGTAAGAAAATCCATGTTAAGCTGTAATGAGTTAATGAATAGAATATGGGAACAGAGGCAGCCACTCATCTCTCTCCAGCACAGCTCTTTATACAAACACCAGTGTAGACATATTCAGCCCAATAAAATCTGTTATTTCATTAATATAGAAAATGCTGGTGTAATATTATTTTTTTTTCATTTGCATTTTAATTCACTACCCTGCCCCAGGCTGACTACTCAATAACTTACCATTTCTTCTTCATCCTTAGCCTGGTACCATCTGTGACAACAAAACAAGGAAAAGGGTGGAGGGAGAAGGAAATGTTTGTTAAATAAAATCTAAATGATGGAATCAGATAGATGTTTTCCATTATGAAAAGGAACTGACGTGTTATTGTTCCAAACTACAAGCTTGTAATACTGATTTCAATAAACAGAAACCAAATGGGAAAAAAAGACAACCCTGCTTCTTTTACTCAGCAACTAAGAACTAGGTTGAGGTTGCCCATCTTTTGCCCTGCAGCAGAGGCTGACAGGATGACACCTCCAGTAAGTCAGGGAATTGCCATTTCAGGCCCTGATCCTGCATCACTGAGGCCGCTGAAAGCCAGGCCACTGACTTCACAGGTCTCAGGATCAAGCCTTTAGGTGCCAGCACAGTTGCTGCATACCACAGAAGAAATATCAACCGAAGGTTTCTGGCAGTCAGGGACACTGAAGTTCAGGGTTAAAAGCTGCTCACTCAGCCTTATAAAGCTTCCACCTTTGATATCACCTCTCAAGAGCTCTGTCGTGTGTTAGCGCTTGCAAATAAATTTGTGATCAATAAGGTATCCATTGTCCCCTCAAACATAAATCAAAATTTTAGAACCAAACTGAAGATCTTTGAACGGACTCTCGAAAGACATAGAATTCAATGTTAAGTTGCACGTAAATAAAAATCATGTCATCTCCAGGATTCACAAGCTGCACTCCTTTCGACTCATCATCACCAGTACCTGTTCCTTAGTTCATCAAACACCTTTTTAGTCTGATACTTTCAGCTTTAACAGCTGTTTCTTGCTAAACCTACTTTAGTTACCCCCTCTAAAATGATCTACTTATGTCAGCATTGTTTTAGAGCTTTGTTTGTAAAAACGCTTTCTAGACCACTGTGCTTGCAGGACTGGAGGCACCTATTCCTTTTTTACAGCAAGGCCGGAATCCACGCATAAAAGCCTTCTGCTTCACCAGTATCTGCACTGCCAAGAGACACTTGTACTACTTGGTTGTACTACTATGTGCAGCTGCATACAATGGAAAGTAAAATGCACTCCAGTAAAGCCTTTGGACTGCAGATTTGGGATGTAACAACATTCTGAACTAGGCAGTAAAGCATCAACCATATACTTAGCCACTTCTCCCACTCCTAATGGTTAGCAAGGCCCCAAACCCTTTGCATGCTTAATGTAGGGATCATCATATCTAAATATGCAGGTCATGTAAACGCAGGAAGGAGGGCTAAGTGAAGGAGACCTAAACACTTCAAGCTTTTGCATAGCATGCTGTATTGTTAAGCAGCAGGAGAAGTATGAATACCCTGGATGTACAGCAGCTGTTTGTGTTTCAGCAGGCAGAAGATGGTTGGCTAGGCTACAGAATAAGCAGCAGGAATCCTTGCTTTGCCAGTCCAGTCTTACCTTACAGAAAAGGAGATGAAGAGAAACTCTCTCCAGGTTACTGCAACATGAAGACTGCACTCAGCACTTTAGAGCCTGAGTGATTCTACTCTTGGGGGCAGCTGGCCAAATGACAGTCCAGAAAGATAAAGAAATGTTCAGGGAAATCATCCCAGAATGAAATCCTGTTTCTAATTAAAAAAAAAAAAATTAATAACGGTATATTAAAAAACTGTTAACTCACTCTCCTGCACAAACAGCCTCACTGTGATTCACTGCATTTGTATTTCCTCTGGCTTGCAGGGGTTGAGGTCATTCCTTGGTGCAAAAACAGGAACTGTACTACCCAAAGGACCTGGCAAACCACCGTCGTAAAGACAAGTATCTTTGATCACACAAGCTTTAGCTACATCATAATCCTGCATGCATTCTAGTCTACAAATGTTGCCATCCAGTCCCACAGGCTCTTCCTCAAAACTGTTCTGTTAGAGCATCAGGAAAAACAGGGGGGGGGGGGGGGGGAA
>JAOXNO010000041.1:50182215-50234321 GCA_028565335.1 Limnodromus scolopaceus | reverse complement strand
CCCCCCAAGAGACAGAAAAATTCCTGTTAAAAATATACTCTGGAATGCCATTTCAGGAGCTATCAAACAGCAGAATTAATAGAGGCTTGATTTAGAGGAGATATTTCCAAAGGATTAGAGTAAAAATTTCCACCTTTTCTAAGAAGTATTTGGTAATTTGAGAACTAAAGGTGCTACTTTTGCAGCCCAGACCAGCAGTATCACTGTTACACTTTAGCTTCTATGTTTCCTTCACAGCAGTTTTATGACTGGGGCTCCAGGATACAATGGAAAGGCCACAGCAGTCACTGAAAAAAACTGAATGCAATCATACAAGGTGCTGGAAATTAAATGACTAATCAGTCATCAAGCAGAATGCTTCAGAGGGGTTTGTACCAGTGAACCCGAATAGTGATGCTGCCAATCTGTATGTATACTGTTATTTTATATCTGTATACATTGCTCAACCTGTAAGAAGAGCAGATAACCTATCATATCAGATGTATTTCTGATGAAACATTAAAAAAAACCCCACAGTCGTACACCACTGGAGTCACAAGAATGGGAGAATAAAATAGTTCTGTGTTCCACTTGCTTCTTTCCCTATAGTTATTTTTAAAATTAAAGTAATATTTTTCCCCACAGGCTAGGGACTTTCATCTCACGTTCTGCAAATATGTTGCTTATGTGCTTCTCAGATTCACTCTGGCAAAACTCAAAACAAGAGTGCAAAGGACACTGACCCACTAAAAGGCAGGGTGTGGATGTAGTAGGGAACTGGCAAATCCACCCAATCAAAAATTCAAGATTTTGACAATTCTATCCCTTATCCCAATCTGTACAAGGGCCTCATCCAAAATACAGTTACACTATGAGCATTTGCTTAATTTCAATATCTCAATTAATTAACAAGTTTCTCATGGAGGTAGGACATAATGTAAAGACAGGGTATTAAGTATGCTTCCATAGTAAAACTCGCCCACTCTTAGATGACATCAGGAACCTGAATTTGGAACAGTCTACTGCAGCAGTTCTAGAAAGAGACTGAAAGAAACAGTTATTTTCATCCCTTTCTCAGAAAGCCTTACAGTTAACTAAAATGCCTCTGGACTAATACCTGTATCATAGGTATAGACTGTAATGGACATACATTTACATAATATATGTTAAAAAGATATCCATTGACTTATTTATAATTACATGAACGCCCTAATATTACACCACAGGTGCAGAAGAAATGACCACGCACACAGAACCAAAGACTATGGAAATACAATAATTACAAATGAGAATCAGAGTATCGCTTAACATTTCATCTTTTCTTATGATCCAGAATAAAAGGGATCAAACTATATCCCTCCACATACGCATGTATAGGTGCATGCAGACACTTTTTCTTGCCTGTCAATAATAGAGCGATATGTCTCAAGAAGGGCCCCTCAGTACCCTGACAGCTTTGGCAGCCACTGTCATTACAGCTTATCAGAAAGAGGACATAGCATGATACCAGTATGTTAAAATCTCTTCCCCACTTCTGCCCTTTCCTTGACATTTCTTATCGTTTGCTTCCAACACTCCTTTACATCGTAAGATTATCATTGACACACATCATTTCCGAGTAAAACTTATAACAAATTAAAAACCTTGCTCTCTTCTGTCATCTATTAATTCAGAGATGCCCGAGGCTCATAAAAGAACAAAATCCACTAAAGGTCACATCCGTTGTCCAAAGAAGTCAAAACTATATTTCTAGCGAATTAAAATCTGATGAGTCTGGATGAAACCCTAAAATTATAATAAGAAGCCTATTTCATTAAAATACCACTTAAGAAGAACATTACCCACTTCCAGGATTAATTTGCAAGTTCTTTATTTTAAAAGAAACTTTATGGTACCACTAGTTTTGCTAGGAAGTCAGATGGTCCCTTTGAGAGATTTAGCCTTCAATCTTACTCAAGGGTGAAGCTGCAATGACAGAAGCTACCAAGAAACCACAAGCTGGGTAGATTTGTGTTTATAGAAGTTAGAAAAGTACTAACAAGGGAAACAGGTTCAAAGCAGAGCTTTTCTGGCTTTGGTTTTAAGTCTTGTTTGATCAGAATTTATCTTGTATTTCCCCCTTAATTCTACCCCTAGTCCTGTCTTTTTTTTGGGTGAATGTAAATGAAGATCTACAGAAGATCCGTATTTGAGGGCGCATGCATACCTTTTGTGAAAACAAATAATCAAGCCACCAAACCTAATTGATTTTGGGCCAGTTACTATCTTATGTCCACAGCAAATCAAGCTATATCTGAGTTGGAATAAGAATCACTGTCTGCATCACCCAGAGGTTGTTCTGATGACACCAGTTCTACCTCGTTTCCAGCAGGGTTAGCTACCAACTTTTGAGTCCAAGCCTGAAAATAAAGAATTTCTGACTTTTTAAGGACATGCATAATGCACATTAACATACCTGAAATGTAGGCACAGATACCAAGCTGTTATCCCAGAAAAGAAAGCAGCACTCAGATGTTGACAAGGAGTAGCTGGGAAAGGTGAGAGCAGCATCATCTACATCACACATCTCAACTGCACAATGATCCATGAATTAATTACAAGACAGTACTAACAAATTATCCTGAAAGTTTGACTCTTAGTTTATGTGTTACTTTAGGAATTTTAAAACCTATTTTGAGAAATTACTGGTCCTCTCCACTAGAAGATGCTTTAACAAAAAATTCTGAAGAATGTTCTGACTTACTCTATTGTCCCAAAACAATTAGTTTGGTTGGGGATTGGTTTGGGGTTTTCTGTGGTTTTTTACACAACTTGTTTTTCATTTCAGGCCAAATCATGTCCCCAGAGTGCTGCTTATTCTTCATTTCCCTTCCAAAAACTTCAGTTTACAGAGCTGTTCCAACATACAACTCTGTCAGACCTCTGTCTCCTCAAATGAAAAACAAATCATTTAACTGAACTTGGTGCCAATTTGGGTGGTGGCAGCCTTTTAGCACGTGAATAGTCCTTGAAAGGACCAGAATACAAGTGGAGACCAGGATCTTGATGCTTTCTTTATAGTTACATGCAGAGTTAAATGTACATTGATAGACTCTGTGTGGCGTAGAAAGATATGGTAAAGCTAACATGAACTTTCATGTGTTCAAATGAACAGCATTTGATGGGGTCACTGGGTCAGGATTCCCAAGACTCAACATCATGCCATCTCTAGAACTCCTCTTCTGCATCATTCAAGTATGAGGTGGGAGGGAGGCTTTGGAGCAACGAATGCAATCGGAGCAGGGAGGTGTATTTCTACTCTATACTGAAGCAAAAGAAAAAAAAACAAGCTTTGGAGATTCCCAGTTCCCAAAGGACTTTAATGTATATTAAACACCTTCAATAAAATAGGAAACAGCCTGGATACAATGTAACAATAAGATGTTACTTCAGGTCTCACAACATAGTCTTCTTGCTATACAGTCTTCGTAAATTACAGTGATATTCTCAGGACAGGATGAAGCCTTCATCTCTTACCAGTAAGGAGTCCCAAAATCTGCAAGACTGCCAGCCTCTTCAGCTAAGGCATTTTTTCACTATTGTGACTAAAAATTCAAACTGGGTTCAATGACAATACTGTAAGTCAAAATTCTTAACATTTTTATCCAAGTCTTCTAATTTACAATGCCACTAACTTTCCTCTTCGCCATGAACTTCTTTTATGCTTTGTTTACTGTGATCAATGGGAAATAAATGGACATTCAACTAAGAACTCTCTGGATGCATGAAGTCATGAACCAAAAAAAAAAAGTGCAAAACCAAAATTATGCACATTAAATTAAATTGGTTCTCTTAAACTGGTCCTAGGGATTTTTACCCATCTTACACAAAATTCTCTCAGACAGAAAGAACAGCCTTCAACTCTGACAACGGGACCCATTTGCTCCAACAATGAACAAACTAAGATGCGTTGGCAGACTAAGGTAGGAGAAACTCATAGTGACTTGCTCATTTGCTATAAATCTCAAATATACTTGGGGATCAAGTTCCACCGACATTTTATTTGACAGAGACGATCCAGTAAGAAAAAGATCTACTTTCTAGTCCTCGTATGATACTAAAGCCAGTCTGGCACACAGACACTTCAGTGATGAACTCCCTGGTAAAATAATTGTAGGATCTGGGCATTAAAACACTATGCTGATATGCAGAAATCCGGAGTTCAACTCACAGCTATGCCACAGACTTCCTCAGCAAGTCTGAGATGTCATTTAATCCCTTTGTGATAAACATATTCAATTAAGTTTATTTTTATTTTCTTTATAATCTGTTCAGAATAAAAACATTTATGCACTTACTAAATCTAGCAAAATAGGGCTCGAAACACATTTCAATCCCCACAGCGCCACTGCGGTACTGAGTTCTGGCAACAATTCTTTGCCATGGAAAGTCAGCTGGGAAAGGAAGCTGTGGCTAGAACATATGTCTGAAGGTGTCCTTCTACAAAATCTGTTAAAAACTGGCTGCCATATCAGTAAGAGGGGGATCTTTCAGTTCAGCTGAACAATTCCCTGAATACAATCCATCCCTGCAGCCAAAAAGGTAAAATCCACAATGCCAGCACCATGTACCTAGTGTAATTCACTAAGTGCTGCTAGAACAGAAGTTCTGTAAGGCCTGGAGTTCCTCATGCGATACACCAGTCATCAAGCCAGAAGACGACAAACCAATAAGCAGTAAGAAATGCACAAAATTTCAACCAGCCATCCAAAAAGCATTGTTTCCTCCCTGGCACACCACAGTGCAGAACATTACAGCATGAGAAGATATTAATGCTCCAAAACCACTGTAAAGGCAAAACAAAGAGAATCCTAATGCTTTGATTCTGCATAAGCTTGGTTCCAATGACAAGACCTGTATTAATGAAATGCCTTTGATATTCACATAGACATCACACTCATTTCCACAAGGACAGCTCTTTTCCAGAGATGTTAAGCAGCTGGCTGATCGCAAAACAAGTAGGACTATAAGAAACAGAAGTGATGAAGTCAAGTCTCCTACAGGTTTGTGAACCAGTTGGTTTCCAACAAGGTACCAACCTGTAAAATTTCCTTTTAGTTACAATTTTCAAAACAGCATTTTCACTTGTAGTCTCTCATGCCTAGTAAAGGTTATACCTGTGGTGGTGTTTTCTCAGCAGAGCACTAAGGGGCACCCCCTCTCCTGTACTGTGGAGGCTGTTACTTTTCTTGTTAAATTTGGATGAAACTGGCCAACAGGACCACAGCTGGAAGGGGAAAAAGATGGATGATGCCAAGGATGATAAAACTGTTCACGATCCCGTAGGCCTTGATCTCTCATGAAGCTAGGTTTAAGATGCCATGAAGTAAACTTGTAGAATTTTTAGCACAGTAATCTTAACCTTTTTCATAAAGCCTCCAAGGTTCCCAAAGATGGTTCAATAAATCAAGAGACATATACAAAGTAAAAGTGGAAAATGAACAACAGGGAGAGATGATGGAAAAGGCGAAACTTCTATATAAGCACAGAATTAGTACTCTGTACTGTTTCTGCCTCAGTGTGTTAACCTTTCTCTCTCTGCCCTCCACTTCCCTTTAGTTACTCACCATGAAATAAGTCTTTTAATTGCTATGTAACTAAAGCCATCTTTCTGGCAGATTGACTGAGAAGGCCAAGCTGGTGTCTAGGGACTACAGGCCCTTTGGTGACAGTTTTAATTCTGGTCAGAGTAGAGAAGTCAATAAATCATTCTTGCAGAAGTTGTTACTGACCCTGAGCAAGCCCTGGGAGGAGAGATGCAATCTCTATTTACTAGGAAATAAAGATTTGTTAATTTTTATTTTTATCTTTTCTTTTTTAAGTTTCAGATACAGAACAAGGAAATAAAGGGGGGGAAAAAAGAAAAAAACAACAAACAAGATAATTTCAAGAAAGGCAGGAAGTGCAAAGCCCAGTCTTCAGTGACCAAGTGGAGGAGAAAATTTAAGTTCTCTTGCTTGACTCACCTGGAGCAGAGCTGCATTGCCAGTATGTCAGGATACTGACCCAAACCTCAATAAGGCAGTAATATACAGCCCGTCTTCTTGCATAGTCTTTGTGGGTTTTGTTTTTTCTCAATGAGTTTCAATCGCTCAAATTATATTTTTCTTTTTCCAGATTTAGACAATTTTTTTCTTTAGAGGGTCTGAAAGTATTTTTAGGTAATTAGGTATGTCATTGTTATTTTAACGGAAACGTGCTGATTAGGAGTAGGTAAAGCATCCTCTTCAAGAGTGCAAATAAATACTAGTTCATCACAAGATTCTCCTCCCCAGTTCTCTCAGTGGTCTTTGGTGACATCGGCTGTTACACATCCAGTCTGCTCTATATCCACATTTACAATGTGGAACTTCATCCTCTGTGAGACTGTACTTGTTACTGATGAAACGTGTAAGTTTCCAACTTCATTTTCTATTTTGTAATGATGTTTTAAAGTGATGCTTTCCATCAAAACAGCGAATTTGTTTGGAACCCCTAAGATGTCAGAAAAGCAGGAAATGAAGGATTAATGACCACACAGTTTTTAAGACGACGCTGAAGAAAATTTAACCCTGTCCTTTCTACATTTGTTACACTTTCCCTTTTTTGCACTCAGGAGGCTGAAAACGCACACCACAATATAAGCATTTGTTTCATCCACACGTGCTACACAAATCTGAAGTTAATGGTCTTCAGGCAAAAACAAGTAATTACAAGACTGAAAACCCTCAGCACCTTTCATGACAGCATTATTTGACAAGCAGCAGCTAGCAATTGCCTTCTACAGGCAATTCTGCCTTATTGGGCATACACAATGTACCTGTATAAAATGCTATAGGACAGTACATCTGTACAATTAAGTTGCAGGTATTCCAGTTTTTGGGGCATGGATAAAACATGCTTTTCATCAGCAGGTTGCATCGTACAAGTTTCCAATGCCAAGCAAAGTATTTCCAAGCTGCAATCATCTTAACACCATAACCACAAGACTCCTTCAAAAATACCAGTGAGTGGACAAGCAATATTTTGTCACACATGTAAAATCTAATGTGTTCTGATATTGTTTCATACTCACACAGCATTCATTTTAGATGGTAGTCTCTAACCTTCTCTTTGACCAATATGAATTTTAGCACTGGCTTCACTAGAAACAGAAAAAAGCCATCTATGAACAAAGATCCAAAATGACCTTTGTATGATGTAAAAGGAAAAACTGAAGTTAGGAGGATTCTCAGCACACAAGAGTTAGCTACAAAGGACAAATGCAGCAGCTAACAGCAGTTATTGCTGTAATCCTGCATTCTTTTACCTGAGAGAAAGATTACTTCTCCACTGCACTTGGCATATCTAAAAAAATTACAATGCTGTGTCCGAGTCACAGCAGAGGTAAAGAAAACAAACCCAGCACATACATGCTTTATTATTGCTTCACTTCATCATTGACTAGAACACAAGAAAATCAATAAGAATCCTATACAAACACATCCACCATAATAAAATATGTGGCTTACATATATCAAATGCTAAAAAGTGGGCCTGCATGCTCAGTGGAGAAAATCACTTCATAAAACAATCCCACGAGAGTACTAAAAACCAAAAATGTCTAAGGAAGGGATAAAACCAAATGATATATCCACAGGATAAAGAGATAGCAATAAGAACTCTTCATCAATACACTGGACTTGACAAGCCAATGTTTTTATCCATTATTCTAAGTCTTAATTAACTTCACACCTCCAAAGAGCCATATGCATTTTTGTCTATGCTGGAATCAGGGGACTGAAGTAACTAGTGCCTACTTATGTCACAGAATCACAGAATCACCTAGGTTGGAAGGGACCTTTTAAGACCATCTAGTCCAACCAATGGAAAAAAACCCAACCAACCAAACAAAAAAAACACAAAAAACCACAAAACAAAAGAAAACCACCACCTAAAACAACACCAACCCAACACTAATCCATATCCCCGAGCACCATGTCAACCCGACTCTTGAATATCTCCAGGGATGGTGCCTCAACGTCCCCTAGTCCCTTTGATTCCTTACAGAAACAACCCATGTTAAACAGAAATAACTGCCTATTTGGCTCTTGATTGTCTCCTCTATAAGGAAAGGGAGCATACTGCATCATAGTTCCTGCTTGAAGAATTGTCTTGGGAAGCGCAGCTGCCTGGAGCTGGAAATCTTTCAAAAACCTCCATCTTATTTTAAAGTCCTTCTAGTCTCCAATCCTTTATTTAAGACATGCAAACAACTCAGGTTGTCTTAAAAATTAGGGTTCATTCCATGTATTTTCTTAACCTGAGAGTTTGCCACAACGGTTGTCGGTTATTCTGATTTGCCACACTAGCAATGATTTGCTCATTGCCCTCTATAACACAAATTTCAGTTCACCTGAAGAAGGCATTTCTCTGTTATTTGAAGACAGATTTTTGACAGTGTTTTTCTGTGTTAAAGTTTAATATTCTAGCCCAGGATCTGTCTCAAGTGGTTATCTGTAATCTCCTCCAGATTTAGCTTCTACTGACCTCCAGTAAGCAAGTCAAAATCCTAAAAAAGAACGGCATCAATTTGAAAAACACATTACCCCAGCAAAGTTAAAAATATATTTCTACAATTTCCAAGCTTATTGACCAGGAGAGAGTAAATAAGATATTCTGATTGTGATTTTAAAATTTCTTGTATTGTTTTCTCTTTTGTTCTTCAGTTCATCTGCCTGGCACATTTAGCAACTTTTTCTGTGTAGCCAACTACACTATTTTCTTTGGTAGTGTGTATCCTTTCCTAGGCATCAGAAAATAACTTAGCAAAAAAAAATCCTACCAGCATAACTGAGACAGAAGACATTTCAGCAAGAGAGACGTAATGAAGAAAACCAAGAAATAATAGGCCTGAGAATTGTCTTGGTATTGTGGCTTATGTACCTTTCTAAAAGACCTAGCATAAAAGTGAAAAAAATTCTAATAGTAAAAAAATAAATGAAGTTCTACAGTTAAACGGCGCTTTACTATCGTATTGCTTTTCTAATCAGTTAAAACGCAAATTCAAAGTGCGAGTGCCCCTTGAATGTTCACCTATTCCAATTTCCTTGATCTTGGCTACTGCCTATTACTCCAGATGGCTTTTACAACATCCTTTTATTGAGCTTTCTTTTCACTGCTGTCCCATAAGGCCACAGAGACTTCTCAAATCAATTCTCAGTGCACGTGAATCAATTTCTGAAGCTCACCATGTCAAGGGAGCTAGAGCTCTCCTTTTTAAGACTAGAGCTGGTCATATGAGTGTCTAATACATTGCATTAAATTTCTTCTGTAATTCAGTGTCAGACTTTAAACCTAGTGCAGGCAGTAGATATAACATATGCTTGTAAAAACAGAGAGTAGGGTATAAACTTGCATTACAGGTATAATAGCACACATTTGACACAAGAGTTCCCTTCTATTGTGAAAACAACAATAGGATAGTCATGATTTCTCAGCAAGATCCTGACATTTGGGCATAACTCTTCACAAAGCACAAGCCTATGAATTACTTTTACATCACAGAAATAGGGCTTGAACTTTCAAAAATGGTATTTCAAGATAAAGAACAAAACCAACCAGTTTCTTGGATTCAGTGCTAGATTTCAAAGTCCAGAGGATTAACTAGTGTATCCAGGAAGACAACCTTGATTCTGTTGTTAAAAAGGGGGAATGAAATACAGTTTATTAACAAAATAAGTTTAGAGAACCTCACAAAGGGCTGCATCTCTGTGAGGATCTCCTATGGTCTGTACTGGGCATATTCATACGCTGTTCAGAAAAGCTGCTCTCCAAGGAAGAACCTAGCAGAGGCTATATTAGTCCCACTCTCACAATTCCCATCTCCCCGGTAAGAAGAACAAATGATGATTATTTGGTTTCCTCTTGAAAAACACTACTTTCTGAATATATAATCTGTGGATGCTCGCTCCTGAATATACTATTATTCATTCTCTACTTTTCTCAACAGAAGTCATATTTTTGCCATATTTACAATAACACTCTCAACAGATTAGAAAATGTATCATTTGTGTCTTTCCTAGAGCACTTAACTGTATGACCCAGCAGCCCTTCCCCACTTAATAACATCACAGAAACATCATTCCTATAGAAAGAAAAGGTACTCCAAAGAAAGAAAGTACTCCAAACTCATGAACAGAAACTTTAATTACACAAAAGCTTTGAAATCTCTCTCTACTCTACACAGATTTAATCTTCTTAAATGTGCTGCTCACTAATAATTTCATGTGGACAAACCAGCATTTTTTATTACTGTCATGTTATTTATAAAATAGGCTGAAGGTCCATAAACATAGAAAAAGGCTCCAGGTTTGTGCTAAAATTTTGGATACTGTTCATAAGTCACAAGTCTCAAACCAGTATTTAATTAAAAACACTTAGGAACAGAACAGAAAGACTCTGGAAAGTAGAAAAACAACGTGTTGCATTCACCTATTTCTGTTGTTTGCAGTTCAGTTTACTGCAAGTACAGTAGTTCTTCCTTTTCAAGAGCTCCAAATTCTCTTTCCTCACTAGCAAATAAATGAGCAGTTCCCAAATCTTAAGTTTTCTTTCAGCTTTTTATGTTAGGTGAATGTGTTTAGTTATACACTGGGACTTGGTATTTGTATGTACATTTAAATATTCAAGTATGTACACATATATTTATATTTATGGTCTTATCTACAAAAAAGAGAGAGAAATGGATAAAGATCTCTTATTCCTTCCTATACGTTTCTAGCACCAGGCTCAAATGCAATGAAAACTGAGCTTCTAAAAAATGGCTGGGATGAACATCAATGTAAAGTTGATGTCTGCATACCAGGGCAGACCCAGAAAAGAACTGTGACCAGAAGCAGGCCATTTTCTCCCCACTCCCCAACCCAAAAATCTTTTGCTTCTTGTTGAATGTGAGACTGAAATCCCCAGTTACCTTTTGGGGAAACTTTCCCTTTCTTTTAAAAAAGGTGATGTTAACAGCAAGTCACTCTGACCAAAGGATTCTGCTTTGGAATAAAAACAAGAGGAGCCTCTTCTAATTCTTCTCGTTCAGTAGCTCAGCTGGAGTCACATCATAATGTGTTGTAATCCCACCACAGAACAATACCAAAACAGAGAGAGAGAACCCGAAGACTCTGGACAGGTTTTGCAGATAAAACTCTGGTGCTTTATGAAATGTGTCTTAAAATGCATCTTTGAATCTATTTTAAACTAAGGCCCCATTTTAATGGTAGGAGAGACTATATTTCTCTCTCTCAAACACAGTCAAGCATAACAGTTTGCTTCTAGTTACATACAAGGGTAATTGTAAAGGTACATCGTTACATCTCTGCCACGAGCATGATCACACTTCCTAACCTTCATGTTTCCATGACTCTACTTCCCACTTCAAAAGCTCCTCAGAGTTTGTTAGCAGCCAGAGAGGCTACATTTTATATTTTATCTGTCCTCAGTTTTTGTAATTATGTTTATTTTTATAATTCTTTTTACACAAAAGTAACATTATTACCTCCCACTAAGCTTTGCATTTTACTGGGCTCTCATTAGATTAAGTCCCTTTAAGTAAGGACTCTCCTGTGCTTATATGCACAGGAGAACTTGTCATTACTCTACATGAAGGAAAGCAGTTACACTGGTTTGTCAAATGCCTCCCTAACACCCTAGGGTTGTTTTCTAAGTTACAGTAGGGAGGTAATCAATCACTGCAGAGTAAAAGGATACCTTCTTCCTCTTAAGGTGGCTTACTGACACCAGTCATTGGCTACAGCTTTCTCCTTTCTCTGTTTTGTTAAATTCCAAACCGAAACGTGGTGAGAGGATAGATAACTGCACTGAAAATGCACACAATGGAGGGTAATATATTGGAGCTGAGAGAGTCTGACAGCCCATGCAGGCAGGAAAAGAAATTAAGAGGACGCTCCTGGCCAGAAGTGACACAGATACAGTGAAGAAGAAAACCACCCATTTCTTCCCCCTTTCATTTACCAAGCAACTATTCAGCAAAGCACGCAGCCACATTACAATCTTTTTATTACCGTTAGCAACGTAAGTCTTTGAACAAACCTTAAGGCAAACTCTAGTTATCATGAAGGATTTTACTTCCATGAACAGTGTTAGCTGCCACACCGCCACCCTGCTCCTTCTATTTTTGCACTAAGAAGGGATGACGCATAAAGGAATATGTCCAGAAAAGTACATGGATTGTCCTTCCAATGGCCTGTATCACGATATCACAAATACAAGGGGACACAAACAGAAGGAAAAACAGTGGCTAAGAAGGTGACTTGAGGAAGGAGAGTCCTGTTTCTCACTCCAGGCATGCAGCACTAATTCCATTTCACAGATGCTGGCTGGCTTAACCTCAAAACTCCTAACCTCCTTCCAAACTACACATCCGTGGTTCATCTATTGGCAAGCCCAGCCTAAACTAATACACCCATCCACTTCCCTGGATCTCTCGGTTTCAATACTTACAAATACACTAAGATTTTAACTCATGCAGTCACGCAGACATTTCTGCAGGCACTAAGATGTCAGGCAGTGTCAATGTACACAGTATTGCAGTTCTATAAATATAGAAAAACAGGAGAGTCACAGCTGGAGAATGTTATACTACTCTAAAAAAAAAACATAGTTGGAGAGTTCCCAACACACCTCCTAGAATGAAGTCCTGCAACTTTCATCCATGTTCAATATACATTATGCACAAAATCCTGGAGAATTCATGCTTAAGCACCACACACACCAAGGATCCCAGAATCAGGCAGATTGTAGCAGGTAGCAGCTTCCTTTTTTCACAATCAAATACAGTCTCAGGAGTTTTAAAAGAAGCAACCACAGCATGGACAGAGATCTGTTTGTATGCAAAAAAAAGTATACAGAGAGATAAAAATATGCAATCCCAATCAATGGTTACTGCAGATCTACAGAATTATTTCTGAACATTTCAGTGAGCAAATATATCATTCAAAGGAACATAGGCATAACAAAATTTCGCTGAAGGGCAGCCCCAAGATGCATGTCTTGCTGTGGACTTGTAAGCACACAAAAATCTAATAACCTGAATGGGGCTCTGGACATAACAGCATCCTCCCACAATCAAAGTTGCATACTTCTCCTCGAAATAGAGGGTCTGGGGGAAACAACTGAAAATACACACCACAAAACTTAACTTTCATTTCCATAAGCACATTATACCTACAGTGCAATAAATGTGCTTAGTGTTTTACAAAAAATTTTATAATTTCCCTGTCTCTAGGAGCTTATGTTCCAGGTTCAATAAGGTGATAATACTTCTTAGAAATGTATAATTTACTGTAGCTATTTTAAGAAGAAGCCTTAGAAACCAAGACTACAGAACAGAACCTTGAAATGATTCAAAATATAATACCACCTCAATGCTTCTTGGCATACCTGAAGGTATTTATATACCAGTAAAAAAAAAAAAAAGTTAGCACTTCACCAAGTGTCTACAAGGTCTTTAAAAATTCAATGCTGCATAATGCAATAAGCATTTTGATTGTCACCCACAACAGAAATGTCACTGTATATGAAGCAGTACCTGACAGATATTTAATAACATAAGACATTATACCACAATTTGTTTTAGTTTGTTTGTTTATTTTTAAGGACAGATTTGACAGAAATTTGGTCACAATTATGAAACCAAAACTG
Source organism: Limnodromus scolopaceus (assembly GCA_028565335.1). NCBI lineage: Eukaryota > Metazoa > Chordata > Aves > Charadriiformes > Scolopacidae > Limnodromus > Limnodromus scolopaceus. The sequence goes on along the minus strand of JAOXNO010000041.1, from coordinate 50,220,629 downwards.
AAGGCTTTGTGCAAAAATCCACTGAAGGCTTTTGTCCACTGACACCCGTGAACAGTGGGCTTCAAAGTGAAACAATGCACCAAAAATTGTCAAATAAGAAATAGTTTAGAAGAAGGAAAAGCAGACAGGTATTGAGGACATAATCCTGGAACTCGGATATTCAAGCTAAAGGAGACATTCATGTGCTACATCCCTAAATCCATGGGACACAGCCAACCACAAATCAGCAGAGGTCTCCAGTTTACTACCAGCAGTAGTAACAACTGCAGTTTCCGCAGGTTAAATAAAAGATGGCTACAGCATCTGCTTAAAGTGATGGGAGTTCTGCAAAAGAAACATAGCTAGGATCTGTCCCAAAGTCCAACAGGAGAAGACAGTAAGCACGACAGAGGAGAGGCTGAATAAGTAAAGGCACAATGAGCACAGCAAGGGTTTGTAATCGTCTATACAGTTTGAGGAATGCCATGTGTGTGCGGGTGTTTCCTTCAAAGACGACACATAACCACAAAGCTAAAGGAAGGGAGGAGTCTAGAATAAGGTAAGGAGGGTAAAACCAGACAGGATTGAGGCAGAAACATGGAGATAAGTTTTGAGCACATCACCATTGAGCACAGGGCAGCAAACACCTTGGCCGGAACGGCAAGCTGCTCTCTGCATGGCCTCCGGCCTTTGCTGTGCCGCTTCTGCAGCTGTTAGCACCAGCTGGTGTCTCTGTCTGGTTGCTCCCTGAAGTTTCCTCCAGCCAGAGCCAGGCTGTGAGGGGAGGAGGCACAACCATGGTCCTAGTGCTACCTACATAGCCATGTCCTGGGGCTGCGAGTCCCACAAAGAGACTGGCAACGCAGTCCAGTTGTGTTTGACTCTGCCTGGAGTCTTTCATCTGGGTCCAGTCACACCATTCCCTACAGAGATATTGGCGCAACTTGAAGGATATCAATTATGGAAAATAGTATCTGCTTGAAAGGACTATTCTGCAGATACTTAAAATTAAACAAACCCTCATTTCCTTCTTTGTTCGCTATTAGGCAAGCTCTGGATAACCAGAGCTTGTCTAATAGCGAACAAAGAAAGAAATGATAAAATATTAGAAATAGGTAAATATACACATCAGTGATGCGAAGAAATTATTTACTGTAGTAAATGCAAGTATGAATGAATGTTAAGAAAAAAAAAAAAAGAATGTGGCAATGCAGACAACTATAACATCTAGGAACGAAACAGAAGCCGCAGAACAGTCTCCAGAGGAAAAGAACAAAGTTCCAATATACAAAGTTCTTATAAACAAGTGTAGGCCAAAAAAAAAAATGTTTAAATAACCAAAAGAAATGTCTCAGTATACAATATATAACAAACCCCCAGTGACAGAGTGTTGCCCCGATAACCTCAGGCACCTTTTTTAACACCTATTTGCTGATTGTAATTTGATTGAAAATAAGAGCATTGCAAACTACACAAATGCAACTGAACACCACTCCAAAAGGAAAGATGGTACTATTACTACTATTACATTACTTCCAAGTTCCTAATTTGATGCTTCCCACATAACAAACACACTAGAAGTTTACAGTGTTCCTTTAAAATGGCAGATTTACAAAAAGAATTTGTGACATAGGCCCTATAACCTACTTCAACATCACTATCTCTTTCTTTTATAGCATAGCTTGATTAAATATGTGGAAAATCAAAAAAGAAAAAGAAAATTAAATCAAGCTCTATAGTATAAAGGGTGATACGAAGGAATTTTTTTCCTAACATAATGAGAGATCATACCATTAAGGCTCCGCTGCTTGCAACTTAGAAGTCATTTTCTTGCTTTACGGGATATTGTCCTTCATTCATACACACACTCCCTTATGCATTTTAGATAATGTATATAGGAGACTAAATGGAAGAAATTGCAATAAGCGTTTCACACAAGATAATGGAACAGATACATGATATAAGGGAGACTGAGCATAGATTAAGAAATCCACTTATCAGGCCCCCCACAGTATTCCAGCTATTTATGTAAAGTTTAAGCATTGTTATCTGGAGAAGGGGGGAAGAAGGGAGGATTCACAGAGGAACAAAGTTACTAATTTGCTTTAGTACGCCTGTGTGATAAACCACTACTCACATTCTCCACGCCCATAACTTTCAAAGTTTTACCTTCACTGAGACTCTGGGCTCTCTTTTGAATTTTTACGAACAGTGAGAATGATGCGACTACATAATATTGTAAAGGTGCAGGACAGAACTGGGAGCAGCAGTATGAAATTTTTAAAAGATACATGCACATGGAGGCAAAGACACTTTACTATTACAAAACCCACAATCTTGTTAGAGTTCTCTTTACTGTTAGCTATCCACAACTCCAAATCTAAGTTCTCCTGCTGAGTAATAAATAAGGAAACCTCCTCTCTAGAACAATACATACTATTCAGCTTTTCTCATCAGGGGAGAGGTTTAATTCAAAACAAACCATTTTGGATCTCCAGTCCCTCCACTGAATTTAGTAGGATCTGGATCAGGCTTCTGGAATTTAACCTGATCTCACATGCTTAGCTAAGACAAAAATCACTAAAATTTGAAGACTGAACCAGCCTGTGGGCATAATCAGGGGATTACTCAGTTATTACTTTCCTGGCAAATGAGGATTCTGGACTGGGTCTCTCTTCCATCAGTTACTGATTTCAACTATAATTTCCCAAGTCTTCAGTCTGTAAATTTCAAAGAGGTCTGCAGTATTGAAACAACTTGTGGGGATGAAGGGAATCCACAAGTGAAGAACCCTGAAGCTCTTACCCGTTTTACCTGACCAGAAGAACAGCAGACACAAGCAGACAGCATGACACACAGATGTTCCCTCTTTTCACACTTTACACTTCTCTTGATAATGTCCTGGTCACAGAACTCCATAAGGAAACTTCCAAAGCAATGGCAAAATGTGGCAGATTGCTTGGCAACCAGATTTAGCATATTGCTCTCAACAGGGCTTCATAACTTACAGAAAAGAGCATTTCTTAAACACTGACCGCTGGCATCTCTGTTTTTAATACCCTATTTATGACCTTCACAGACGCTCTGACACACATGCCAAACAGCACATTACCTTATGACATCATCCAGTGCCTAAAACGTAGGCATATCTTCTGTGTAGAACTTGTTCTTGCATTCACTGAGAAGTTTTGCTACTGATATCAACAGCACTAGCTTACAAGCCTCTTTAATCAGTAGGTGCCTTCCACAGTTCTTTTTATAGATGTTGTCAAGTACAGATGAGTTTAAGAAAATTACTTATGTCAACAGTGCCTCCCCTCTTCTCCACGCTCAGGTTTTCAATTGCAATGCATTGACACAGTACACCCCAATAATAAAAAATAGAATTAATTACAAAGGTAGACATTGCCAACAATAGAACACACATCTATTATTAACTACTGAACATCCAAACCCTTTCCCACTTTAAATTCTTCTGTGAAGTGAAGAATTCAAAAGGAGAACAAAGGTTACAGCACATAGTGGAAGAAATGATCTCCAGAACAAAAAGCTCCTTCACTAAAAAAAACAAACAAAAAAAAACCACCAAAAAACCCCAACACTAAACAAAAAAACAAAACTAACCCCAAAGTCAACCTTTTCATTGGTTTCTTGAGTGCTGGTGTGGGCTGTCATGGCATTGAGGCCCTCAGGTCCCATACATAGTAATAACCATGAGTAACACTCAGAAACAATATAAACGCTAAAAAGATGATTCCGGCTTCAAATTAGGTATATCTCCCTTTATAAGGACTGGCAGAAACACAGGGAAAGAAGGATGCATAGATGCAAAAAACAGGTACATATACAAGCAAAAGTTAAGAAGAGATACACAGAACACATTAAAAACGTTGAGAAATACAGTGATAATACCGTACATGTCCCTTTTTGGAATAAAGAGATGCTGTATTTAATGAAAATAAGTCTTTCAAAAGCAAAGAAATTGCCTTAAAATTGCATGCTTCATGATTCTAAGTGTCCCTATACCATAGTCTCTTAGTTTCAGGGTCATAAATCCTAAAAAGAGGTAGTTAAACGAAAGAGACAGACTGTAAGACCTTTTTCATTTTCTAGCATCCATGCAAGACTTCCCTTCTTGGAAAACCACATCTCTTGCAGTGGCAACAAACCAACAAGTAGAAGTAGGTTAACTAAATCCCAATTTTTTTTGCCTTTAATCTAATATGTCTTTTTTTTTTAATTAAATTTTAAATGCAGGTGCAATTACAATTACAAGCAATGGTAACCAAAACTTAAAAAAAAATAGGTGCAGATACTTACTTTCCTTAATGGTAATCTTTACATCTGGAATTTGGGTCCCAATTTACAGTCTTCAAAAGCATTTCAGCCCCCTACACCATGCCGCCTATCAAAATCTTCACCTTTCAGAAGATTCTAGTTTTAAAATGGTTTTGTCACCGATCCACATAGGTGCAAACCCCAACACTTGTGTATAGCCAAAAGCAACACTAGAGCTTTATTTCAAACAGTTGCTGTACTTGGACATAATAGCCTGTAAATATTAAATCTAGAGGTAAGTCGCAGTCTTGTATATACATGCGTCATCAATTTACAAAATGAAGATAATTCTGCTTTCTCCCCTCCCCGCCTCCCCAACATGGTACAAAGCTACTCGTATTTCCTCTCAGAGCAAAGTGATGAAAATATGGGTCTGGTGAAAACAAGGAAGATCAATTAGCATGACCAGACGCGTTTTAGGTTTTCCTACGTGACTCTGCATTTCCAAGCTGAGAAATAATGTCATTCTGACCTGCGGACTGAGTTGGAGGTGAAGCAACAGTTACAACATGGAGCAGGCAAGCCAACAGCAGAACCTGAAAGCCAAACCACAGCTCACTGTGTCAGAAGAATGGCATAAACATGTTGCAACATAAAAGGAAACAAACAAAAACATCACAAGCAAAAAGATTCAGTTTGTGCGTCTCCCCTGCCACCACTTAAAAACAAAACAACAGCAAGTATTGTTTTAATCACACCATTGCTCCACCATTTCAGAAGCTAGCAGGACTGCATAAAACAGACTGCATCAAGTAACCACATGGACACGTGAATCTTTTTATCGCTTATCTAAGGATGACAGATCTGGGGGGAAATTGATTGTTTATTCATCCTGACTTGAATGCAGTTTACTGAAATTTACTGAACAAGTCTGCACAATTTGTGAGCCCTGAGACTGAATCAATCTGAATGTCCTGTTAATAGGTAAACGTACAAAAACACAGGCTTTCCAAAAGAGCTAAGTGGAATGTCATTCAGCATGAAGATGACTATCACAAGATCTCCTATTTTTTGCAATAGCTTGAGCATAAATTACCATGTTTGGCTCCTCAGAAATAATCTGCAAATTCAACACCCATACAATCATCCATAGCATGGACTGGATCTATAGGAACAGAATGGAGATTACCTGCACACAAAGACTTGCCCCTCCACTCTACCCTTTCACTCCACTACAAGGTAAAGGGGAACCACGTGGAGTTTGGTGTGTGAAATCATACTATTCACAGTACTAGTCTAATAGGTAAGCAAAGAGAAAAAAGACCTGATCAGTGATACGGGGGAAAAAAAATTACTACAAACAGACTGAGTATTTCTGATGTTATGCCAGAACTGTGAACAGGCCAACTTCTGTCACAACAAAAAGAAACCGTGTCCTACAGATTGACAAGGAAGCAGTTTCCTCAGAGATGCAAAACAGCCTTCATGCAGTGCTGCAGCACGGGACTAGCAAGAGTGATCTCATTTCTGAAGAAAGATCTCTCTTATCTGACATGGCCTCAGAGGCTCTCAAAAAGAGCAAATCCAGGACCAAAACTTCTGCTTCTACACCAGCTGGCCCATAACCAATCACTTACATTCCAATGCCTGTACCAATTTCTCGGATTAAGTTCTGTTCACTTTAATGCTGCCTTTTCTCAAATATTTTCTATCTTTGGTTCTCTCTTGGATACAGTAAAAGGCATATCAAAACACTCTATTAATGCAGCATTAATAATTCCAAAGATCTTGTTAAAACTCCTCCATTCTTTATAAAAGAAACTACTTACTAGGCCATTCAAAGACTGAATAATGCAGGGTGTTAAGCCATCTGTGAAAGGTGTGACAATTTCAAATTTATTCACTAGCATAGCAAGAAAACAAGACAACATGAGATTGCCAAGCCTTTGTCTGTACATATTCTGATATTTCTGACACATATAATTTCTTTGTTTTCCCATCATTAGATATGGATATGGCATGTTTTGTTCAAGGCATCTCACCTTATTACTTACTACCTTACTTGCTGGAAAAAAAGAAAGAAGAAGAGAGAAGCACACTGTTACTAACCAGGGCTGAATTAAAAATAGAAGTTGTCTGTGTTTCTTGAGGGACAGGTGGTAGAAGCACAAAAAAAATCCAACTGCTCCAGGATGTTACTTACAAAAACCAGAAATACAGCAAAAAAATTTAGAACAATCCATACAAGCTGCAGCAGTTGCAGTGTATGCCTCCTCACACCACCCTCTACTATCCTCAATTCAAAATACCTTCAGCCAAGTGAGGGATAGAACCTCTTGTAGTTCCTCATTATTTGAAATTTACTTCCTACAACTTCCACATCAGCACCATAAACACACAAATCCAATTCAAAACCATTTTGAATTGAGACAGCCTACTCATCTTAGCAGCATTTCCTGAATAATTTGTAGTTACCCTTACCGTTTATTTATGTAGTTCACACATATCTGTAGCCCTCTCTCCTTCTGAAAGGGCTGTTATGTCCTCACTCAACACCTTTGATTATTTGAAAATACTGAAATCTGATATGGTATCTTAACTCATTTTAAAGAAAAGCAGCACGTTACAACAAATGACCTGCTTGCCTGTATCAATGCAGTACTATTCCTTCAAGGAGAAAGGAAAATAAATACTCAATATACTTGTTAGCTAATCTGTCTATTAGATACCTATTAGTATCTAACTTAATGTATCTTTAATAGACTACAGTTACAGTGGTGACATACACCACAAAGGGATAAAGAATTTTTAGGAGGATTAAAATTACATACAGCAAGGGTTATCTGAAATAATACAGTAGATTATTCTTGCCTAAATATCATAAATACTTCCCCACTATTTGGATAAAGAGCTCTAGGGACACTTTTCAAAACCATACTTCGTAATAGTCTGCATTTGTTTTCAGTAATTAGAATTTAAAAAAACAGGGATATTTTAAAGACGGTGAAATACAACTTCTGTGGGGATTTACAAGCATTGTTTCAAGGATCACTTTTAGAGAATTCAGTACTGACTGAGATTCATTTCAAAAACACCACTAAATCTCCTTTCTACTGGTAAGAAATCAAAAAGCACCATCTCTATGGCATACATTACAGACCTCAGGATCTCAATGGCTTTCCTCAGTCACCTATAACTGCTGGAAGCAAGCTTTTACACAAAAAAAAAATAATAAAAAAAAATCTATATGTAAATAGAGAATCAAAATAATCCCCCTGCAATCTCCTAAATATGACAGTGCAGATTATATTACGCTTCCCAACCCCGCTCCCCAGGGAATTATTTTAGTAATAAAGACATGCTACAGAGAGTATCTAACTCCAGCAGATTTAGTCTTGATGGCAGGGCTTGACCAAAGGAAAATAAAAACCCAGACAAAGTAGCAACACACAGCCAAATCCTTCAGAGCAGTACTCGGTCACAGAAAAGTTAGCTTTATTTGTGTGAAATGCAATTACCAGAAACTCACATGAAACCAGTTGTACTGGATAAATGCATCAGTTTTCAATTTAGTCACTGAAGTCTGAATGTGTGACTGACATAGAAATCTTACTTAGCATATGAAAAGGAAGGCATAGCCAGGGCTCCAGTATTCACATTTCACTGAAAGAAATGCAGAGATCAGAACAGGAGAGAGATTCAGGCAGCGGAGGCTGTATCCCCCCCATCTCCTACAGTTACTCTGTGTGCTGTGGGTCAGGTTCAGCTAGACTTGCATTTGCAAGTAAACTGGTGCTACGGGAATAGATCATTAGATTGAAGTAGTTAATGCCAAGTTCCTGACATCTACACTACACATAAAATTCAGGCATTTTGTTTCACTATAGATTAATCAGTACTGTGAAACAACTGTCACCAACTCACGAATGCTTTGCAGCTCACTATAGGATCAGCCATTGGTTCAGACCCTCTAAGACCTCATCAACAGTGGCAAAATGGTCTTAAGTAATACCTCCTTTATGCCTAAATATTTTAAGATTACTGAAGGACAAGTGCTAATCAGTCCTGTGGTCACATATGTATGGTTACATTCAATACAATTTTATCTTCTAATAATAGTAAAATGGTGGCTAGGAACAAATGTAAATGTTTGTAATAAGACCTTGACTTCTTAAATATGCATATGCTCAAGAAAAAGTAGCATCTATGTGCTCAGATCATTTATGTATATGAATTACATCCAAAGGTCGGTTGGCTTTCTACTTGAGAGAAAACCTTCAGTATAAAAACCACTTTCACATGCTGTGCATACACATAGACCCAAACAAATCACTCCCAAACAAAATTTCCATGCCACGCAAAGCTTATAGTTCCAGAGCCTGATCTTATAATTGGGGCCTTCGGTAAACTAAAGAGAGTGATGCCCAATTTCACAGACCAGTCATGGTGAAATGAGAGAAATTTCACAGTTTTATTCTGAAAACGAGGAGCAAAGGGAGAGAGGTACGGTGGGCTTTTTTATTTTTTAAATCTACTCATATACACAGTGCTGATATTTTCTGTAGATGTTTTAAGGTGCAGCTGAAGGGAGTACAGAGTAAAATAACCTTGTGGATGCAGAAAGCACATAACAACTAAGTGACTACTTTGGAGAAATATGAATTGCCATATTGAATTAGGCCAGTGGTCCAGTCTGACAACAGCCAGTCTACTGATCAGAACAAGGAGCTAGAAACTTGTATTCACTGTACTCTTCTCTATCCCCCTGTATTTGGCTTTGTCCTGTCAACCATTATTTCAGCATCTGAACACACTCCATCTCTTCTGTATATGTTAGCAACATAAATCTCTTGGAGACTTCAAGGACGCAACAGATAAAAGTGGTATATGTGTTTTTCATTAAAAAGGACAGGGAGTTAATTGATACTGTGAACACTATGGTGGTAGAACGGCTTTAGCTAAAGAGAAAGGTTTTGCAACACTTTCCTCAAACACAGCACAAGTTTCTGAGACTGAAAGACAAGAAAGCCCTAATAAGTGATGGAGTTTCTTGGGCCAAAAGCAAGCTTTCAGCTTGAAGGCAATTTCCCACCACCCCATCCCAAATGTCACAGAAGCCAACTGATCCCAGTGCAAATTTCCATCCTTGCCAGCAGAAACGTGCACTTAGCCATACTGTTTTATGGTTACAGTATTCTGTACTATTGGAATTAGTAATGATTTAAAGGCAACCGTTTTGGTATGGCTTTTTTCATTTTGTTTAGCTTTTTTGTTTTGTTTGGGTTGTTTGGTTTTGGTTTTTTTTGTTTTTTGAAGATGAACAAGCCCAACCACCACAGGGAACACTGGCAGTGAAGATACCAAGAAAGAAACTTCATATTTCATATGTTTCCTGCTAAAGTATATTTGCATACTAAGCCTTGTACAACTGACTTGGAGCTGCAAAGTTCTTTTTTATTTGTCCCTTCAAAGTTTGATGGCTAGTTCCCATATGAAAGCTCAATAGGAAGCCAGGCTCCTTGTGGCAGTTCTTGGACACACTGGCAATCTGCACACTGAAAGCCTGCATTAGTGGGAAAACTAATAGGCCCACAGTTAGAATAGCAACGTTGACATTTGGAAGATCATCATGGAGAATTTCTTTTTCCTAATTATTGTAGGGAACTGTATCATTGTGCATTTTTAAATCATTTTTTTCATGTAGAGAGCAGAACAGAAACCACAACCACCAAGCCTCAAAGGATAAGTTAGAAATATGTAAGCGGGAAGAGATGATTTTTGCAAACTCTCCCCCCTCATCTCCAAATACGCAAGCTATCCCTATTGTTCCTCGAGAGTCTCCAGTTGGTAACTACATGTTTCAATACAATAAGGTGTCACAGCCAAGAGGAACTGCTGATCTTCCTTCATCAAAAAACATGAATGCCATTTGGATGCTATCCAACAGGCACAAGTCCCAAATTTCAGTAAGTAGACTGAAGCTTGTATACAGCATTTCTTACTGTGTTACAGATAGTGGGCGTTCCGAACTAACCCAAGTATCTTTCTTAAGAACCTCATTTTTCTTAGATCCAGCAAGACACAATCAGATAAACTAAGCAGTTACTACTTTGGGAGACTCTGCCTGAATGCTTGCAGAGATGGGACAGGTGCTATACTGGATCACATCAAATTGCCAGCACCTACCTGCTATTGGGTAAAAAGTAGTTATGTGAGCAGCACAATGAAAGAAGCCTGTTCTCCTGCAGGTATTCAGTTCATACCAGATTCTTTGGGGTAAGCTCACATCAGACTTTTCTGTAGTTGGCCTATGTGAAGCATTTCTTTTTTATACAGGTTCTCCGGTACCTAGAAAAGGCTGGGCTTCCACTACAGTATTTCCCTTAAACAGAGCACTAACCCAGCTTCTTTCCTCTAACCAAGAGTCTGTTTTCAACAAACTTTTAGAAATTCAGTATTTGTGACATCACTACCTCTCTGTCCCCTCTGTGCAACTAGCCAACATGTTTACAACTTAGAGGCACACAGAAAGCTGTATTAGACTGAATTACAGGAAAACATTTCAGAGATGTCACAGAAATCCTGAATCAAGTATTGATCCCAGATAAGTACTACAACTACACTAACTGAAAATGTGAAGATGGCAAATGACAAAAAGGGAAATTTTGAAACCCAAAAAATTTAACCAGGAAAAAGCAGCTGAAGTGGTAGTTATAACTAGGGTAGCAATAGGCATTCCCCAGATGTCACTATCATTACAAGTTTTTGCTTATACACCACTAGGAGAAAACAAATAAATTTTTATTGCAGGCACAATTACCTTGTTTCAGCAGCACAAGAGATTAATTTCATCCAACACTGTAACACAGCTCATGCTAAGGTGACAGCAATAATATGCAGCTATTCTGGTCAATGGCAAGCATCATCCATACCCTCACATTAAGATGCAAACCCTCAGCACTGACATCCCAAAATGTTACATTGACTGATAGACCCTCTCAAATACCAGCAAGCAGAGTAAACAACATAAATTGAATGCTGTGCTGTCAACAGAGTGGTACTAAATAGAGTGTGTAATTAAGCAGTGCGCAAGTGCATTAACACTAAAGGTATTCCTGAACAGTTCTTTTCCAACACTGGTTTATTCCATTTGTTAATGACAACGCAAAACAATCCCTCTGGTCTATAAAAATATGAAAATGGCTAACAGTCCTGATTTTTTAAATATCTAGGAAAGCAGTGGCTCTTAAAAGATAGGACACTCATTGGCTAGCAGCAACTAATAGACAACTCAGCTTGCCTACACTCTGCCATATATTCAAGTTCCATCCTATTGTCTCCTTCTCTTGTTTCTCTAGATGCCTACAGACTTCAAAATAGAGGGGGGGTAGGTTTGGGGTTTAGGTTGGGATTTTTGTGTTTTTTTGTTTTTTGGGTGGTTTTTTTTTTTGCTGGTTGGTTGGTTTTTTCACTGGATCTCCATACACTCTGCCAGGAGTTAAAATAGAAATTCTTATCATTGTGCTCTGCATCTCAAAGTTGTCTTGGGAACTTTGGACAAACATCTGCAGTAACTGCCAAAAAAGGAAGATGAATCGCACAATTCTGCCCTCCATTTCTCTGGCTGTCAGTAACCTTTCATCTTCAATAACAAGTGAACTGGACAAAAGAAGCAAGGAAAGGAAACAGACAAAAAACTTTTTACAGATAGAGAACATTTCTGAAGGAGCCAAAAATGAAGAAAATCTACCTTCTTCCTGCAGTAGCGCACTGCTCAGAGGTGTGATTTGTAAGTCTCTGGCATCATGACTACTGAAAGGTGCAAAACAAGAAGTGGATTCATTACCTTCTTTCTTAAATTCATTTTTTTCCAATGATTTGGTTATTATTTGTGTTATGACACCATAAAAGCTTCAGTCAAGATCAAGCTTTCTTTCCTCTAGTCACTGAGAAAACAGACAAGTAAGAGAAAGAGAGTTCCATTTACTTTCATTTTACAGACAGGTAGGTAAAGCGCACAGAATGATGGATAAGTCCAAGCAAATACAGCTTGTGGAAAAGACAGAAACCTGAATGTAGAATCAGAAGAAAGGCTGCGTTTCCTACCTCATTTTGCTGCAGGAAGTAGAGTTTTGAAAACACAAGAAACGCTTTTGTCGGTTAGTCCACAGATACCACGTGTGCACTAGAAAGAAATTATCTCTTTAGTCACTACAGATATTACCCTCAAGTTAAAAAAAAAAAAAAAAGAGTTTTTTGGTTTGTACGGTGGGTTTCAGTTTGTTGGGCAGCTACTGGGAAGTGGAGGAAAATAAGTAAGGAGAACAAAATTAAATCCATTTCAGTTCAGAAAATGGAGAATTCAGTTCTTCTTGAATGGGGACTGAAAATGAAAACTTTTTTTGTCCTGTCCCAACCTACCTCTGCTAATGCAAAGCCGAGCAACTGCAGTTCAGACAGAACTACACTTTTCTTTAGTGCCACATTTAAGATAGCTTTAATAGCAAATGGAGTTCAAAAAATGATATAGAGAGATAAGTGCATTAGGGAAAGAAAAAAAAGCAACAAGATGCCTCCATTTCTTACCACTTCCTGCACAACTGTTACCAAGATATCAAATCGATGATATTGCACAAAGCAATACCAGCTTTAAGCAATCTATCTACTTTTCGAGAATCTGTCTGAGAGTGGTATTGGTTTTGTCTGCACAGCTGGAACAAACGCCCAAAATGTTCAGATGATTACCTGTCGTCTTTCCCTTCCCATGTGGATATTCTCCAGCAACAGGTCGTTTTTGAAATATAAAAATCTGCAACCATGAAAAGTGATTGCTTCAGAAAACTTGCAAGGTAGTCTAAAGGTAGGGTAAAACAGAAACCTTATGGGAAAAAGATTTTTATTCAAGGCTGCCTCATCATGGAAAGATGCTCAGTACAACGCTGTGAAAGAGCTAGAAATCTATCACACAATCCAAACACTTTCAATAGGCTTTAGATCAAATATCCAGATAATGCTCCTAATTCCGTCACCAATTTCTGTATGTCTTTCAGCAACTCAATCTCTCCAATTCAGTTTCCCCACTTGCAAAACATGAATAATTACATGCACTTTATCTGAGTGCTATTATGAAACTAAGACTAGGATTTCTAAAGCGCTTTGAGATCCCTGAGTAGAAGTTGCTATAGAAACATACCTAGTGTATTATTAATTGTGATTTAGAAACTGAAAATGTAATGAGTATTCATGCAAAGAGCAGGAAATCCTTATCTGAACTCAGTAACAGCATAGAAATAAATTAATCTCATATACACTTCTATTCATGTAAGATATATGTGATCCAGTGGTGAAACATTAAAGTTTGAGTCTGTAGCAGTAAACTAAATACTGTAAACTACTGTACTCAGGTTATATTCAGAACATTAAAACACTAGTAATCTGTGTTTTGCTCAAAAAACCCTATCAGCCACATACTACTGATCTCACTCTATCACTTGTCTATCACTTTCTATCAAAGTAGCCATCATTAAGAACTGTTTTAAGTCTCAGTTATGGCTGACATTTCTATACAGAAAATTAATCACTGTAAAATAGAGTTACTATCTCATTTCAGTACATAGATGGACATAAGAATGCGGTCATTAATGCTCAGAACTCCTAGTGCTGTACTGAAGAGCTGAAATTAAAAACATCTCTATTGCCACTAATAGCTGCCAGTTTATTCACAGGATGAAAAGTCTCAGATTATAACAGCATGGATATGGTGACATTCAAGTGTATTTGGCAGTAAACTTGAAGAGCAAGGGAAGCAAAGAGGAAAAACACAGAGACAAGATTCAAAGTGTATGCTGTCATTTTCATAAGATAAGTACCAGACACCTCTGTTCTGGTAATTGCAAAGCTTTTTTCAATTTTCACATTAGCAATCCAACATATGAACATATAGAAGAGTACAACTTTCTTACACATATGGAAAACTGATGCTGAGACACATCAGGCACAATTTTCAAGGTTTATTATTTTTGTTTCTTTAATCTAGGTACAAGCGCTCAAAAAACAATCAAACTGAACATTAAGGGGATATGATATGAACTCCCATGTCTGAAGGTTTTTAAGAAGTCAAAGTAAGTTAACAGCAAAGAGAAGAATAAAACTCCAAATCTAACTTTCTCGATCCTTATTCCTGTTATCTGCCTCACTTCCTTGGCTTGGAGGTCCCATTGAGACTGTGAACACTGGAATGGCTAAACAGACAGCAAATTTAAATGGTTAAATATAGCTTTGTATTAAGATTCCTCCCTACCAGCTCAGGCACTAGCAGATCACAATGAAAAACTATCAACACCAAACCAGTAACAGATCATGCAAAACAGAAGGAATTAGAATGGACACAGTCCTGCTCCTAACAAAGCCAGTAACAAAAAATGCCACTTATTTCCAGAAGAACAGCAAATGACCAAATAATTACACAATTTATGCTCACCATATTGGTTTAGATATTTTTGGCTAACCTTTTCTGGCTTAAAACCAAATAATTTTTTTTCCTCCCCAAGTCCAAAACTGTTTACCACAATACCCCTTAGACACTTTAAAAAAAACAAACTCATCAAATTTGCAAAATGACCTGGCAATGCCAGATCGTACATAAGTGAGAGGTCCATGTTGGCAGAAAGATATTTTTTTTTTTAAAATTGGTGCATTTTCATGGCTAAATGATTTAAGAGTCTACATAGTGGAAGAGCTAGCTACTATTATTACATATATGAAGAAACCTCCTGCTTTCTCCCTTCATATTATGTAAACTTAGTACATCTCAATACTAATGCCATTAATTGCATAGCTACTGCTGAACTGCACGCCTTACTTGTGTCTGTTATAACTGATGCTTCCTACATTATTTAAACTAGAAATGAAATAGTAGTTTTTAACAGGTTTTCATATTTACAATAAAGAGAAACTTTTCCTAATGCAATTGCAGACATTTTAAAAGTAAAGCAAATTTAGAACAATTCAGTATTTTCCTCTTTCCCTTATACTTGGAAGTAATTTATAATGTCATGTATTGAAAAGTTGCACCTAATCAAAATTACATTTTGCCTAACTTTTTATGATTCTTGACAATGGGCTAAAAGTTTTGTAGAAAGCGTCATAATTTATCTGATCAGTGAGGCTGACATCGAAAACTTACCGGCTTCTCTGGTTCAACCATTATAATTTGTATAAAAATAAAAAAGGTTAATCTCCAATACATTGCAGTTATATGTGTTGTACTACTATCAAACAGTGAAGGGCGTTTCTGCACAACTACAGAAGCAACGGTAATTAGCAGAATGCTTTTTTTGGTTCACTAATTAAAATAACAGTGTTCTAAAAGATGGTGTCCCATATGGAACTGCAAAAGCTTTTCCAAGAAGTGAATAGAAAACTGGCATATAACACTCAGCATCTTTCCAAAAAGAGTTGAAACGTTTTTGGTATTTTTCTGGTTTTGGTTGGTTTGGGGGGTTTTTGGCTTGTTTGTTTTGGGGGGTGTTTTGTTGTTTGTTTTTGTGGGGGTTTTTTGTGTTGTGGTTGGGTTTGGGTTTTTTATTTTATTTTAAGGCTTTCATTATGTACGTATGAATACCAGAATTTTCAGTTTTCTAGCTGCACTTTTTACATAGCAAAGACCCCCTAAAGTCTTTCTATTATTGTGACCAAAACCAGGCAGAACGCAATCTTAGCTAACCCACTCCTCCAGGCAATAGACTACATCTATAAACCAGCTTTCTGCCCCCATCCCCCACAGATCAATGTCACAAGCAAGTATCTAGGGAGCAGCAGGAAAGCCAAGCTGGTGACCATATTCAAACACTCCGATAGGTTACTGAGCAGTGGTGTTAGATGCCACAGTCCAACAAATCTGTTATGTTTCTCCCTATGTAAAGCAGAGTGCTTCAGAGTGGTTCATCAGGAAAACAACAGTATGAGGCTGATTTCATACCACCTTACTTCAGAAAGAACTACCCAAAGGTCACCAAACGAAACAAGCAAAAGCCAAAAAAAAAAAAAAAAAAGGGAAAAATGGAAGTGAAGTTACCAGCATATGATGCATAGATGGGAAAGAATATCAAACCCTTCTAAAATACTCTATAGTCTATTATCAGTTTTTACAGTCAGACACTGCCCTCACATAAGCAAAACATTTTTTTGTATCATGCAAGTATCAATTACTCTAGTTACTCATCTGCTCAAGTCCCACAAGAAGAAGAATCAGAAAAATATAAGAAGAAAACATTGCAACTTATGCTCCTGAGCCAGAGAGGGCAGTAAGAAAAGATTTGGTAGCTCTACTATAAATAACTGATAAAAGTATACTTCAGTTTCATTTATAAGACATAATCCAGACCCTAACACGGTCAACTGGAAAAATTTTTTACAGATTTCAGTTGAATCCAGATCGGGCTCAGGGTGATGTAGATCAAGGATGCATTTCCTAATTACAGAGCATGCTGAGCACCACCTGTAAATCACTTGCTAGACCGAACTTCCAGTGACTTCAGTGCAAACAGCAAATACCCAGAACCCCATAAAGCCATCTCCTATACACAAAGCTAATGAAAAAGTCCAGCAGAATGAAGCTATGAACCAACTTTGACTCATAAAACACAGCTTACACATCATAAAAATAAGGAAAACGCACCTTTGGCCCATCTGCTACTAAATGACCCTTCCTTCCTATTAAAAAAAGTAAGCTGATCTAAGGAAACAGTAAAACCTTCCAGTACTTCACTGTTTCAAACACCTCTGCAGAAGCCTGGTGAGCCTCACTGGCCTTACAGCAGTTTTACAGGTTTATGCTTGTGTTTCCTCTGGTTTGGCTCAGTCCAATGCACAGGCGGTGCTGCCTAATGCTCTGCAAGAGGCTTTCAGTTCTTGCTTAACAAAGCTTTCCTCCCACATGTCATATGTATTCAGGCTACAGTCTGTTTATCTAATATCTCCCTTTCTCTTTCTCTCTCCCCCTCCCCTTTCCACCCCCTCGTCCCCAGAAGAGAATAACCATAATGTGCCTATCGCTTGCAGAAACAGACAGCTCAGCTCCCCCTTGCCATCTGGTCATACTTTGGTCTCTCAGCTGTCGTCAACATATGAATCCCGTTGTTTTGACTAGTGGGGTCCCAAGGAACAAGCAACAGTGCAGATTGCAGGGAATCAGGATGCCCTTTTCTCTCTTCCTTAAACCAAAAAGCAACCCACGTAATTAAAAGTGAAGAGCGTTTGTGAAATGCAGTAGAAGGCACAATCCTTCTACCTTTGCTCATGTGATGGGGATCCTGCCAGCCACACCAGGCCACTCTGTAACTCAGATAAATACATTTACATCTTGACTTAACCATAGGACACCTTTTGCTGCCTTCATCAGCAGCACATGACCGTCCCATCCTGCTTACTCCTCAACCTTTTACATCTTTAAAACACAAAAATAAAAATTGAACTCCCACAAAAAGCAAAGGAAAAATATATAAACCCATAATCCATAAGCATTTATCTTCCAAGACAGAAGATTTTAAAAGATAATTTAAAGTTTATACTGATTGGGAGAACAGGTGGGGAGAAGATTAAAAAAAAAAAAAGAAAAACAAATAAAAATTAAAAACAAACAAAGGAAAGAAGTGTGGCAACTTAGCTTATGAAATACAGAAATCTCCCCAAAAGGGATGTGGTTAATATTCTTTCTAGGCTAGAACAGCCCTAGAAGTTTATGATGTATGTTGATGACAAAATTAAAATGCAATTATTTTTTAAGTACCAAGAATCAAAAGTTGGTTTGTTCATCATCCTGTGTGCTTGAAAGATAGTAGAAGGTAGAAGCAGCTGGCTCTTAACCATTCAGCAGCATAAAGGAACAGGACCACATCAGGGTCTCAGCTCACATGACAAGCTCACACACCGTCTCTTGCCAAAATGGAGTCAGTGAAACTCCCAACAGGCATTTGAATTCTTCCATGACAATTCTTCAGTGGGTTCAGACCCCAGTGTCTGAGGACTACAACAAGGAAGCACAAAATGAATCTTTATGCTTGAAACGGGAAGAAGGCATAACTTAGAAAAATGCATCTAAAAACTCACATCAGTGTCTTAGTAGTAAGTTTGAATTTCAGACTGCTTTGTTTCTCTATTAGTTATTTGGGATAGCTCTGCAAAAGCTTCCTAAGATATGTTTCTGAATCATATACTTGTCAAAATTCAGGTTTTATGTAAACAAAGTTGCTGCTCTCGCACTGTATCACTAAAATTATTCACCTTGTGATTTTCTATTCAAGCAGGAGTGTCTTGTGCTCCAACAGTTCAACTCTAACCATTCTATCATTCTATGATAACACGTGCAGGTTCATTAGTCAAGCAACTGTTACATAGTTAAACCTCTTTCTGTGAATATGTTTAAAGTTATTGTATCAAAAACATATGCAAATAGAGAAGTAAAGCAAAAAGACAATTATAAGTTATATTCATATAAAACATTCAATTTTCTCTCATGTAGCATACAGAATGAAAAACCATCTTGAAGCTTTGCCAGAGTGGCAGCTGGATGGCACAACAGGTCTCCCTCCAAAGACATGGTACCATTGGAGCCCTTTGTCTCTCACACAACCAAAGGTATCATCACAAATAGCTCTTTGTCAGCTTTCAGGATTAAAAATGTGGTCAGAGTTCAACTTTTAACAAGTAACATCAAAAGACTTGCATGTTGCATCTATACTGTGGCAGGTATCTGCCCCCCGAGAACAATTACAACAGCAAGTCAAGAGCAATACAAGCCTCAGCATTGGCTGGGTGTTTTTTGACTCAAGTACTTACGGTTCTGGGGAAGTTTACCCAGCCCAGGTCTGTGGTGCCGCTGCTTCACTCTATAGGGTGTTTCCCTGGTAAACTGAACAGCAGTTTAAGGATGCCTACAGATTGCAGTCATAGCTCTTACGGCATGGTATATGTACTGTACATTGAAGAAGCAGCACTATAATTTACAGCAGTGAAAAGGCCACGGAGACTACAGGTAGGGAAACAAGCTTAAAAATGGTCTGGGTTTTTTCTTTGGTTAGTGTTTTTTGTGATCGGGGCGGGGGGGGTTGTTTGGTTTTTTTGTTTTGTTTTGTTTGTTGTTTGGATTTTTTTGTTTGGTTTTTTTTTGGGTTTTTTTTCCAGATTATGCCAATATATTAGCAGGGCAGCAGACAAAAATTTATACTAGCACTGCCCATATGGTACCTGTTTTAGAACTTGGATGAATTCACTGAACAACTGTCACAACCAATACCAGTTAAAACATGAAAACTTAAAAACCATATCAAGTATTATCATCTCCTTCACTACGTGCAACAAATAACATGTAGAACAAAAATACTTATATTCTGAACTCCAAATACAGCCCACGGCTGCCTGAGGTCTGGTGTAATTTACAGCAGCCCAGAGTTCTGGCAAGCTCTTACACAGGTCAGCCTGGCACTACAAGAAGTCATGCCCTACAGGCCCTACAGTGCCTACAGGCACTACTACAAGCATACTGCCCATGAAGGGGCCAGTTCTTCAGCCAAAGGGCATGCCCTGCTCTATATTCAGCAAGATTCCCTAACACACCTACATTTAATTTCCCACAAGCATTTACAATGTCCTTCACTAGTGCAGCAGAATGACCTCCAATTCACATAAAAAAATATATTTATGTATACTTACATCCATTTATATACAACATATTATATCTCACTTTAGAGGGTTTTTCTTAATCTACGCTGGTTTATGATTAGCTGTAAATCCCCTAGGATTTTTTGATCTAAATTAAATACACCACAAGTCTGAGAGGAACACTCCGTCTCCTTACAGATAAACCAGCATGTAACCCCACTTCTTATCTGCCCAGTGCAGCAGCCTCTACCAACCTTCTGTACAATCAGAAAATATATTTCTCATCTGTACAAAGTCAAGCCTCTGACAAGGCTCTTCCCCTTTCAAATGTCACCATCGTTCCAGTCACCTTTCTTCCTCTCTCTGCCCCTTGTCATTTACTAGGGAAACATTCTCTGAGAACTATTAAAAGGTGTTGTTACCCAAAATTTTATACGTGGGTAGCACTGTCCTCTGCTTTTAGTGGTTCCCCACTTTCTCACCTGCATCAAATAACAATGGACAATAAGGACCCCTAAGTCGTTCTGGCTACTGAGCTAATTTGTGGGTGGCAACAGTAACACAGTATAGCTTGCTATCTTCACGTAATCTAGTCATTCTAATCAAGATATTTAGGTTTACAACTCTTCATTAAGACATCCTTAAATAAGCAGCCAATTTGCCTCTCAGACTGCTTTGGTATAAACCAACATTTTACTGCAGGGGGTAGAAAACACATTTATTTCCAATGGAACTCATAACATGAAAATTTAATATCAAAGCAACGCATGCAATTCAAGAATGACTGGAAGGCTATTGTCAAAATACACCAAGGATCAAAATGTGTAAACCAAGCTCCATGTCAGTCCTAAAAATAAGAGAAGCAGAAATGGGCTCGTCCCACTTCAGAGAATGTAGTGCATTTGGCAGAGCACTAATGGAAACTTAGCTTTTCCAGCTGGCTGCATGACACCTGGCTCAGATGAGGTAAGTGGGAAGGGGGAAAGGATTCCAGTTTCCAAAACTGCCTTTAACCATTCAGGATGACAACTCATCACATGTTTTTGAGCACTCAGAAGACTTTTTCTCTCCCAGCTGTAACTTAATGCAAGTGAACATAATTTGCATGTAACACGAAATACCTGTATAATACCAAACTTCTCTGCAGTCCAGCTCCCACTCTTTTAGTCCCTTTTTTCTTCCACCCCTTAGCCTCTACAGCAGTCATTGGAAAACGACAGTAATGAAAATTTTGACATCACAATGATTAATATCTGCATAATGGAAGACTATTGGTTGGGTAGTTTGGGAGACTCAAGGTTGAAAGATATTTTCAAGTAAAACAAGTTTTTCAGGAGCAATATAGTACATATACAATACAATATATTACATATACAGCCTGCATACCAAAAGTCACAAAGTAGATTTGTCAGCAAGTACTATTTTTCAGTGGGGATGTCTGTATCCTTTTTTTTACAAATAAAATTATTTTAAGTGTAGAAATGCAATCGTAAAGCCTGTTGGCAGAAAATATGACTGTGTCAGTGATAAACTTATCACCTCCACTGGGGATCATCCCACTGCGCAGGTCAACACAGAGCTCAGATGACTCCTGTGGAAGCATATGTTCCCAAGTTATATTATTCAGAGACTATTGCTTTAAAACAAATTGCAGAGTGAGGACTTCTCTGCTATACAACTCAGATTCAGGTCTGATGACAGCCTGATATATTGCAGCAACTAGCAGCTTCGAGAACTTTAGGAGATTATCAGAAAGATGTCAGTAGACCTTTAAGGACTGTTTTGCAGAGTCATTCCGAACTAACAGCTAATGGTATGCTCTCTTCTCCTATGATAGCTCTTTTATAAGTGGCTGATGAGAATCAGCTGCAAAGGAGGGAGACGATTATATGTCTCATTAATTTTGAAATTTTTAAGATGTTTTTTAATACCAAGCAAATCAATAACCTCAGTATTATGCCTCTCTTCTCCTTTCCTTTCATCGTTACTGATATTCTCAGCTATACCACAATTTAGACACAATTCTTTATTATTTGGTCTGAATACCTACATGCATCAGTTTATCATTGCTGCTAAAAACAATTTTCTTCATTTTGTATCCTTTCACAAACTCAGAAGGTTTTGGAGGTTTCATGAGGAAATTCAGAAGTTAAAGCTTGCATCCACTTGTAATGCAACTGCTAGAATTAGGCTACAGAGTCTCTCTCAACATATAGAAATATACGGACATATAAACACGCATACCCTACGTACAGAAAAATATTTCTTAGATGAGAGGCTTTTAAAGAATTGAAAGACAACATTAAAAGCCACTTCAACTTTACCAGTGTTTTAATATGTTCAGCTTGGAAAATGCTGGACAGTTCCTTCTGTTTGCCAGAAACAATGATTTACCACTCTCACAAGCATTTCCTGTAGCAAAAAATTTACATAGATGGGTTCATTCCTCAGGTTCAAGAACATCACTGGGAGTTTAACAAATGCAGTGCAACCTATCACTGTGCTAGGAACTCATAAATTGTATATATGGTGTCATCCTGTACATTTTTAGGTCAGTTTTAAATAAATAGGAGTATACAATTGGTATTAATGCTCTGTCTGTATTCAACATGGACTGACAAACAGAAACACAAGTCTGAGTAAAAGATACATCACCTGTAAAAAATGGTGAAAAACTTGTGTTCTGCTGAGCACTCAGAATAGCTGCTGCAATTCAGAAACGATTATTACTGAATAAGCTCTTGCACTAAAAGTTCTACGGTAATACTGAAGATTAACACCAAGCAGGCAGGCTGGCAACAAAGTCTTGTGGCTTTTTTTTTTTTTTTTAAATTGGTTGGAAACAGAAGTGCTGAGGTACCAACAGGCCGACTCTTGTTCTTACCTCTGCTGTCAGAGTGGTTCCAAAGAATGTTTATCAATATGGTGACAGGTGCTTTATATATATAAATATATATATCTAAAGACAAAAAGAAGGATTTAGCTTACACATGCAATTTTCGGATGCATTTTTCAGAGTAATGACACTCCTGTTTCAAAATATGTGAGAGTCAGTAAAGAAACTTAGTTTAAAATTGACAGTTATTTGTATTATGGAAATATTTAGTAGAGGAGGACATCAATATGTAAGGATGTTGGGGTTTTAATATATATATGTGTTTTGTAAGAATAAAAAATACATTTCCTTTTAAATGACTTACTTTTTTTGGCCTCTGGCAATACTTAATATCCATGAAGTTTAATATTCAGAATAGAGGTTTCTCAGGGTAGCAACTGCTCAGCCAGGATGAAGCTCCCTAAGAGGGTGGCTCCAAAGGTATTTATGGAAACAGGAACAATAACTATCAGATGTTTATCTCAGCTTAATGAATTGATTCTAGATCTCTGCTGCTTGAACAGTTGAGAAAACGGGAAGTGTTCAAGAATGATATGAGAAACGAAGAAGTAATGACTTGCACTATCAGCCTGTGCCAGAGATCATCCTTTACAATGATAATCATGTATCCATATTACAATATGATTTGCTATGACCTTTCCATACATTGCATAAAGTTGATAGGAATGTTATTATAATCACATTACAGAGCTGTGTTCTAGCCATGTTGGAAACAGGTGTCCAATTGTTCAGTTTCTGATATTCCCAGAATACCAAATAACTCCCTACTTCAGAAAGGGTTACATACATCCAGTGAAGGAGAGAACTGGCCCCAGGGCCGTAATACATTTCAGTATTATCATTATGACATGGCTTGCTTCCATCTAAAGAGGTGCAAAAATAAAGTTGCTTATATTTTTGTCATTCTGGGCAAGTCCACATCTACCACAGGGAGCATGACTTCTGAGCCTCACATAATTTTTCTCCATGTATTTGCTTTGTTTTCAAGACAGTTATTGCTCCTGATCCGCGTACCAATTCAAGAATTAGATGTAATTACAAGTTTCACAGTTGTTCCCATGGACTGCAGACAACACAGCCAACACGAGCAGCAAGCCTGCATTTTGTCCTACAGTATTTCTAAAGAAATGAAGCATGTCAATGATCCCTCGTAGAGACTGAAATGTCAGATTGGAAAGGGCATTCTGACGGCTCCATCAGACTCACAATGCCATGAAGTGAGAAGGAAGACTTTACAGGAACCTGAGTAGTATTTATACAACAGAAAGAGTATTAACTAGAAAAACAAAGAGCAAATGAAGTTTCTATAGTATCATAAAACATCAAGAAAAAAATAGTTAGATATAACTGAAGACTCCAACAAAGTTAATCTAGCAGCTATAAGACTTTAAAAACCAGTGTAAGGAAACCAAAGAGCAGAACTATCCTTCCCAGAAAGTCCTTCCTGTATTAACTCTCCTCTGTGAAAGAAGCATCCACTGCAGCACTGAAAGTGCATACTGTACTGACAGAAGCCAAATCATATTAGTTTAAAACAGCAAACTGGTCAGGAGATTCTCAGCATTCATAAATGGCAACTGTTTATTTTAAAACTTAACTCTCGTGTTGTCATCAGATCCCAAACCCAAAGAAGCCAAGCAACAGGACATATTCTATTCTGACTGTCAGTATGGCTTCTGGTATAGTTATCTTAGGACTATACGCTCATAGACAAGATCTACAAAGACAGAGAGGCCCAAACCACAATTTCTCAATCTGACAGTATTTCTCATCCAAGAGTTAGAGATTTAAATGGGACTACCTAGCATTTCTAATTTGGCTCCACGTATTTTTCACCATTGTAACATATTAGTTGTCATAGCCACTTCCCTCTTCAGACCAAAACGCTAAATAATAGAGACATGCACAGCAGAATGATAAGTAAGAACATGTGCTACAACTGATCAGATGACCAGCCAGTTTAAATCAACACTGACTTCAACAGAGCTGCACTAAATTTACACCAGATAAATATATGGCTTATGGCTTCCCTAGTAGTCAGACTTTATTGTGTGACTAAATCCTTACCTTCTGACTTCACTGAGATGGGGTAGGAAGGTGCAAAATAATTTCCCAACACATGACTGAGTACAGAAGATAAACTTCTAGAAAACAATTTAAAAAATATCCCATTTTGTATTATCACAAACAAACTGTTTTCAAGAGGAAGGCTATTCTTGAACTAAATCACTGATTCAGCCAACCTTCTCTACCACACAAGGAGACAGGACAGCTTTGCTTGGAAAAACAGATATCATCATTGAAACTACAAAGTATCTGTCTTGAAGGCAATCTTCTCTGTTGTGGCTTACCTCTACTTAGAGAAGAAAATAAGCCACACAGAAGTCAACTACAGCTCCTTTCCCCTTGCCTACATTATCCCAGTCTGATCATCAAGAGAAAGGAGCTCTGGGGAACCTTGTATTGGAGAATGACAGACATGGCAGAACGCCGCTTCAGCATTTTTTCATTCTACAACACATAATACTGGGCCAATGCAAATAGCAATGTTTGCACAGGAGCCACCTCCAGCAGTCGGACATGACTGCTGGAAGCAGAGATTTCTCTGTACCACAGAGAATTTCCTGTTGACCAAAAAGAATTGAAATCACACTACTTCACATCAAACTCAGCAGCAAATGAAGTGACGATGGTTTAGACCCTCCCCTTACCCTCACTAAGAAGGAAAATGGAGTCACGAAACTCCAAAGGTCATTCCAATTCATGGCTTCAGCAAGTCTTAGGGGCAGAACCAGTAGGTCAAACATGACACTCAAGAAAGGTTTCATTAATAATGGCTATACATAAATGCAACCCATGCAGAAAAATAAATAAAATCAGGTTTGGATGCTCCTTTAATACTACTTCTCCTGAGCTCATTTGCTGTATATAGCCCTTACACTGCTCTCCTGTTTCCACTTCACCAGCCACCTATCAGGTTCCATTCTCAAAAACAACAGCCTTTTCAGCCCTTGCAAATTCTGGAAGCCTAAATCTGACACACAACAAAGAGCTGTACTTCAGTCAATGTGGTGACTACAAGACATTGGCTTCAAGCTTCTGATAAGGAGTTCACATTGGTGGGAACTCATTCCAAAATTGAAGCACGATCAGGACAAAGCTTCACAGTGCAACACTGGAAAATAACTATAATAAGTTATACCACAATATCATTGTAAGTGAATGCATCATTTGAAATACCAAGCCTTTTAGACTTTGTTTTTCCAATTTTAAATCTCTAGATACAAAATAGTATTCCCGAGTATTTGCATGTAATCCAGTTGTTGCTGTCCTCCACTGCTGAATCTAAACCATAAACCTCAGTTCTGATGACACAATCACCCCCCTCAGTAACGGATTGTGACATCAGTGCAAATGAGCGTGACCTGTTTTAGTAAGCTGGAGAAAAAGTTCATTTTGGGAACTGAAATGCAATTTTCACTTGGCTCCCCATCTAGCACCATAAATAAAAGTTAATATAAAAAAGTAACTTAATAGTTACTATAGTTCTAGTAAACTAAGTTTGAGTTTAACTAGAATAGCTTAAGACATAAATAATTTGCCGAGTATAGAAGTTTGTTTGCAAGGTTCTGGACTGGCTTCATACCAGACTTCTTGCAGTTCTTTTTCCATATACTACCCATGACCGAGTCAACTACCAGCATAGCCTGTAGACTGTTCTAAGCAGCACATTCAAACAGCTACTTCCTTTCAGCAACTATTTTTCTTTATTTCTTAGAAAGATACATCCATTTGTTATTGTCTTCCTACCATGACAAGGGGATAAAGAGGCTGCAGGAGGCTCAGACACAGGACTTACTTGTTTTGTGCTGTTTCACCAGAATGTTTAACTCATGGTGACATGCAGGATAGGCAAAGGCCTCCTGATACACAAGGTCATTCCTGAACCACAAATATTATTATCAAGAGCCTTGAAGTCCTTAAAATGTCATGTCAAAAGGCATCCGTCACTAGTTAATAAGAGCTGTGGATTGTCATTTGAAGGTCCTGTTCTCTTTCCTCCTTCCCTGTAATTTCACAAAGATTTAAAAATAAAGACTAATAAAAAAAATCAAAACATGCACACAATACTCAGGGTGGGCAGTGGGTAAACAGACTAAGCCATGCCTTACACAGATCCTGAAGCCAGCACTTTTAGTGGAAGGTTGGAAGCAAAACAAATGGAAGAGGGAGGTTGCTCATTAAATAATTATGGGGTTTAGTCTAAATTGCTAAGTAAAAGAGTCACTGCTTGTTTAGCAGATGCTACTGTGTAAATCTAAATTCACTAAGATACCAGCATGTTCCTCTCTTTTTGCTCCCTGCTCTACTTCATAAAGCAGGATTTTCATGATCAGACAAGCATCCACTGAACAGCTGGGCACAGTTTGCCAATTCTGCAGCGATCAGTGATCACTGAACCCATCTAGTTCTCTTCCCAAACCAGAAGCACCAAAATAATAATAAGCTTGCAGGGATGAAAAAAATTCTTCCATCTGTTCACATTTTTACACCCCTTATATTGCAATTTTACTTCTTTTGGGTATTTTTGGAAAGTAAGAAGAAAAATCGTCTTCATAGCTTTACATTTCCCCCCTCATTAGGGGAATATGGAGAAGAGATTTTATTTGGTTTGTCAATTTGGTGACAACAGAAAGACAAACCAGACATCAGCAAATCCTGTTATATATTATGATACACTATACTTCAAAAAATTCTCCAGCTTTTATAGAACACTGAGTCTGCAACTCTCCAAGTAATTTGCATAAGGAACATTGTCAAAGTTATAGGCAGCAAAACAGAAGTGTCAATAAATAAGTCACAACATCAGAGATAACCAAAAAAAAAAAAAAAAATCAAACCTCCTAAGCTTGAGTCCAGCCATTTGCTTACCCACCTAGAAAATCTTTCATGAAGCAGCAGAGAAGAAATAGATTTTCCTTTTAATAAAAGCAAAAGGGTAGATCAGCATAAATCAGTCACTTCTTCATAATCCCACTTAATGTTTTAGGCTTTGGGGGGAACCTTTATGGACTTGCTTTGAGAAAAAAAAAAAAAAAAAAGCTATGTTACAAATAGGAGTGACAGGAAAAAACAACCCACACAAATCTCTCAACACCTGGACACACTAGTTGAGATATCCTGAGATTGAAAAGGTCACAAGTATCCAGCAAATTGCTACTTCTGTATTTCCCCTACGGTCATACTAAGACGGATCACCAGAACTACAGACCGTGATACATCAAGTTTGTGGTGCACATTCTGGATATGTCATTCAGATCTGAAGGGGTTAATAGGAAAATTTGATCCTTTATATTGCCCTAGGAAATACACAGTACATCCATGATTAATGTGACAGCATGCGTCAGTTCATAAAGGGTGAAATTTATCCTTGCATAGTAGGCTAGCACAAGACTAATGTATTACTTAAGTTTCTCTTAAGTAGTTAAACCAACGAAATATACAGCATGACCGTAGATGAAATTCAGTGTCGACAAATGCATAATAGAAAGAATAACACGGACTAGCAATATATACATTTTTGACTCCCAAGTTAACTGGAGTCATTCAAGAAAATACTTAGCATTACTTCGGACAGCATAATAAAAATATCAACTCCACGTGCAGAGGTAATCAGAAGCAACAGCAAAGCACTGAACAATTAAATTGAAAGTTATACTTTAAAGTGAGACAATACCAATGTATAAATCCATGATACATCCTCAGTTGGAATACTAACCTCAAAAATGCACAGCAGAAATGGGTAACATTAAGAGACAAGCAGCAAGAATGATGAATGCATGAGGATCATATCAGGGTAGAATGAAAATATACAGATTGTCAGTTTTGAAGACCTGAGTAAAGAGAGACATACTAAATAACATTAAACAAACTCAGGATGATGAGATGTATAAAGATGATATATCACAAATGCCCCTTTTTTTAATATCAGGATGTGTGCTATCTCGGTGAAATAAAAGGGAACAAAGTTTTAAATGGAGAAAGAAGTAAAAGGAGAAAGGGATTTTGATGCTCCTTTTCATTCATTTGGGGGCCTGTACAATATACAATCACATATATCTAAAATACATGGATATTGGGAATAGATTCATATCACTATATTAGAATAAAAAGCAACCAATAGATGAGCTTTGACACATTCAGATAGAAGGCAATTACGAAGTAACAGATACTGGGGACAAAAAAGATATTCCTACTATTGGTGATTCTGAAGTCTGCTACTGCAACGTTTCCAAAACTGAACCACATCTACTACACCATACTGTAACAAGAGAGAACACTGGTCTGATACAAAAAAGCTATTTTATCATAACATACCTGTTGTGTCCATCAAGAACCAAGCTGTCTACAACTGAGAGCAGTGTAGAGTAGAGATAACCAAGACACTTTCGAACTGGCAAATTCAGGTATCAGCCCAACTCGCCACAGCAGTCTGGAGCCCTCCTTCTTGCCTGGCTAGTAACTGCAGTGTAGACATACACAAAGTTGAACTAGGCCAATGTTTGGGCTTGACATGCCAAACGGCGTGAGATTCTGGACAACATCCAAAGTTGATCTAAATGACAGGCCCTTTTACAGTGAAGTACCTTTTTCATCTACTCAGATGAAAAATTATCATGTGGTTGTGTTCTGTTCTGGAACAGAAACCCCACTTTTCCTATAAGCGTTCTCCTGAAATTCAAACATGTTTAGACCTCAAATTTAAAACTTTACCTGTAACTGATGGTATCTCTGTGCATGTTTCACCTACCTGACTATTTATCAACAGGTATTAATGCAAAATTAACAACTTCTAGGCCTTCTAATGAAAAGGAAAGGAAGTACAAAAATTATGAAGTCTGATGTGGAGCAGGCTAAGTACTGGGAAGCTACCAACTGAGTAAACATCAAATGAAGGATTATCCTTATTTTCTCAAGGATTTAATTCCAGCAAGGAATTGAACTAGTGACCTCCTCCTCCTTACCACCTCCTGCTGCCAACAGTCAGATAAAAATCTGTATGACTAGGTTTATTTTATCAAGATCTCAAGAGAGAAAGAAGTCATTTATGGACTAGAGGTCAAGCATAACAATTTTAAGCCCAAAGGTCAATTTTCTAAGAGAATTGTAAGTACTTGGGGATATCTTAGAACAGAGGCAATATCCAAGCTGTGTCTATTATATCAACATAGAAATACAGTTGCTATAAATTCAGAGATCATTTACTTACAAAAAGAAAGTAAAGAAAAAGGTAAAGATTACATAAAGGCTTTTTCAAAGACAAACAAATGGATACTTCTTTGCAGAAAGGGTGTGATATCTAAAACTTTAGACACCAAAACCATTCATAATGTGTGTGGTTTTGTATTTCTCTCAAGCAGCAATGTTTGAAAGGGGAGAATCCAACACCTAGACTTTTTCCCAAATTTAAAATTTATAGTCCCTGCCTTTATACAGAAGGACAAATCCATCACCAGGGTAAGTCAGTCCAGCAGCATGGAGTCCAAGGCTCTTAACCGAACAGCACGAGTTGAGACTCCAGCCCATAGTCACAGACCTGACCTTTCTTTCAGTTACATTGGATAAAATAAACCAACTCCAATTAAGGTGATGGGACACAAATTCAGATTGTTTCAGGAATAAATACACAGCTAAATTGTGTCTTCTGTGCAGCAGCGTAAATCTAATATAAGAACTCAGAACCATCATGCCATTTTTACAATAGCGTAAGCAAAGCATCAATTTGCCTGTGGAGAGGCAGACTCTGGGCTTCTTCATGATCTTACATATCCCACTTTCTCAGCCTGTCATTACACTAAATACTCTTCAGTCTTTCATAATGGCGAGTGAGCTTAGAGTCAGTCATACTCCATGGTGCTGAGCTTGCAAAGCAGCACCGATCAAGATCGTTCCATTCCCTTTGAAATCCAAGTCTGGATTGCTCCAGCTTGTTTTTCAATAGAGCAGGTTTTTTTCAAATGGTACAGTTCGATTTTACAATGCTGCTGGCGAGGCTGGGAATCAAGCTAAACCCAGATGCATCCAGCAGGGAAAGTTGCCACAGGGAAAGAGTGAAAAATCAAAGGGTGAGAAGTAAGATGATCCCACACCACTGACTTGCTGAATACCAAAGAATAAAGGTTTGATATAGCATCAGAGGAATAAGAAAACCAAAAAAAAGTCACTTCCAGTACTGTCAATAGTTGTTACTATGAAAGTCAGAGATGGGGTTTTCTGGAAACACCAAACTGGAAGAAAAAAATGCTGCTGCATATGTATTACTTCTTAGACACCCACTTACATTTCAATTACTAAATGCTTCTCTTTAGCAGTATATGTCATTTTAAATAAACATCACAGTTGACAGTAAAAGAATGCATCGGAGGTTTTTTTGGTACAGCTTATAATCAAATCTTATTTGACTAATATTTCTATCTATACCCTTTAATGCTGATAGTCTAGTCTTCCCTGAAGTTTTTTAGTCTACATGTAATTCAGGAGCAGCAACTACAACAGCTTTTTGGCAGCACACATTTGCTGACTTCTGTATGGTGACTCTTACATAGATGTATGGAAAACAGTAAGGTCCACAGTAGAACATCATACTGCTCTGCTGTGTCAAACTGCTGTAAATCCACAGAACTGTCAATGAAGCACTGGAGTTGCAACACGAAAAGAAAAAAAACAATAACAAAACCAAAACCCAACAAATGTAGCAAGAACAAAAATCTGACCCATCATTATAGTAGAATTTTCATGTAAAACACAATCCCTGAACAGAATACAAATGGTAAAAATCTAATGACCACGGAGAAGTTTAGACTTCTACGTAAAACAGCCTGATATAACCAGGGGAAACCCAAAACTCCAGGACAGCAATGTGTCAGTTTCAAACTGGTATATTTAAATACTGTTGTGTATATGAACTGGCTCACATTACACAACTTCCAAAATGTGGTGAAACAGCACTTCTGTGCAACTTCACAGCAGGATAAACACTAGGATGGCAAAAATTGCAAAGGTCACATAACCAAGCACATCCAGGAACAAAAACAGAGCCAGTAACTTTCCTTTCAAATCTCAACACTCTGTAGGTTACAACTAATGGGAAATAGACGAAAATGTGCATTTGAGACAGGCTATAATCATAGCTGCTTCACTGTTAAGGTCAGGGAATAAAGTCTTGAAGATTTAACTCCTACTAGGATACATGTACAGCTACACAGAGATCAAATCAGAAGTCTCATCAAGTTCAACAGCCTACGTTCAGCAGTGGCCATAAACCACTTGAATTCATTTTTAGGCTGGAAATAAACATAATTTGAGATTTTCATGAAAAGAAGTATTTAGAATAATCAAGATGGGGTGTAGGCACTTTGCTTTTCTAGCTGAAATATGACTCACTTTCACCTCATCCCCAGTTTAGTAACTCAATTTATTATATATATATATTCTTTTTTCAAAAAGAAAAAAAGCTTTGAACTTCCACAGACTTGTGGCAAAACTTAGTTCTTCAAAAGAAATGCAGGGAGCTGAAATTGGTCTGAAGTGGCCTAGATTTGGTCTTCCACATCAAGATGTGTTTCGTGCTGGCTAGATGACAGGTGCCTACCAAGGCTCTATCACTCCCCTCCGCAGCTGTACAGGGGAGAGAAAACACAATGAAAGACTCATGGGTTGAGATAAGGACAGGGAGATCACTCCCTGTTATAACTCACCAGTTACCATGACAGGCAAAACAGATTCAATCTGGGGAATTTAGTTTAATTTATTACCAATCAAATCAAAGTAGGATAATGAGAACTAAAACAAAATTTCAAAAACACCTTCCCCACATCCCTCCCTTCTTCCTCAGCTTAACTTTACTTCCAAATTCGCTACCTCCTCCCCACAAGCAGCACAGGCAATGGTGAATGGGAGTTGCAGTGAGTTCATCACACGTTGTCTCTGTTGTTCCTTCCTCCTCAGGGGGAGGACTCCTCACTCTCTTTCCCTGCTTCAGCAGGGGGTTCCTCCCATGGGAGACAGCTCTCCACAAACTTTTCCAACCTGAGTCTTTCTTAAGGGCTTCAGTTTTTCTGGAACTGCTCCAGCGTGCACCCCTTCCATGGAGTGCAATCCTTTAGGAGCGGATCGCCCCAGCCTGGGTACCCTATGGGTCACAAGTCCTGCCAGCAAACCTGCTCCAGTATGGGCTCCTCTCTCCATGGATCCACAGGTCCTGCCAGGAGCCGGCTCCAGCACAGGCTTCCCACAGGGTCACAGCCTCCTTCAGGTGCATCCACCTGCTCCAGCATGGCGTCCTCCACAGGCTGCAGGTAGGTATCTGCTCCACCATTAACCTCCATGGTTTGCAGGGGCACAGCCTGCCTCACCATGGTCTTCACCATGGTCTGCAGGGGAATCTCTGCTCTGGCACCTAGAGCATCTTGTTCTCCTTCACTGACCTTGGCGTCTGCAGAGTTGTTTTCTCTCGCATATTCTCACTCCTCTCTTTCTGGCTGTAGTTGTCCATTTTTCCTCCCCCTCTTCTTAAATATGTTATCCCAGAGGTGTTACCACCATTACTGATGGGCTCTGCCTTGGCCAGCAGTGGGTCCATCTTGGAGCTGGATGGCATTGCCTCTATCAGACACAGAGGAAGCTTCTAGCAGCATCTCACAGAAGCCACACTGTAGTTCCCTCAGTACCAAAACATGGCCGTGTAAAGCCAATACACAGTGACTCACCACTGTTTCTACATAGAGAACAGGCAAATTCATTTTTTTTTTTTAAAGTGAATTCCCTTATCCTGGCTTTTGCATTGTTATCATTTTTATGGATTTAGTTTAAAAGTTTGTAACTCTTTCCACTAAATGGCAGAAAGTTGTTTTGCTTAGGCATCTCAGTGCAAATTTGACAAGCACCTTTAAGGAAAAGGATATGAAGGGCCTAAAGTCTTTCTTTTTTTTCCTTTTTTTAAGCCATGCCTGAGCAGGCAACAATCCAATTTTATTCTGCCTCAAAAAAAAGTGACCAGCAACCTACTGCAGCATGTGTTACAATGTTGTGTGTGTTTTAAATCACAAACAAGCATCCAAATAAGCAAAAATAAAATCATGTTTTGGAGACTGTTGGTTACTCAAGAACTAGTGATGCCTTGATCTCTACTATGATTCTCCATTTTTTTCTGTTTAAAAAAAAAAAATAGCTCCAAGGTGACAAAAGCTCTAAACTGTTAACATTTAAATATGCCAAATTCCTGCTTTGTTCATCTTATTTTTATGCCAACATATCTCCACTCAGTTCAGTGGATTTAGTCCCAAATTTATTCCTTTACAATTAAGAGCAGGAAAATCTCAAGTAAGCTTTCACTTTCAAGACCAGTGACAGGGTAACTGGGCAGGGGGTA
Source organism: Limnodromus scolopaceus (assembly GCA_028565335.1). Lineage (NCBI taxonomy): Eukaryota > Metazoa > Chordata > Aves > Charadriiformes > Scolopacidae > Limnodromus > Limnodromus scolopaceus. The sequence goes on along the minus strand of JAOXNO010000041.1, from coordinate 50,186,385 downwards.
GGGAATTTTCTTCCTTCTAGCTTTCCCCTTTCGTTTTACCTCCTTTTCACCCTATGTTAACTGCAAGCATTACAAGTCAGAAGTTGACATTATCCCTTTAATATATAAGCTACAGGCTTGGAGAGTTCTTTGCATGAACCAGACTCTGACCCCAAACTGTGCAAGTGATACATGCACTAGGCTGGACAGCCTTCCTAATTGAGGCAAACCTGACAAAAAGAGTCAAGACTTACACCCCCAAAAGTATCATGGATGAAACAATACTTCTGCATCATATGTCTTAGCGGGCATAAATGTCTCTTGATAATTGTTAGTAATTCTACCACAAGTAACCTAAGGCATTATGCCGCAAGGCCACAAATTTGCATTATGCGCTGCCCACAGTACGAAGATCACCCAAATACTGAGAGGGGCTCATATGCTGCAATCCCTTTCTATCATTTGAAGTAATAGAAAACATTAAGATACAGAATAAATTCTATTTACCAATCCCATTATCATTATCTAAAAACCAAACAAACAACGAAAAAAAAAACACCAAAAAACCCAACCAAACACAAACCTAGTCAGAAATGTTTGTTTCACTTTACAGACACACAGTAGGTTCCAAACAGCACAGCATCACAGTCAAAAACCAGTGCTTTTTAAAACACCTAATTTTAACTGGAATTATTTGCCCTAAAACCTGAAACTGCAGAAATTATTACTTTTGTGCAGCTTCAGCTATGTAAAAGCCTGGTCCCCCCCCCCTTTTTTTATTTATTTTTCATTTACATACAACTTCAGGCTTCAATCATAACGAAATTGTATGTTGTTCTACAAAGACAGAATACTTATGCAGTAACATAGTTGTAGATACAGCATGTTTTTGACCTTTACTGTAGGCCTGGAACGGGAACAGCCAAATGTATCACTAGCATAGTTTTAATAGTTTAAAAAATATATTTGCATGTAACTCTGGCTTACCACCCCAAAAATAGTAAGGAGCAATATTTCATAGCATCTACTTTCTGAACTCCCATTTTTACCTCTCAGGACATAACTTAATATTTCATAATAGGTCTTAAGTTGGACTCAAGTGATAGCTAAATGTCATAGCAGCAAAAGGGTAAATTTCACTCCTCGGCACCGATGAGAAGATTCACCTTCCCCATTAGGCAAAATATTTTTTCCAGGCAGTAACTTGCAATATAACTATCACTAATGCCCATATAACAGCCTAGTAAGGTCACCCCTTTAAAAAATTCTTTTGATATTTCAATTTTCAAGTTTATCAGCAGCCTCCTCAGAAATGCCTGCATTCCTAACAATTCAGTCAGCTTTTAGAATAACCCATTAGCCTCACCACCCACTTCACACTGACCTATACCCTTTCCAGGCAATGGTTCTGGAAGCTGAAACTTACTGAAGTAGCATTTGGTAAATATCATTTTGCCAAGTAAGACTGTTGGTATTATCAATTGGCTGCGTTCATTAACCTTGCTTTGCCTTTTACATTCCACTTCCAAATTTAGGTGTGGGTGGTGATAAGGTGAGGGTTGGAAAGGAAAAGAGAGGAGATCTGGGACTATGTGGCAGCTTAATTTGAGGCATTTTTAAAGGCTTCTCTAGCAGTCTGTCAGAATATCCAAAGATGACTTAAAAAAAAAAAAAGGAAGAAAAAAATCCCCACACCACCAGAGGGCTGCTGCCTGCAGGAAAATGAAACTGCTGCATTTTAACACTGCAGTATAATTCTACCAGCTCCATGGGAGCATAAATAAAAGTGACCAAGTTATAGATCTTTTGTAAGTAGAACACACAGCATCATACAAACATAGTTCTACTCAGTGACATTTTGTTTGAGAGATCAGGGACAAATACCCCTAAGGAAACAAACAACAAAAGTCAGCATAGGCACAAATTGTCTAAATGGGAAAATCAGAGCCATTTTTCTATATTAATAGACAGTTAAAACAACTTCAGTTTTAAATTGCAGCCACAGAGATTTCAGCATATAGGTATCAATATTACAATAATCAAAAGGAGAAGCTGTGGAAGACAAATACACTATCATCACCAGGACAGGTCATGCTGTATGGACTGATCTGTCCTCAGATGATGAAAATCCACAGAGGTACATTTAAAAAAATGAAGCTAGCAAAAGTGAACAGTAGCAAATAAACAAACAAATAAAAAAAAAAAATCACTAGGCCTATATAGTAGAGTTATCCCAGGCAATTCCACACTGCTTTTTATCTCTGAAAAAGTTATCAATACTAGCCAGCTAATCCTGTCAGTCCCAAAAGGGAAGTCAAGCATTCTTTTAGTTTTACAGCAGAGCATCACTAAAAAAAAAAAAAAAAAAAAAAATTAACTTGTCAAAGTCTCCACCTCAAGCCAATGGCTAAGTCTGTTAGGGCAAGTGAAGACTACATAGTTATTGTATCTGAATAACCTGCCTTATAACTGCACAACGAAGTGAACAAAGCCTATTTTGTACATGTCTCTACTACTCTTCCCCAAGAAATGACTCAGCTAGGGCTCTGTAGCATTTTAGAGAGCATAAGAGTACAACCAGGGATCCAATCCTTTGAGAAGTTGAGCACCTTTAATCCAACAGGCCTTAGGAGTAAGGAATAATCTTTCACACCAGAATTAGAACTCTACAGGATCAAGCACAAGGTTGGTATTTTGCATACACAAAAAAACGCAACCTCGAAATACATATATAGTCATACATCCACAAAGTGCACACTGCATTATGTATATAACTACTCAGCTTATCCCCATCTGACATACCATATTGATTTGATGCAGGGTTTATCAGGAGAGCAAAACAAAGGCACAAATGGTACAAGTGAATAATCAGGTAAAGATGGGGAAGACTGGACTTCTACACGGTGCAAGGTTCTTATGCTCTGGTATACTTCTCCAAATCTCATACGGCCTCCATTGCCCTATTTTCACTGGTGTTTGTGCCAGTATATAATATATCTATCTATCTATAGTGTTACCCGCCAGTACTGGAGTTCAACCTCTGATGGCAAGGTAGACACACCTTTTGATTAAGATCCTTTGCCTTGCCATGTTTTCACTTTCCACCATTTTAGTGAGGAAAAAATAGCTAGGACACAGCCACCTCCCCTCTGGTGGATTCTTCAGAAATTTGCAGTAGAGAAGTAGACACTTGAACAGTAAATGTGATACGATTGCTATACTAATCAATCTTTTTATGAATTCTTGAGAAACAGTCCACAGACCAGCTGGTTCTGCGAGCCACAGGCACTAAAACACTGAGAAAAAATAAGTATTGGTGGAGCTAAAGAGGCTCTTGGCTGTAACTCATCTGATTCAATGGCGATCAGAGTAATGGTGATGACAGCATTACGACACGAATCCAGAAACCATGCCTATTTTTGCAGCATTTCATCTAAGCCGGAAGAGCCACCTGGTAACACAATGGCAACTGTCCCAATCATGCTAATAGTCTGGCTGTTGCCTTCCCTAGCAAAGATGCAGTAATGTTAAAGGTAAGGATGTTTTCTACATCCTGAAGCTTAATGCAAACTGGTTGGGTGATTTCAGTATACGTATGCATGGAATACTAGAGAAGCATTACTGCTAAAAGTATTAAAACATTTGCTTGCCTTAATTTATCTGTTAGCTGAGCAGACAGACTTCTGCTTTAAGGATGAAAGACAATAATTGTAAAATGCTGTGCCTGTATTTTCAGTTTGAATTGAATTTGCTTACAGTATCATTCCACTTTGTGCTCTACTTTGCTTGAATATTCACCACAGAGGAGATGTATTTCTAGGCTGCTCTTAACTAGAACACTGCCAGAGGTCTGCTTCTGCTGCCATCAACGAGAAGCTTCCTCACAGGTCAAACTCCCCTCTCTGATGAACTTGAGCAAGGCCTTGAAGTCACTGGGGCTGCACAGCTGTAACTGAGTGATGAATTTGACTAAGTAATGTCTTCAGCACAATCAGGAAACAACCAGAAGCAAAAGAGATGCGATTCCACAAATATGAGCAATAACACTTCTTATGAAGAAAGGCTGAGAGAGCTGGGACTCTTTAGCCTGGAGAAGAGAAGGCTGAGGGGAGATCTTATCAATGCCTATAAGTATCTAAAGGGTGGGTTGAAGGAGGAGGGAGCCAGACTCTTTTCAGCGGTTGCCAGTGA
>JAOXNO010000041.1:50168598-50182115 GCA_028565335.1 Limnodromus scolopaceus | reverse complement strand
TGGGCAATCCTGCTTCGGCAGGGGAGTTGGACTAGATGATCTCTATGGTCCCTTCCAACTCTAAAAATTCAGTGAAACACAAACCACAGATCCAGAAGTAGCACAGGATAGATCAGAAACACTAGGATAGATCTTTGTTGTCAATGATTACTGATTTTAATCAAGGTTTACTGATTTATAGGAGTGGGAAGTTTGGAAAAAAGTATAGATTTAACTAGTTTCAAAAGCTAGTGAAAAACTGTTCAAGGCTGGTGCTTGTGAAGTATAAAGAATCTTAAAAGCTCTGCCACTCATAGCCATGTCTTTTCAACAAAACAAGTGCCTGCATTTAATAGGGCTATAGCACTTGTGTCATTGCCAAGTTCTAATATAATACTTGGCTTTGTCTTTGGTGACGATTTTTGTAGAGACAGGCATTGCAAACACACAAACAGCTCTCAGTCTTCCTCTCAGCTTTCTGCAGGGAAGGACTACTTCAAATACTGCCACTGTACCAAAATGGATACATGGAGGAAATACAGAGAGGTCTCCCTTATTCCCACACTCCCAATCACTAAGCTCAGCTTGCAGACAGAGAGGGCCAAGCTCTAGCCTCCACCCTCCCTGCTTTACACTGCTCCAGCAGCAGAAAGTAGGCAAGAATCCAGCCTATCAAGCTGGCTAGGGATCCCCTCACCATTAGGGAATCACAATGTGGTTTATCACACTGTCTGTCTATAATTCCCCCATAACAACAAAACAGATTAGCAAGGTTCAACCATGTTTGAAAGAGCAAGAGAAGTCTCTAAGGTTCTACAAGTTTCATGGGAAGTGCTGAATGTCTGTGGAAAAAAGAAATTAAAACTCTTGCTTCCACAATGGAAAGAGTAATTGTGATTTAATCCTTAGTGTATTCCCAGAGAAAGAAAAAACATGGACAGGCAGCAGAGACGGCTCCAAATGAGCCGCAAATACTATCTTCACCTAGCCCAAGAGACAAGGGACATAAAGTGAGACGAGGGGCAGGAGGCGAATGTAGGATACAAAACTGGAGGAAATGGAGTTCCTTAGTTTCACAGTTCACTGAACAAGTTATGGTTCAGTTGCATAGGATAACACAGAATAGCATAGGTTGGAAGTGATCTCTTGAGATCACATAGTTCAACACCCTTGGTCAAAGCAGAGTCAACTTGAGCAGACTGCTCAAGGCTGTGTCTTGTCTGTTTTTGAATATATGCTAGGATGGAGGCTTCCCAACATCTCAAGGGAACCTCTGCCAGTGGAGAAGCTTCTATACACACACAAAGACCCAACTAAGATCAGAACCTTAGCATGAAAGGGATTATATGCAGATAACATAACACAAATTATCTTTCCTCTCAGTTCACAACTTAGGCAAGACACATGAATTGTGGAAGACAAAATGTATGTAAGAGAAAATAATTCTCCAAGGATACAGACAGCATCAGTATTAATTTCCCAAAGCCAATGCATCTGTATAAGAAGTGGAAGAAAACCCTACAAGTATCTCATTTTTCAGTCTACCATGATTATACAGTTTTAATATATATATATATTTATATCTAACAATAATATATGCTTCTTTAGAGATAGAGATTTTCTTGCTTAGTCTATTTCTACCAGCTCTTCTAGCAGTAATCATCAACCTATTTAAATTGGGCTGAAATGATTAAAGTGCTCAGTCTTGAAACCTTAACATCCCCACAAGCTTTCTGCGAATATCCTCCTAAAGTCTTCATTAATTTGCTGTAGGAGAGTGTAGCTGTAGAAAGAACCAAATACCTGTCTAGTATCCTCTAGATTAGGATAGCAATCCTTGAACCAGTTTACAGTTTGAAGAGGCAAGTTCAAATTTTAAAAACAAAACAAAAACTTGAAAACCCAAAACAAACCACCAAACAAAAAAAAACAAACAGATGACCGGAACCTCAATAGGAAAACTGTAGATCAATCCTGTACCTGCTGACACCAGGTCATCTCAAACGCAACAGCCAAGCTACTCATCATTTACAATCTGAAAATAAGATGAAAACTTTGGAACAGAATACTGGGAGAGATGAAGAGATTTGAGTAAGGTAAAAATCTAAGAGTCATAATCCATTCCTTAATCTTAGGGACAGGTCACAGTTATTAAAAGGAATTCACACAGTCACTGAATGAAACTTACTCAGGTGAATGACTGGCATGATGAATAACCTAACCCTCAGCTGGCAAACAGTCAGCAACAGACATGAGAAATTTTTAAATATCCCACACAGTGCATTTCATACCACACGAATTTGGAATGTGAAGTCTTCTTTTCCTACTTAAACTTGTGTTTTAATTCAATAACACTGAAATTTAATTCAGTAACACAGTTATCTTAGCAAAGCTTTGTGCTAGCTTAGCTCAAACATTATCAGAGTGTTATTCTTTATTTTAAAAATAAAATTTTAAAAAAGGAAAGGAGGTTGTAGAGAGGCGGGGGTAGGTCTCTTCTCCCAAGTCACAGGGACTTGGGAGGAAATGGCCTCAAGTCACGCCAGGGGAGGTTCAGGTTGGATATTAGGAAAAATTTCTTCACTGAAAGGGTTATCAAGCATTGGAATGGGCTGCCCAGGGAAGTGGTTGAGGCACCACCCCTGGAGGTATTCAAAAGATGAGCAGACATGGTGCTTGGGAATATGGTTTAGTGTTGGAGGGTTTTGTGTGTCTGTTTGTTTGTTTGTTTTTATGGTTGGACTAGATGATCTTAAAGGAACCTTCCAACCTAGGCAATTCTGTTTAGGCAGCTAAACAGTTCATGTTTAGCTGCAAATATGTTATTGCTGATCCCTCTTCCTCGTAAATTATATTACCATAGGGCAGAGAAGCCACCATTATGAACCTGTGCTATGATGTACCTCATCCTGGACCAAAGCAACAAAACAATCACTTTTCCAAGAAGAGCATCTGTGTAGAAGTCTAGTGTCTACATTGCTAACCTCACATAAAATAATTAAGAAGAAGAGTGAAAAAAGAAAGAATCAAGCAATTCCATCAACATTCCCTGCTGGGTCAGTATGAAGACCTGCTATATTCTCATCTGCAGTCGAAGGACTAATGTTCAACCTTTGGCAGACTAAAACTTACAGTTGTAAGAATAGGCTTTAGAGAGCCAGTAGAAAATTAACACATTTTTGGTACAGATCAGTTTGTTTCTCCCAGAAACCAGCTCCTCCATCATTTTTGTTCCTGTCAATAGTGCTTTAAATAAGTATATGACAAGGGGAGTCAGCTTATGGCATGTAAGGCTGAACACACAGAGGAATGACACTGCAAAAGCAGAGCTTGTTAATACATATGTAATGCAGACATTATTAAAAAAAATACATACATTATCACACTGATTTTTTTTTCTCCCACAATAAGCATATGCTGTAAAAGATAGCAAATCAAAATTGCAAGAGCTTCAGGATATAAGGAGAGTATGTTGCTTTGTTAAGTAGAAGCAGGCAGCCAGAAGAGCACTTACTAAATGAATGCCTGAAAACAGTTTTCCTTTTTTTTTTTTTTTTTTTAATTTAGTTAAGCACTTCACTGGAAATATTATCATGCGTATAATTCACACATAGTGTTGGAACACTAAAACAAACACACAAAAAAAGAGAGTACTTGCACCCCCTATGCCACTTAATGCTGGTTTCTCTCCTCAATTGCCTCCTGCACCTTGCATTAATCCATTTACTATCAGTTGATGTTGCAAATCTTGGTGCAAAGCTTTTACCAGCAATAATCTCCTTTTGTCAGTAACTGGCAAGTTATCTACTTTTTTCCAAACTCCTTAATTATTAAGTCACTGATTATCAATGAGTGGGTCTTAGATAAGAAACTGAAGAGCAGCCTGTTATCAATGGGGTAAGCTACACAAGAAATGGTCCCTTCCAGTCTAACCTCACCCCTTTTAGCACCCATAATTAAAAACGTTTGTTTGAACAAGACATTTAAAAATATTTATTTTCCTCTTAAACATGCAATAATCTTTATGCAAGGAGTAGGAAGAGCAAAAGTCCAAAAGGCAGAAAATGCCTGGCACAGCCATGGAGTGCAAAACAGTGAACTCATCACAACTTCATGAAAGAGTTATCCAGAGCAGCTTTAGGGCTACTTTAATTTATGTCAGTTGACAGTGATCTCTGTGGCCTTCAGGAAATAATAAAATAATTTTCTCAAAATCAAACTGAGAGCTGACAAGTCAAAATAAGTATTTTATTCTACCCACTCCAGCATTGAGTAACTATCCATCGGCTACCTGCACCAGCCGTAAGATTACTCTGCACAACTACGAAGGCAACAGTACCATTTGCAACAGAATGTACCTGGATTTGTTTAAATATAAACACCATTCTTGCCTTCTTTGTCCATATTGCTCTTTATCCATATCGCTCTTTATCCTTAGTCTCACCACACGCTTCCATTTATTATCCTTTAAAAGCTGTATCCCCAAGGTCATTGCAAAAAACCCAGTATATTCCTGTTTATACAGTCCACAGGACAATGGTGATCACATAGGCATTTCTGGCACAAATGATGCATTCAGGACAAAAATGCTTGCAGCTACATCAATAGCGAATAATACACTTCTATGAAAGGAACCAACATAATTTCCTCTGTTCCACCCAAATTGCATTTAAACCCAATTTTCAAAAGCTACAAAGCAAAGAAAAAAATTGTCTGGGTGGACTTTGCATAGTTTTTACCAGATTTTTTTCAGTACTGTTTCTAGTCTGTAAACAGAATTACATGAATGAATAAAAATATTCTACATTTAATTTTGAATAGGGATAGAACAAGTCAAATGGAACTGGATGAATACTATTATTAATGTGCTCTAAAAGTAGACATTTGAAACTAAGCTTAATTTGGTCACATTTGTGCGCTTTTTGAAAAGCCTTTCTGGAAAATTTCACATCTTTCAGGCAAGGGAGCTCATGGGAATCATGTCCAAACTGTCCAGGAAAACTAAATTTTCACTTTGCACTTGCAAACATTTACGTTGCAAGTGCTCGCACAAGTATCCAAGTAGAATGTAACACTCTCATGCAACGTATCCAACAGACTACATTCAAGAGTACAACTCAAATCTTTGAATATTGATTAAGTGCAACCAATTCATAAGTGAGGTAAAGAAAGACAGTTGGGGAAAGGAGATAAAAAGTTGTTTACCAGAAAATCTGAAACAAATAAGGACTTAAAGGAAATCACATCTGCACTTACAAACACTGCAGATGAAGACTGTTCAAGTTCATTAAGAACACTATTTACAACAAATTATTCATTTAATTCTACAGATCAGTATGGATGTTTTGTAGAAAAATAGTAGTTTATGCATGAACTGAAAATGAAACAATCTCCTTGTATTCCATAAGCAGAACAAACAGCATTATTGACTAAGATTGCTAAATATCTTGGGTTTGTTTAAAACAAAACCAGAAAATTTCTTTGGGATGTTTCTTTATAGGAAATTCTACCCTCACCTATTTATCATGGTCTTGATGATCTTCCTACTGAAGTCAGCTCAACTTAAAACACTGACTGACTTCACAAGGTAATTTACAGTATCTCAACATTTGAAGAGGAGCCCGCCTTGAGCATTCATTTATGTCTCTGCCTTTACTCTGCCGTCAGGGAAATCTATATCCAGGCTTCCACCTTCTCTTATTTTGACTGTTCTCCTATATACAGGATACATTCTTCATGCAAAGCCTCTTACTTCAGAGGGCACTACTTCCAGATGTCTCATTCCCTTTCAAATTTCTTCTGAAAGCTGGAATTCTTTCACCACCTACATTTGTTCTATGTTATCTACCTACTAATTTTGAGGTGGATCAACATTTTTCAACACTATTGAAATTAATGTTTAACTCTCTAAAGTATACAATATTAAAGACTTCCCAAAATATAAGGTATGCAGTAAATTTATGATATACTCAAAAACATCGCAGTGTTGGAGAATTCAAAACATACACTGGCTGCTCCACTCAATTTACAAAAGGAATTGTAAGAACCCACTTAAAATGCTACATTTGCTCTTCTCATGGAGTCACAGGTTTTCTAGAGATCAGAAAGAATTCCTCTCAAGTGGTAAATTCCATTAAGCAGCTTTATTCCTCCAACCTCTCTCATGATTCTAATGAAGTCCTTCCCCCTGCAGTGGCACAAAATGACATTAGAGAGGTGGCAGAATGTATAAAAGCGCTTGAGCAGTGCAAGAACTCTATTTGTGAAATCACTGCTTGCATAGTTCCTGCTGATGTCTGAAATGTAGGTACATAAATAGTCATATAGTCCTACTCATTTGACACTATCTAAATTTTAATATCTCTTGGGTGAGAAAGTTTATTGTGCTTTACAAAGAAAAACAACCATTCAGATCCTGCTCCCGTTTCAACAAATTTGTAATAATTTTGCTACTGATACTGGGGTAAAAGACTAATGGTGTGCCTCCACAAAGTTTGCAGAAGGACGGAAGCTAAAAATCATTTTCACTGTAGATAGCAAACAGGATTTTGCTTTAAAAAGAAAAAAAAAAAAAAAAAGAGTGAAAGTAGTAAAAGAGATATCTGAACTTTGCAGTTCAGACATGTGACATGGTAATACTAGTTTATTTCAGTCAGTAATGCAGGCAAACAGTACTTTGGAACAATCAGATCAAAGGCATATAAAGCTAAGAAAGACCAAATCATTACATGAAAATCCATTAGGTTGTCGTAGTGACTTAGACTTTTCTCAGCAAAATCTCATTCTTAATACCTCTACTGCCCACAGTATTGCTTCCAATATTTTATTTCTATGATTACTAATTAACTGTTTAAGTCTTCACAGACTATCGTGACAAAGGGTATGGATTCACTATTTTGAAAGAAACCTTTTTAAGGAAAGTAAAATATACATATGAAAACATTAATACAATATATAATGGTTTGTTGTTCATTTGTTTGTTTAGAAAGGCCATGGGGGGAATTACAATGTTGTAAATTGCAACTACAATTTACCCCTCTATAACAATACATTCATCTAGACAGCTAAATAGGATAAAGCTGTACTCTTTAAATTCTCTCTATATTCAAAACATTGGGTCAGAAAAAGAAGAATACAGCAGCATGAATGAAAAGGATATACTTTCTTTAGCCTACTTACCTAAGGAAACCAGACTTCCGAAATCGCATTGTCTACCAAACACTCCTCAAATAGATCTGAAGCTTTCAATTTCAACCAAATTTGACAGAGACAAATAAAAAAAACATTAAACCATTTCAGTTTCTGACGGTGTCATGGAAACAGGTGGTTAAGGTTGTAAAGAAACATCCTGTTTAAGCTTCCACTGAATAAAAGGCTACTAAATTTGTTAAGACCCAAATTTACTGATTTCTGTTCTTACGTAACCCAATAGCATACTGCTGAAAATCTCACTGATTGCTCATATATAACTAAAATATTATATACCGAAATAGCTGTAAGTTATATGGTATACAATGCAGAAAAGGGACCCCCTACACTTTTTGCGAAGATCCAAGTGCTATGAGTTTCAAATGGGATTCTTGGTATTGAATATTTGCAGAACTGGCCTTAAAGCAGAATAAAGGAACAATACAAAATAGATCAGCAACATTAAATTTTTCATCAAGTTTCTCTCAAAGCGAATAGGGAAACTCCCACTTAGAGCCAATGTCTTATTGCCTGTAGACAAGGCAGCATTTTGGAAATTTCAACTGGATACTGAATTGGTGCCATAGCAAACAAAGATGCTTAAGCCTATACAGTGACTGCCAAAAATGAAAACACAAAAAACCCCTCTGAAATTCTGAAGCCCCTCACAAGAAATACTTCACTTCCTCATCTTCGCACTCATTAATAAATATTCACTGCATTCAATCTGAATTACTCTTAAGGGTGGAATAGAGGTTAATGAGGCCAAAAGAAACATACAAACAAAGATATTTGTGGGATTAAAAAAAAAATATGCAAGGAATACGCAATAAGCTGATTTCACACAGAATTAGTGTCAAATAGAGAAAAGCCTCTATTCGATCTAAAATTAAAACAGTGCTTCATGATGAGGTATGATTTGGGTTCCTCAAGCCACACTGTTTGCCACGTGTCTTATTGTAACATGACACACACCCCTTGCTCGTTACTGTTAATTACAATGAAAACCTCCTATAATTAACTGTAAAAGAATGTATCAATGAAACTTACATAAACCAACCTTTCCCCATACACCCATATATATAGTAATGATCTTTTACACTGACAGTTCTGTAAGAATTTTTTTGAGCATAATAATTTAGACTATGCTGCTTCTTGTATTCTTGCAAAATCATTCAAATAGATTCCATGAGCTATTCCTCCAGCTGCAGTAAACAAGAGATGCTCTGAATTCAACCTATTACAAAAGCAAACCATCTTACTACAGTCTCAAATTATACAATAAATTCATATGCTACATTATTAAAAATAATTTTCCATAGTTCCTCTATCATTCCCACTACCAGCAAAGACTTAGGCACAGACATTTTTCAGCACTGCCCTGCGTAGCCCTTTTCCAACTTCTCTGACTAAGAGCCCCTAATCCTCTCTTTGTGGCATCAGTCACCCTCAGCAAGCTTGACGCACCAGCACAGAAGGCTACTCAGGACAAATTTTGCATACCCCATTTTGAATTCTAATCAACACTTTCAACAATGGTTGTTACCCACGAATTTGAACTGAAGGCTTTTCCCTGTCAGTTTTGTCCACCTACAGCCAGATGCAACCAGGTTCCATTAATGCCACAGATACAGCAACTGGACCTCTGCAGGGATCAGCAGACTGCTGGTGGTAAACACTTTTTTTCAGCTATTAAGGTAGCAATCAGTGAGAACCTTCACAGAGAGAAAGCCACCGAGAGTTCTACTTACCAGTAAGTTCTCCCTCCACAGCACCCTTTCTAAGCCTGCTGTGAACTATGAGCCCATGCTCCTTGCCAAATCCCCCTTCTTTTGATCTCAGTAAAAGCAGGTTAAAGTAATTAATACGTTTGGATAATATTAATGTATCTGGGAGCAAAGTTAGACCTGCCTATCTGAAATAACTTTATAGAGTCAAGAATTTTTTTATTCAAAATAAAAATGATGGATATAACAATCACCGCAAAACAGACAGGACTTTGCAACACAACTTATACTTTCTTTCCATTCATCATTACTTTATGCCAGATTTTATTTCTCACTCTTCGCCATCCCCTTGAAAAAAAAACCAAACAACATTACATGCCATTACCTCCTAATCTTCCATGTTTTAAAGTCAAGCGGGAAAGGAATGATTACAACCACTATTTTCTTCAGCTCTATGCCACTGCAACCCAAATGCAAAGTTACACACAATGACAACATAGTATGGTGAATCAGGCCCTCATGCTGCGCTTGCTGTCCTCTCCCTAAAATGCTGCAGGTCGCCTGCTTACCCTCCAAAACAAGCAGATGAGGACTAGCTACGTACCACACACTGTTCATGCCATTCTGCATGCTCCCAAATGTGATTAGCACAGAAAATGCGAGAAGACCAGAAGGCATCTTTCCATATTTAGCTATGTACGTTTAATACTGAGTTAGATTTCACCTCAGTGCGTTATTCTGTTAATCAAGGGCGGGTATAGCAAGGAAGACATACACTGACATCAGCTACTTTCAAGATTTCTCTTCCTCTTCCCCCCATCTCCAGTTTCTATGACACCACGCATTGTGCATTTTATGTGCATTCATGTGTGCAAACAGTACAGACTTATCTATAAAGATCAGATATGGTAAAACTGCAAAAGGAAACTTTCACCCTTGTCCAGCTGGTTGAATAACTGCAGAGGCCAACAGCAGCAAGTCTCTAAATACATCCTCTTTTTCTCCCTCCACCCCCACATCTCTAATCACTTAGAAGGAAGATAGGAAGATTAGCAGAGAGGAAAAAAATAACCAAAGCTGCAGATAACCCTTTAGGACCACAACGTCAGGCTACGAGACACGAAGCAAAAGGTTAATGCAGGAATTATATTCAGGAATCTCAGATACAATTGTATTTAAAAGGGAGGGAGGGGTGCTGAGAAGAAGAGAGAGAAAAAAAATGAAATGGTGATGAAGATAAAAATTAATTTGTCATCTACAGCTGGTTCTTTGACCAACTGGAGTATCCAGGAAAGGACTATAAGCAGAAACAAGGCAGTTTTATTACCAATACATTGCAATTTTTTGGTAGACTATTTTCAGTGTTGTAATCAGAACAGATTTTAGTAAGAATACAGCTGCAGAAGTAAGGGCTTATTAAGCTATGCAAAGAATAAAGGTGGTAAAAGAGTGACAGAGAGCTACCTTTAGCAGCTGATACACTGAAGAGATTTGGAAAAAATGAAATATAAATAAAAGTCACTTTCACTAGAAGACAATGTCATCTTCATCCATGTCTCTGAACGGTTGCTATGGGGTTGTGAAGAGGAAGGGAAGGATGGGGGGGGTTTATAATCAATCATCTCAGAAGAGCATTGCTTCTTACAGAGAAAGATCTGGATTTTGACTGTGTCCCTAAGAAAATTGCGGACTGCAGAGCTGCTGCCATGCAGGGCAGCTAGGAAGCAGGCAGAGCAGAGGCAGCAGCTGGGGATGGAAACGCCTATTAAATCCTTTAGACAACAGATGGGCAAAGCTCGGCTGGGTTATTAAAAAAAAAAATAAATAAATTACACCACAATGCATCATCTTTTATTGTCCCACCATAATGAACGACACTTAACACCCACTTGCCCAAATAAGCCCCCCTATAGCTGATCTTCCCCTTTCCCTAAATTATAATCTCGAGTTTCAATCCACTTTTGGGGGGCTCCCAACCCAATGAATTTGCCAGATCCCATTGCTTATTGCACCTGTTACTAAAAAAAAAAAAATTAAATAAGGAAAACATTTGGGCTTCTTTTTAAGGGTTTTTCTTCCAATTAATGCTCCCCTGCCCTTGAAGTGAATGTGCTATCCAAGCAAGCAACAGTAAGTCCAGATCTTGAACGCATTTAGGGGATCTAATTATGTCATGTAGGGCAGAAGCACCTGCTCTCTAATTCCCTCCACTCAATTTCCTCTTTTTAATATTTCTTACCATTGTTCCATTCAGGAAAAATCTGCTGGGGGCGAGTTTCATAAACAAGCTTTAAGAAAAATAATTAAATAACAACCCCTCCCCCTCCCAATCCCTCCTACAAAAACACAGCATAACCAGAATGAATTCTGCTACCGATCCTGTTTTTCTTTTATTTCAGACCCTACCCACAAAAGCCATCAGCCCATCCATCCATATTTGCTAAATACCCACAGCAGTCAGTGCTACAGACATACTGTACATATTTCCACCCCCCCAACTGCACCTTAAGGACTACACCCTTTTCAATCATGATGTCATGAAATACTGCTGGTGACTCCCCCACTACCACCACCACCTCCTTGGTACTACAGGCTGTAAACCTTTCATTTCAATATAATTTGATTAAAAAGAAAATGGTCCTAAGTAGGGCAGTGAAGAAATTGATGTGAAAATTCACTAGCAGCACATCATCTATTTTTTCCTCTGCATGCACTCTGGCTGTCATCAGAACAACACCCATTAGCAGGAGTAATGAACATAAAGCATCCTGGGCTTTTTTGTTGTTGTTGTTAGGAAAAAAAAAAGGAAGAAAAGAAAGAATTAAAATGAAAATTAAAAATAAATAAAGGCAAAAATCCCCTATGAATATTATCTCCACTAAAACAGCAAATAGGAAAACCTGAACCCTTCAATATCCCATCCCCAGCACCTCACTGGCTGCTACAGCACCTTCCCCCTAGCGCCAGTGCTGCTGCAAAAGAACCAACCTGTCTGTCCTTTTCCTAGGGTTTTCTCCAAACGATAGGGTCCAACATATTGTGCATGTTGAGCTCCGCTGCCTTCTTTCCCTGTTGATGTCATTTCTACTTGGATCTGTAATTCTGCAATGTGTATGTGCTGATGAGCTGAGCTGGAATTTCTCTCTCTGCAGGTTCTTTAAATTCCCACTTTGCAGCTGTGCAAGCAAAGCACTCTTTCTCTTTGCTTTAGTCCACTTGGTTGCAGATTTTTCTCTTCCTCCTCTTTCTTTCCTCTCTCTCTCACGTGCGTGTTTTCTCGCTGGGTCTGCCTGGGACGCTGATGGATGAAGGAGTTATTTTAATGTTCAAAGAGGGGGATCTACGATCCAAGCCCAAGGAGCATGATGCTGGTGATCTGAGCTCCGCACGCCTTGTTCTCTCTAGGAGCTGTTCAAGGGAGAGCCAGAGCCAGAGCAGCGGAAGAGCTGGGGGCCGCAGCTGTGATTGACATCAAAAGCAGCCAATCCCCTCGTCTCCCACCTCCTTCTCCCCTCCTCCTTCCACTACCTTTTCTTTTCCATCAGCAGCAGTTACTGCCTCAGCCTGCTACAGAGCATCATGAGCAATAGCAACAGCACACACCTAAGTTTATCAGTCTGTTGATAATGCACAATTAAATATAGTTTAACGTGTATATTATTTTAAGATCCAAACATACACTTCTTTTCTTCCCCCCCCCCCATCATACTCCACTATGCAGCTGTACTTCCAGAGTATAAAAGAAAGGCTGAGACTGTGGCAGGAAATAGGAAAGGGGAAAAAAACACAACTACTTCTGAAAATGAGCTTGAGAAATTCAGTGATTCTGTTTGATTCTGAAGCACCTACATCTTCTGTGGGTTTTTTCCTTTAAAGAGAGCGGGGGGCGTGGGAGGGTGGAGTGGTGAAGAGAAAAAAAATAAAACAAAAAACAAGGCAAATCCTGCAACCACTGAATTCAGCGACAGACATGCTTTGCAGTTTGATGGGAGCAAATAGACTTCAGGTCCTTAGATGAACAGATCAAAAGTGGCATGGCCACTATCTTAATTAGAAATACAGCAGAAAATCCAGAGATTAGATGGCAACAGGAACTGATTCCCAGATCCACAGGCCCCATACCAGCAGCGTAAGAAAACTTTCACTGCTTTTGTCCAAGTACTTATGCCTGTGTTTAACCTTCAGAGCTTAAGGAGTTGGATGAAATAAAAGATGCTGCAGATGCGCTTCAAATTAGGCAGAAGCCCATGTATTTTCTGGATTCAGGACCACACAATGGTTTCAGCCATACTCCAGGGCTATCAAGCTGAAACCATCACCACACACAAGTTTGATTTTTACCTTCTCTTCTCTACTCTACTCCAGACAGAAAACTGATCAAGATATTCTGACCAAATTGCAACCGAGACAGATCACACAGCAATGATTCTTCAGTGAGAAAGGGAAGCCTTGACAAGCCTGTAAAAGAAAAGTAAGGAGAGGGCAAAATTTGAACACACCTTATCATTATTATTATTATTATTTTCTATTCTTGCTGAAGCAAGGGAGGGGGCCAGCAGAACTGCCACCTTGGACTTCCGAAGGGCAGACTTTGGCCTCTTCAGGAGCATGGTTGAAAGTGTC
>JAOXNO010000041.1:50151901-50166426 GCA_028565335.1 Limnodromus scolopaceus | reverse complement strand
ACGAGTCGACATGGTGCTCGGGGATATGGATTAGTGTTGGGTGGTGTTTTGTGTGGTGTGTGTGTTTGTGGTGGTGTTTGTTTGGTGGTTTGTGGTTTGGTTTTTTGGTTTGTTTTTTTTTTTTTTCCCATTGGTTGGACTAGATGATCGTAAAAGGTCCCTTCCAACCTAGGTGATTCTGTGATTCTGTGGTTGAAAAAATGGCTCAGAAGCTTGAGGCAGAGGGCATCTTCCACACACACAGCCCTCGGGGACCTTCTTTTCCCTATGGCTTACAAGCCAGGAGGGGGCTCTTTGAGGTGAGGCACCATGGCGGGCAGAGCACGCTCCCAGCTGGGGAGCGCTTGGCCACAGCAATCAAGCGGGAATCTAAATGTGTTGTGTTTTCAGACCTTTAACTCCCCTTTAAATGTTGAGTCTGTTGTCTCTTCTGCCATCCGCACTATTAAAAAGTCCCTGCACAGACAATAAGGGGCAATAACTGAACTACAGGAGTGGAAAAGGCTGTTTAGTTTCCTAAATTGGCAAATTATTCACACCACCACATTAGCAATACAGGGGGTGAATATCAGCATAGATCTTTACACTTAAGATTTTTTTTTAAATTCCAAGATTTGTATTTTAAAGGGCATTTAATGGGCAATTATGATGTTTGTATGTAGATAAACTATATGTGGGTCATGATATTAATAGAAAGATGAGCAATCAGACTGTATTGTCCATCCGAGATCCAACTTGTGTATTTTACAATTTGCTTCCATTGGGCACTGGGGAAAATGAGTGACAGAGCCACGGATGTTACAAATCCCTACCATCCACCACAAAATATGTCTCAGTGTCACGGCTGGAATAAGATCAAAAAACTTGTTGAAGGTCATATGATCCTGACTGGAAGATCAGTGAGTTTAAAAAAAACCAACAAACCAAAACAAAAACAACACAAACAAACAAACAAAAAATCCAAACCAAGAAAAAAAACCACAAAAAGCACACACACAAAACCCCACATCTTTTTGGTCTCATTTAGTTATTTGTTATTTTTATTCCATAGGAATATTCTTGTACATGGCCTATTGCACCAATTTTGACCTTTCATCCTAAACTCTTTTTGAAAAAATATTTGGACAGTTCTTGATTCCTGAATAATCAAATGCTGTTTATTTTATTTGCTCATATAGAGCAAAATCCCATTTATCTGTACCCCTTTGATCTGAAACTCACTCCTTTGAATCTAGGTTATGTCCCCCTGGTGTGAATTACGTATACAATAACTCCCTCAATTATTTGAAGCCCTGTTTATCCAAATGTTTTGATGTTCCAAAAGTTTTTTGAATAAACAGGGCTCTGCTGTCATTGGATATATCAGATATCTTTGGGGTTGCATACAGGATGATTTCCCCGACCTTATTCTGTATTACCTTGTGTTTAAATGAACAGGTAGTGTAAAAATAAGTGTATACTTAGTGTATTGGCACCATCTTCAGTACTTTTACTTCTTTCCCCATTAATTACTTTTCTGTCGTTGTTCTCATTAAAGGATTAAATCCCAGAAATTTCACTCTGGGAGGACTCAAAGCAGATGCCAGGAAAAGCTTTGCTTGAGTAAGGAGCGAATGAAAAATGTAGTGATCTAGAATTTTTGGTCAGTTTTGTCATACTTCTGAAACAAAGCAGAGCAAAATTATTTGCATTTTTTGGCATTTTTCACCCACTGCCATTGACACTAGCTTGTATCTAATGAAGTACCCATGTTCATTTGTTTTCTTAGGTGTTTGCCATTGTCTTTCTTCTTATTCCCATGGGAATCCTAAGGGTCAAGATGGATCATGAAATTATGCAAGAAGCTAGAGCGAAAAACAGGTCCACGAGGACACTTTATTCAATATTTTTCACTTGTTCAGTTGAATGTATTTGTAGAGTTAATAATAAAAATAAAATATAAATAAAAGGAAGTGTCATGCTTGCAAGAATAACCAACAAACTTGTGTACTTAGCATAGAACGAATCAATAGTCTTCTCATGGTAAGAAGAGATTCATATAAACTAGGAGTTTGTCTCCAATTATAATAACCTAATAGCTAATACCAATGATAAGGACACATTAAAGATAAATGGCAAAAAATATTTAGCATTTGCAATGTCAGGATCCATTATCACATCCTGAGTTACATGTTCTGTGTCCATACCTATGGACACATGATACCTCTTTAATGAGTAGTATTGGGAATAAAATGCTTTGGGAGTTAGCCTCATTGTATAGATACTCCATAATAAACTGAGATTTGGGCATCGGTACTGTTGGCAAACTGATAATACCTATATTGAGAAAAATTATGTTAGGCTGCAACATCTCCAAAGAGATGCTAACAGTCTAAAATTGAGACTTTGTCTCCTTTGTGTTAGATACCTATCATCTTCCTAAGAAGCCAAGGTAGACCCTAAGAAAAGAAAGGGATTTAAGTAGGTGGGTGGTGTTTCAGATTCTTAGAAGACCCTCAGGTTTCAGACACTTTTTCCACTTGCCAGCAAGTGCTAAGGAACTAGTTAACATTGGTTACTGGAAGACAGTGCTTCCACAAACACTCCCACATTAGCAGCTCCTAAACGGGTCCACATCACTCAGCAGAGGTATACCATGGTGGTATTTAGGTAGACACTGGAGATTTTTCTGTTGTTGTTTTCAATTATTATTATGTATTTAACTAGTAGTATTAGGATTCTTGGCATTCTGTATATTCTAGTACCTCATTTTAAGGTTCACCCAGAAAAATGAACTGTTAGCTCATCATCTACATATCATATCTTTGTTTCAAGACAGGTTAAGGTAAAAACTTGTAAAATGTTTAATAACAAAATAGATAACTGCTTCCACAGTATTACTTGCTCTGGACTGTGGACTTAGTTTATCCCTTTGGAAATATTAATGTCCTTTTTTCAAGTCTGCCATTGTCATTTTCTGTGCCTCACAGAACTGTTAAACTATTAAGGAACAAAAAACTCTTTCCAGCTTAACAAGACAATGCGAAAACCTCTGTGTGAAGTTTTTTTCATACACTGAGTTTTGTATTTCATAAAAATATGATTACTCTGTACAGACATATTCATAGGTTCTATGTGTGACTGGGTCTTAATGGAAGCCAAACTAAAAAGCAGTCAGATACTCTAGGGTGAGTATGGATCTGTCCTAACTGACCTATCTTTGAGATACATGAGGCCAAAAGGATGTCTGTCTTGAGTTGTCAGATCAAGTGTCCAACTACCCGAATACCTTGTCTCCAGTGGCGCCTGTAAACACAAACTTAGGGAAGAACAAGTCCAGGGCAAGTGTTTATGATTCTTCCCTGCAGTACTCTCAGGATCCAATTGTTTTCAGATCAGGGACTTTCTGAGTCAGATTTGGATTGTGTGTGTGCCATAGTCCTCAACAGACTTTTTTTTCCATGAACTTGTTTTTGTCTTCCCTTAAAAACTTGACACCATGACAGATGGCCAGCTGTCTCTTCAGATTATGTGCATACTTCTCAGAAGACAGTGAATCCTTGAGACGAGTAACATCCATTGATCAATGCTCAAGAACCCCCAAAAGTGAAGAAAATTATGAGTGTGGCACCATTCTTGAAATCCTGCCACTGTGTGGAGCAGTTCCAGCTGCAAGGTGTCTGCTCAGCAAGCCTGGTAGAGTTGAGAGACCAGAACATTTGGTGGTTAAACAGAAGATGGGTATGTGAAAACAGAATCATGGTTTCTGGCTGTGCTTTTCTGTTGTAGAGCAATTCCACCCATTCAGCTTTGGCCACAAAATGCACGTGCAGCCTGATCACAAGCTGATGGACTATATCATAAAGAAGTGACTGTTAAGCATGTATTAGTAGCTACCATGAATGTTTTATTGGCATTCTAACAATATACAGTGGAGTTGTATGATGTCAAATATGCTGAATAAAGCAAATTTTCTAGATTTTATCACCAATGATTCAGTGGAACATTCAATCAACATCCTAGAATATCCCTGCATTTGTCTGCAGAGATTTCAAGTAGCCTAAAAAGTTTTGACTGGCGTGAACAAGTGAAAATACTAATTCTTTAGACCACAGGGGAACTTTTAGCAGAGCAAGTAAGAGGTACACTTTGAGTTTACCATGTGCAGTGATTTTAGCTGTATGTGCAACATAAGGCTTTGTTGAAAAAAGGATGATGAGGCACAGTACAATTGGGTGTGGATGGGTACATGTTTCATGTGTGCACATAGCTAGGGAACGTGTCTGTTGGGTTGACAGTAACACACAAATGAGCTGGAGCAATGCAATATGTGTATGTTGGAGGAAAATGTGTCATTCTCGATCCAACAACCTTAAAGAGGCGAAGCTCCATATGCACATGTCCAACCGTTAGCGAGGCTGAAGATGCATTACCAGCAGACATACACAAAGCACACATGTACACTACACATGTACACATATATACTACACAGCTGCATGGCTGGACACGCAATTCCTAGACAGACACTCAGAGCACTCATGACCATAGGCAGTACTACTGAGGGCCTTATCCTGCTCCCCTCTCTGGCTGAGCAGGATGTGAATCCATTAGTGAGACTATATATATAGATATATGCACAAGGTGGATGCCTCCAACAACTGCACTCATACAGTCAGTCTGCCCAGTAGGTGGTCCCTGGATCCCAGTCTGCTCAGTTGCTGGCACCTGGACATACAAGCCAGTGAGGCTGACACCCCCACTCCCCCGGCACCCTCCCCCCATACAGACTGCCCTGCGCTGTCACCCCTAGAACTGCACAGCTGCTCTCACACATGGAGCTGGCCCTTAGAGACCCCCTCACCCCCTTGTGTGAGCTGGTTTGTTTTGATCTTTGCTTGTGATCACACGCTCACTTGCACACCCACACTCAATCAATCTCTGTGCCACAGACACACAGGCCCGCAGCCTGGGGCCTGCCTCCAGTTGCTGGACTCACATCCCCATACTCACATACATACAGAACAGAGACCCCTCTCCCAGGAGAGAATTAGGCAAGAGGACAGACTGTGTCCCTGTCAGGGACAGGGCATAGCCAGATGGGCATTCTGACTAGCTAGTTATATGTATACAACTGGCCCTTTTTATTTGCTTACCCCTCAGTTTTCCCACTCTTGTCCCTCCACAAATCACCTAAACCTCTCCTGTTCTCCACCTTTGGTTCCTCCCCTAAACATCCCATAATTAGTCCTGTATGATCTGTAACTGTTTTTCCTTTGCATCCCATTATGTGTCCCACCCCTAAGTGGTGAGCCCCTTCGGCCAAAGGTGATTGGAGAGTCCTTTGGGTTCCTGCCAGCTCTTGTGCCCCTGTGCTCATCTGGGCTTGTGCTTGTTGCCCCTGTGATGGGCCTGGGAGTAGGACAGCAGGGTATTATTTGGGCACCTCCCTCCTGTCCTTGTCTCTGAGCTCCTTCGTGGGCTTTCATAGCACAACTTAACATTGTATATGTTATGCTGTTGGATAATTTGTCTTTTAGCTACAAGAAGCACTTAATTTCTCGGTTATAATAGCCTGCCTTTCCTACTGCAGGGAGAATTATAGAAATGACCCTCAGACAGGAATTGTGATCTGGAGGCGTGCCATGTCTCTTGGAAGATAAGGCGTACCTGGCATTTCACGTGTAGTGGGAAATAGCAAAGTGCACAGATGTGCAGTGATTTAGCATGCCCTGGGAATTTGAGAAGAGAACATCCAGCCCTATGATCCACAGAATGTTGGAAGGAAGAGCTAGAGGTAAAGGCAGGCCAGCAACTGATGGCGATGGCAAAATGATAAAGGGTCCTCTGCTCCATAAAAATACACTATCCCAGGTATTTAGTAAAAGATGAGCAAGGAATTTGATGAGGCTAAAAAGTGGGACTTTGCTCTTTATATTCACAACAGTCTCACAGAAAACAAAAGACACTACTCAAAAACAATAAAAAAGAGTGCCAAGTTAAGCAGTAGGCAAATAGAACAAAGGAGCCAAGAACCTGGGGCCACTATGCACCAGTGAGCAGATCTATATCTATTCATCAAATTGCCACATATAGCAGTGGCAAGTGCAAAAGATAAGCTTTTAAGGAAGACAGATCACATGAGGTAGTTCCTGACTTAGGACAGTTTGGGGGATAAAAACTGCAAGGCAGATGTAGGTTAGCAACAGCCAGCACACCTGATGGCAGAATCAAGCATAAAGCAATAGGAAGAGGTTCATCTGATGAAAGTAAGGAACTGAAGAACAATTTGAGGGGTCAACAGGATATTGCTCATCAAAAGGAAAGCAACTACAGGGTTTCTTCTACCGCCACTTCCACAGCCAAGAAGGGAAAGGCTGTTCTGAAGATTTGCATACTGAGGTCTACAAATTGATGCAAGCAGTTTCTTGTACTGGTCAAAATCCTGGGTTTATATCACAAAGGAGGAACACCCATAATTTTCCCTAAAATATATTTCCTAACTACAGTCATTTGCTGTCCAAAAAAAAAAAAAAGCCTAACAAAACTAACAAAAACCATGCACTGAAATCCTAACACCTTCCTCAGTAACTGAACTTTCTTCAGAGCCTTTCCGCTCAGTAGCAGAGGCCCAAAAAGAGTGGGAGCACCCTATACTAGATGCAACATTTATTAGATACAAGAACTATATTACTAAATTCTACAACAATTTTTAGACAATTGGGCTATGCTCATGCTGCTAACATAAGCGTAAAATTAGTATTTATCAAAAACTGAAAGATCCAGCTCCAAAATCCATGAGGTGTTGAACAGGGCAGTATAGAATACTGAAAGCTGAAGCACTTTCCCTACCTCCCCAAAGAGCAAAGAATTACAGGAGGGGAATTCATACTCTCTAAAACCTATGTTTTAATGACTTTTCTTTAAAAAAAAAAAAAAAAAGTAAAGGAAGTTCTGAAGTTTCTGTAGAACCATTCAAGCACCAGAAGGTCACAGATCCTGGCTCCATAGGTGATCCAGCTTTTCATAGAACACGCCAGCCTGTTGGGAAAGCCTCTAGCAAAATAAAACAATACACAGATGAAAGCTATGAGGATGACCGAAAGGTGAACAGCAAAGTGCTTTTTAAATCCCCACCTGCTGGCGATACAGAAACCTGAAACAAACTATAGCATTGTAGTCATTAAATGATTCCTCTGGAACAGGAAGAAAGTGTTACGAACTGGTTGAATAAACAAACTTTGGAAAATAGGAATCTGTCCTGTTATGCAGGTTTTGGTTCTGATTTACTGCATGAGCTTGGGCAAGTCACTCTGACCAAGGATTGCCAAACTAACTATGAGTTTATGGGTCACAGATATTTGCCATGCCACTGGCAAAAAGTGCAGAGCCCCTGTTCTCCTAAACATTGGTCCTATTCAGATTAACAAAAAGTAGGCATCCCGAAGTTGAGATGTCTAAAATCCCATTACTGCCCTTAGCTTCCTTTTCTTTGTTTCATTCCTTTTCAGAGAATATTTCCGACTGACCTGCTCTTTGTGACACACTTGGAGATACTTGAAAAGGATCCTTGAAAAGTCTGAAATTCTTTAAAAGTTGTATCATAAATACATTCTTTGCATATTATTCAGTTTTTTTCTCCTACCAAAAAATGAGAACCACAAACACTGCAACAGCAGGACTGAAGGATTGTCTTTTTTGAATATGGTCAGTTTGCACTGACCTTTTTAACAGTTTTGCTGAAAAGCTGGGACACAACCGCTTTGAAGAATGGTCCGGGAACCCCATGGGAGTAGCAGCGCACACATTATTGTAAGTACTTCCTTCAAATTTCTCCTGCCAAGGCAAAAGTTATTCGCTCAGAAAAGCAGTAAATCAGTTCACCTGCTCTTGTTTTTTCACTGTGGTTAGTAGGTCACATACACTTAAGGATAGATTGTGCCCTCTAGGCATGGGCTTGCCTCGGATACAGCACAGCGTGTACTATAAGAGGAGAATCCCAAAAGGCTTTTATTTCCCTCTGCCTTTTCCACCATGATCTTTTTACATCTTTTCTCTATGCTATCCTTTTTTGAGTGTTCAGAATTTCAGGAAATGCTAAGAAAATGGCCTTGAAAGATATGCTGTTCTTTTCGAAGGCTTCATAACAGCAAAATTTCAAATGCCATCTTTATACACTTAAATGTGAGTAAGAAAATGTCTAGCCAGTGATTCACTATTAAAACATCAGATAAAAGCCTATGGAATTTCTACAGTTTGTTATCACCTGGGAGGGTTTACTTTACTTTCCTTCACCTCTTTTCTTTGCACAGCCCCTGAGATGGAGCTAGTTGATTTCAGAATGGCAAATCTGTAAAATACAAAGTGAAAAAAAAATATCCTGGAGAAATCCTGAAATGTTTGCTAAACCTACAGTGTTCATTATGGAAAGGTAGGAAAAAAGTCTCAAGGAATTCCCTCATGACAAGACTTGCATGGCACTTCTTAATAAAGAAAAAAAGAATTTTGAATCCAATGTATGCCCTTATCACGTCATATACACAGCTCCCATCCATGCTGATGAAAATTACATGGATGCACCAATGGGACAGTAGACCCCTGGTCATGTTAGAAGTGTATGCAGGAAAAGAGTAGCAAAATAATAGTGTTTGTACAATTTATCTTTTTTTTTTTTTCCCAATGCTCCAAAAGGTATTTTTAAATACCTTAACTCAACAGCAGTTTTGTGCTTTTTTACTGATGGGAATTTTCAAACCCCGAGTTATTTCATTAGATAATACCACTGGTATTTAAAATGTCAGACTCAAACTGCATTTCCCAGTGTGAAAACTGAATACCAGTGCCCGAAGGAAAGTTTTATAGCATCGATTAACTGCAACCATTTGTAGAACTGACAAAGAGCTGCGTAAAAGGTTTATTCTGACTTTTAGATGTGAGTATTGTGCATCATTTTTATAACATGCAAGCCAACAATGATGTTCTTTGTTATTGCAGGTCAGAACAACTTCACCCCAGGAGATAAATCACAGAGACTGACGTTAGAAGTCCCAGAACTTGCAAGGCACAGAACAAGATAGGCCGTAGAAGAAGTATTTAATTGGGTTTTCCATTTATCCCACTTCTATAAAGAAAAACAAAATATACCTAAAATGAAGAAAACACAACTTATGTGGAAAGAAATACTAGTGAAACGGGCCTGAACTGGTAATGGTATAAGTAAGTAAAATACCTGTAATGAGGTTAATGGAAATAGTGTCATATGTCTCTTAAAAGTCCTAAGACTGGGTCCTGAGCAAGTATAAATAGACCATTAAAAACTGTACCAAGTAAACAAACATCAGTGGTGGTGAAGTCAAGACCTGGATTTAACACTGTTTCCAGTCTGATGGACATTTTTACAAAAAAGAACATATTTTTAAAAAGGGGAACTCTCGCTGCATGTTATGTTGTTCATGTCAGCATTTGCAGATAATTAGATTTTATGTTACAACTTGATGTAAAGGTCCAAACCTGACTAGGAGCTGTATCTTAAGAAGTATGGGTCAGACATAAGTATGTGATAATCCCTCTTCTAGCGATCACTCTCCCCAGTTCACAAAGACAGACATGGTTCAGACAGATAAAGTAATATACTCAGCATCATTTGAGACGTCTATGACTGAAACAGGATTCAAAAAAAATTGGAGTTCTAATTCAGCAGCCACAACACAGCTTGCTTTCTCTATTTCTTGCCAAAAACCATGGAATCTTGGGACACTCAAAAGCAAAAAAAACCCAAAATACTTTCTGCTAAAGCTTAGCAACTTAGTATGTGTTATGAAGTCCATCCGATTATTGATGACATGAAGTCTGGCTATCTCAAAGGAGACAAGTAGAAACAATTTTGCTTATAAAATGGAGAGGCTCATGAAGAGTTGAAAGCCAAAAGGGTCAAGATACCGTTCTTGTTCCAATTATAGCAAAAATTGTGCCCTCAGTAACAACTGTTGAAGATAGTTGTTATTCACAGGTGCTCTGGATAGAGCTCTAGGTCGCATAAACAGGAACAGGGACAGACAGAGTAAGACATATGCGACTAAGATAAATAAAGACAGGAAAAGATTTAGGTCTATGGACATACGATACTGAATGCTACTCTTGGAGAGATTCTTCTGCAAAATGGACCTGTTTATGTAAGGTAGAATTTTGGGTAGCTTTTTGACAGCAGCTCGGTTCTGTGTGAACAAAAGTCAGATGTTTAAGTACCAAGATAACTTAAAAAAATTTCTACTCCATCTGTAAAGATATATATAATTACAAGTCAAAACTTCTTGCCCTTACATGCAGAAGTCATGCTGGAATCTCTGCCAGAATTAGTAATGGTACAATGCATTTAAGCTATTCTCAGCTACCCATACAAATGTGGAAAATAATGTAGCAAGTTACCTTTGTGTTCTGTATTGTTTAAGGCAAGGTCTTGAAAACAAACATGCACATGACTAACTTCAAACATGAAATTTCACAGGTGGTTCTCCTAGCTGGCCAGTAATTCTTGATCTCACCGATTCACAGTAGCGAATGAATGTCTATACAGTGACACATGCATGGAGGGCACACTTACACTGGTGAGGTCTGGTACCTCCTCTCTGTACAGCAGATTTCCTTTTTATCTTCTTTCACACCTTACTCCATTCTCCTATTCATAGGGCACCTAGTGCAAATGTATGTTACTACCCTCTAGTGGTCAACGTGGCAAAGTTAAATCCTACTAAACACAGCTGGGGTAGTGGGTCCTGATCTCAGATTGCAGACAGGTAATGTTATTGGGATCCACCCCAAAAATGCATTTGTCTGACAGAACTGAAGCTTTTAAGCATGTGAACAGATCCATTACACACATGTGGGTTCTTCTAACTTGCAGGGTTGGGTATGGTGGAGTTGCAGGTAATGTTAAAACAGGCCACAAAATTCTCTTTGCCTACATCTGTGGCTCCTCAGAGAATGAAGCCCCTGTGAATGGCATCTTCAAAATTCTTTTGGGTCTTCTCTGTTGATTACTTAGGTGTTTGCACAATAGATCCCTATGTCTGCATCTAATCATAACTCACTGCCAATCACTTTTCAGCATTGGCAGCAGTCATTTTCTATTACCAGTTCTAACTCCTTTAAGTATTAATGTAATTTATAGCATGGCATGAATACTGCAGGGGTCTGGAAGTATAAAAAGACAAGCTAAGATCTTCAGCTACTCTAAATTAGTATCAGTACCACCAACCTCATAGGCCATATTATTTGAAGTGAAATCGTATTGTTTCCTGTGCCTTTTCACTAAAAGAAACTACCCTGTCCAGTGAAATTTTAGCTTTCTAGCCACCAGTAAATTGACACACACTTGTTTTCTTCATTTTTAAAAATTTTAATGGCTATTACCTGCAGTTCCTTGAAATACTTAAACAGCACATTTAAGCCTCCTGTGATCATGAATTGGTTAATCATGTGAGAACGCTCTACAAAAGACTTGAGCAGAGCTTTCTTGACTGGACTAATGCCAAAGCTATAAACCAATATCTTGGTGCTGAAAGCTATAAACAGCTACGTGAGTGACTTAGGATTGCATCTTAAGAACAATTTATATGCATTATTCTGCATAACTGTACATCTGGTGACAATAGAAAACATGGTACATAAACAGGCACAGCCAGGGTTACAGGCAATAAGTTCAGGTAATCACTGGCCTTTTCTGCATTGAACCTTTTGTGGTTCCCTCTAACAGCCAGACTACACTAGTACAAAAAAAAAAAAACCAGTACCAGAGCCTTCTAGGGCAGACAAGGAGTCAAAAGCTGCTAACAAATTGGCTTTACTAATTTGGGGAGGAATGAGTAAAGGTCATAGGTCAGAATAGTGTCAGTGGGCTCTCTCACTTTCCTTCAACTCCTATTATCCGCAAATAACAAGATTTTAGCATTCTCTACCACTGTCACCGTGGAGACGGTGGTTCCCTCAGCAGCCTGGTACCCACCTTTGTGAAACCGATAGGGAAGTATCCATTTCAGCCCGCCAAAGCCACAGTGTGGTTGGCAACAAGGGAAAAAGAACCAGACTAAGAAATAATCACTGGAAAATGATTGCAGTAAAACAACTTTTATGCTGTGGTATCTATTTCCAGTAGTAGGAAAAGAAGTCTCTCTCCCCAACATGCACCTCATGAGTTCCCATTGCTGACAATAGTAATTTTTTCCATAGAAATATAGAAACACCAATTTCTGAGGAATGGGGATTACTCTGGAACTAAAACATTCTGCTTACAATGCATATAGGCATTTCACGGGAAGGCCTGTACTATAGAAATTAGAGTACAGGCTGAAAACATAGAGAAGAATCTTTCTTTTAA
This sequence comes from Limnodromus scolopaceus, assembly GCA_028565335.1. Lineage (NCBI taxonomy): Eukaryota > Metazoa > Chordata > Aves > Charadriiformes > Scolopacidae > Limnodromus > Limnodromus scolopaceus. The sequence continues at coordinate 50,154,077 of JAOXNO010000041.1, read as the reverse complement.
AAAAGGTGTACCAAAGTGTTTCATATTCTTTTGTGTCTTTTTTTTCCAAACCAACCTCTAATTTTGGGTAATGAAAATTAAAGTGGTACTGTATATTTTTGAAAGAAGCAATCTTGTTACTCTTAGGTCTGTCATGGCTTTTAGCTCAGGACAGAGAGAGGTGCAATTAGCATATGGCGGAGAGTCTGATCTTTGAGCTGTAGGTGGTGGTGTTGCTTTATGGGAGTTTAAGTTCAGTGAGGATGGACATAAATAGAGGCAAATTGGGGTAGCTAATGTACCAATTGCCTTCAACTGCTTGATGATAGTCACCTTCTCCTCATCCTTGGTTGGTCACACAACATCTTTTAGAAATGTGAATAAATATGGAAGTCTTACATTTCAACATGATTTAGAAACAGAGGTAGAATAGCAATGCAAGTAGAAAGGTGCCAATCAAATAATGGGAGAGGTTAGCGTTATCAGTACAGAGCTTAATGACAATTCTTTTCATCATTTTGCCTTTTTTATGTAAACTCATTCTTCAGTTCTGTGGTGTCTTAGATTTCAAAGTACCTTTCACAGTAGCCTTTGTTTTCAGTCAACAGATATGCAATTTGTCTTGCAGGCAGAGTCTAATCTAATACCCAATAGAGGTAATTGACTTGAGTGAGTTTTGCATACACAGGAATCCCATTGATTCAGAGTTCGTATACAAATTGAGGAATTAAACCTTACATCTCTATGAACTCGTGCAGCCACTGTTCCCATTTACATGAATTTTGACTTACTTTGATGATTAGAACTTGTCTGTAAAAACATTCATCTCACTTTATTAGTAACTTATTCTGAGTTACAGCACGGTATTCCCACTGATTTCCGATGGCAGAAAGGACAAGCACTGAGGCCTCTGTTTTTGCTGCATGAAATCATCATACTTTCAGGTCCAGTCCATAAACTGATACGAAAGTGGGGTCCTTGTGGGGAGTCAAACTGACAGACGCACAGGGATATTGTCATTCTCTTCAGTGTAGCTGCTGCCAGGTACCTGTCAGTAAAGCTCTCACACCTCACCATCACTTGTGGGTAGACCTGTGGCCAACAAGTCAGTGATAAACAGGAAGAACAGCCCTACTTCTCCCCTGCAGCTGTTGATATGAAACCATATATGAGTTCACGGTATGCAAGAAACCTTCTCCAAAACCCCAAATAATGAAAAGTGTTATTCGGGAATTAAGCAGCTGGAGTGCTTACTGAGCAATTTTCAGACAAGGAGACTACTTAGATGCCACTCTTGGGGCATTCACTTCAAACATAGTGCTTAACCTAGGCTTTTCCTCCTTCAGCATGCTCTGAGGAAGCCTGCATTGCTCCCAAGTCTTTTGGGGCCGTAGAAAAGAGAATATGAGGATATTGGTATGAGGAGCCATCAGTCTCTTAGGCTGTAATTTTGTTTTTCTTCACTGGTGATAGAGCTTTCTGTGTCCTCCTGGCAGTCACTATTCAGCTTAATCATCATTTAAACTGCCAGTTCATTACTCTCATGAGTCTTCACGCCAGCTAACAGTTTTAGAGTTGCTTTTCCCTGATCAGACTAAGACATTCAGACCTGTTCTTCATTTTCCTTTGCTTGATCTCCACAAATGCTGACACATGCTAACTGTACTCAAGCTTGTTGCTAACCTAAATAATCATAACAATTGCTAACCTCTATTTAATGACTTCAAAGAGGGGATTTTGGTAGGTTTTTGCTGTCTGAAAAGTTTGATATATCTGTGTTATTTGTCAGGAAGGTCATTCAAGTCCAAATCAAAAGTGTCACAGATGACAGATCTCTGGTAGGATGCTGGTTTTAATTAATTTAACTTAATCTACTTAATGGATTTACTTGTAAGTTATCAGAAAATTCACTCAGTTTATATACTGCAAGTTTAGGGATGATACATGGAGTCTTTTTACATACTATATAGAAGCTGATTCCTTTTTTTTTTCTTTTTAAACAATGATTTTGGATGGTATTCAGCAGTGGGTTACTAGCTTCATCACTAAGGTTACAAAGCCAGACAGCTTTAAAGTTTGGAAGTTCCTGAGTTTATGCTGATTGTAATGCAACACAATCTCATGTCAGGTTTTTTTTTTTTCAGGTGACCATACCTCTTTTCACAGATTCACAGATTTGACAGAGTTGGAAGGGACC